>CM067372.1:16560923-16635923 GCA_034401795.1 Chaetoderma sp. LZ-2023a
TCTTATGCACTTGATTTAACTGGCTAATACAATATCACCAAGGTTGTACCCATGGTACCTTTCTATTGTGCCTTTGAATATAGGCCCAGGTTATATTTCTGCATCGAGCATTCCCTTGTAGATCCACTCAGATCGCCTCCAGAAGAGGGTTAGCCTCCCACCAGAACAGGTCTCCTCCAGAAGAGGTTTACCATCCTACCAGAACAGGTCTCCTCCAGAAGAGGTTTACCCTCCCACCAGAACAGGTCTCCTACAGAAGAGGTTTATCCTCCGGCCAGAACAGGTCTCCTCCAGACGAGGTTTACCCTTCCGCCAGAACTGGTCTCCTCCAGAAGAGGTGTACCCTCCCGCCAGAACAGGTTTCCTCCAGAAGTGGGTCAGCCTACCGCCAGAACAGGTCTCCTCCAGAAGAGTTTTACCCTCCCACCAGAACAGGTCTCCACCAGAAGAGGTTTACCCTCCCGCCAGGACAGCTCTCCTCCAGAAGAGGTTTACCCTCCGGCCAAAACAGGTCTCCTCTAGAAGAGGGTTACCCTCCCACCAGAACAGGTCTCAGAGGATTACAGCATGGCAAACTATCTGCGCAAAAGGACTAACCATATAGGTTGGGTGTATATGTGGTGCTTGTCTATTGTCTCTGTGGATTCAGGCATGGGCGACTGTCGATGTCATGGACTAACTGCGAGTGGAGCCTGCCTTGATGTGGAACTAATTGCTAAGGCCAACATGGTTTGTTTATTGTGTCTATGAATACAGGCCCAGTGATCAGGCTATGACCACTCTAATATGTGTTACACATCCAGGAGAGAAGAACAGAGATCAGAAGACTGGGTGTTTAGCCCACTGCACACGCATGCTTCACTGACTGGCAACATTGGCAATTGTAATTTACAGTTCGAAAAATTAAAATTGGAGTTTTGGTCATTTGGCTTTGTTGATTGTCTGCAGGATAATTCTTGGCGACCATTCACGGTGCTCATTTATTCGTCAGTCAGTCGCGATACTATGGATCGTATAGACTTAGTACCCGTTTTCTCACCGTCCATGTCACTTAACACGAGGACTTACTCCGCACCAAAACTCGCCTGCACACTGTGCTCAAACTCTACGTATACAATCGCATGCTTGCTGCAATTGACCTCGCTGTGACTGCTGAAGGTTTTGTAGAAATCGGTCCTCGAAACTCGGCACTACGATGAAGGATGAAGCGGTACTAACTGGGCTGTACTTTTTGTCAAGAAATGACAGAATGGCCGGGACTATCGCATGCCGGAGATTGTTACCTACAATACTTCGCTTCCAAATTGACAGACATAAGCCATTTGATAGCATGCCTAACATTCTACGGTTAGACATCCCGTGGCAGACTCAAATTTATGAATGCAGATACCACGAGGCGGTTCCCTTGAGGCCCGTGGTAAGGTGCGGAAGACGCATACGCAATCACAGGCATATGTTTGATATTAGTCCATGGAACTAATCTTCAAAGGAGGCCTAGAGAATCATCTTTGTGCTGCATCTACTACGCACATGCATTATTACTCACGGTTCTTTCTTTAGTGTCTAGCCATCATGTACAGTTGAATTGTGACAACAACAATAAATTACAGGTAATTTTCTCTTAGGGACATGATTAGCCAAGAACAAATGAGAAATATTGAAAATGGGTGGGTTTGACGTCTCCTACAGCCCATGTTCCCACAAAACACGTTATTAGCATGTTGCTATGAGGTAAGTCTTTTAGTGAGGTGGCAGAGTAAAAAACGCGATAGTGACAGGCAAAGTTTAGTACAGTATGTCATCCATGCTAGTTGCATTATATCGGTCAGAGGGTACATCGATATACTAGACGACAGCTTTTATTCAGCACGTGACCATTTTGTGGTCATGACTATTTGTGCTCCAGCATCATCTGTCAACAATAGTAGCACGTTTAGAGATTTGTGGTTAGCTTAAAACAAAATTTGACAAACATATCCCTAGTGGCAATATCTAAAATGATGTGCATACATACTGAAAAACTAGAATTATGAGTATGATCCTTGCAGATCTTCGTTGTATTGAAACCTATGGGCTTGTTAAAAGTATTTGACCCTAGAAATACATTTGTGGCTCATTTTTTCATTCTTCAGTATTAATTCTACACTTTGAGAGATTGCTGTTATTAGCAATACGTTTCAGGGTGGTTAGAATCGTGCTGACTTGTCACTATATCACGGCATTACATCCCCTTATTTATTGGGATCTATGAGAAAAACGGAAAAGGAAAATAATTTGCTTATTTCTTTATACATTTGGACCAAACTTGGCAGATAGGCACCTTTGGATAGAGGCTACCAGCCTGATAAAAATTAGGTCAGTTTGATTTAGTAATAATAAAGATATGACAAAGATAATATCTGATTATTTTACTATTGATTACAATGGGGAAAATATACCTTTGGGCTGTATTGTCCAGCAACGTGGTAAAACTGACCTATGTTATATAAAACTGGTAGCCCGTGATCAGAGGTGCTCACCCACTGCTTGTGATCAGAGGTACTCACTCACTGCCTGTGATCAGAAGTACTCACCCACTGCCTGTGATCAGAGGTACTTACCCACTGCCCGTGATCAGAGGTACTCACCCACTGCCCGTGATCAGAGGTACTCACCCACTGCCTGTGATCAGAGGCGCTCATCCACTGCCCGTGATAAGAGGTACTCGCCCACTGCCTGTGATCTGAGACGCTCACCCACTGCCCGTGATAAGAGGCGCTCACACACATATTTTGGTGTGAATATATACAGACATCTCGAAATTGCAATCCTTTCCGAATTGTTTCCATAGACCTCAATGCCTAAAATATCGTGCTGTAACTCTGTAATGTGAACAACTCTGACACGACTCTCACCAACCTGATACATATTACTAATATCTCGTTAGAATGTATTCACATTATTTTCATCCGTCTAAATAATAATGAGCATTTCTGAATTCTGTGACTCCACTATGCATTGCTGCTTAATCAGTGCAGTTGTACTCGAATATATCTGGAGATAACGCTGCTTTGCAATGTAGTAAAAGACACAGTATCGCATGGAAATTATGTGATGGATTTAATTAGTTAAACAAACAGTGTTCGCATTCCATAAAACAAGCCAAACATATTCACATTTCCATTCCCCTCCTCAAAGATTCAGTGCTCTAAAACGCTAGTTGATACGGTAATATCTCTCCGCATAGCACAATCAGACATGGCCTCAATGTTAACACAGTACTGTCAAGGCTTTCCTAATGACTGGCTTAGTCAGTCAACACTAAACAACAGTTTCTAGCACCGCTACTCTGAGTTAACTTGCCAAATAAAAATGGCACAAAATCAGGTAAATGACATTAAACTTCATCATGTCCATCGTTATTACGTCGCTTAATAGAACTTTGTTTGTATTTTTGCATTATTCACCTGCCATGGATGCTTATTTGCATGCCATATCATTGCACTTGCTGATGCGCTTGCGTCGACATAAAGGAGCATAACACCTGCACGTGGTTAGTCAGGTAAATCAGTCCAACTGTGGCACGGTTGTGGACATAAGTGTTGCTTGGAGACTGACATGCTGGGTAATTTACACATTACACATTACCATCCTGCTCTGGTCACGGTTAGCTGGCGAGCAATGACGCCTCCAAGATAATGGTCTTACAGGCAACTTCGTGGATGTGCAGCTACATGTTGTCAGAAGTTGTTAGTTTGCAGTCACGCTTCTGCATCTGCTGGCATTAAATATCTGATTTCATATGCCGGGTCGCCAGCTCTCCGGTTGTCGTCTTCACAATGCCAATAAAGGCATTCTTCGAATGGTTATGTGCATAAAAGGATGGAAGTGCTGGAGAGACAAGTTTTTGATTGGGGTGTAGCGTAGCTATTTTTGCTTCCCTTGCCGAAACCAAAGTTTCAAGCATGACATTTTTGTGTACAAATGTATACTAAATATTGACATCATAATCAACTACGTCACAGATAGGTTAACGTCGCAATCATAATTGACAGAAATACTCCGTCAGAAACCTGGACCAGTCCGTCAAGTTGTACAAATTGTATGTCTTTACTATTTAATAAACATTATGTTGAATATTATAAAACTAACGTAGCAATTTAGTCCAAACAGGTTAGCTGTGTAGTTACAAAGTGGAATTCTGGGAATTCAGGCTTCAGAGCATACAAATCGACTCCAACACACACACGCACGCACGCACGCACGCACGCACGCACGCACGCACGCACGCACGCACGCACACACGCACGCACACACACACACACACACCATGGGCGGAGCCTAGCTAGACATGAGTGGGGCAAAGCCAAAAGTGGATTCATCCATTACATGGTGATATGCCACTGTCATCTCCGTGTTCTCACTAGAGAGTTAATCAAGAATAACGCCCTGACGGCATTACCAGTTCATAACTTACTTGAATAATGCTCGGTGTTTGGGGAGAAAGGACATGCTGTTCATCTTCCGGGCCACTTTTAAAATTAGGTGATCTCGGATTGTCTCCTGTAGTTATGGAGGGAAGATCGTTGACATCTTACTAAGATACATTCCAGCTCATTAATACGTTAAGATGTTTCCAAGACAAAAACAGAAACATGTTAGTCAGTAAAATGTTGAGGACGAAGTAAGAAAAGTTTTTTTGAATGTTTTAGACATGCGTTTCTTGCATGTCTGGAGGTAATAGCAGTTGAATTAGTTGAATATGTGTCGAAGTCTTTGGAGAAAGGGTGCATTGGTCCGCCCCCAGAAATCTCTAAGGTGTAGATTCCACAAGGTTGTGTGTCTTGAATTTCTGGATGTAATATCAGTTTACATAGTGGGTATCATCTGGATGTACTATCAGTTAACAAAAGCGGTTTCATTTGGATGCAATACCAGTTGACATAGCGGGTATCATCTGGATGTAATATCAGTTTACATAGCGGGTATCATTTGGATGTAATATCAGTTGACATAGTGGGTATCATCTGGATGTACTATCAGTTAACAAAAGCGGTTTCATTTGGATGCAATACCAGTTGACATAGCAGTATCATCTGGATGTAATTTCAGTTTACATAGCGGGTATCATCTGGATGTAATATCAGTTTACATAGCAGTATCATCTGGATGTAATATCAGTTTACATAGCGGGTATCATCTGGATGTAATATCAGGTTACATAGCGGGTATCATTTGGATGTAATATCAGTTTACATAGCGGGTATCATCTGGATGTAATATCAGTTTACATAGCGGGTATCATTTGGATGTAATATCAGTTTACATAGCGTTATCATTTGGGTATCATTTGGACACGTGTTACTGTTGGACGGGCACACTCTTAAGATTGTGATGGCCTCTCAGAAAGTGTCTCCTATGTTTCTGGTTTCAGTAGGTAGGTTAACATCAGTTGAAGAAATCTCACTAGAATATGTGTATGTGTTGGATAAGAGAGGGCACACTGTTCATCCTCCAGAACATTTTTGAAATCTAGATGATGTCAGTGTCTCCTGAATTTATTGACATATTATCAGTTAAAATCTTACTTATAATTATATAATATGCAAATAGGTGTTAGGAGGAGAAAGGACTTGAGTATGCGTGGCGTGCACCCGCTCGGGATCCACTATTGGGTTATTAACAGGGTACGTATATTAGAAATACTTGCGAGTCATGAAGCAGCGCACCTCTGTAGGCCCAAACAAAAGGGACGATTTGTGAAAATCGTATACTCTATGGGAACAGATAGATACCACACACACACACACATAGTCAACCAATCATGCACATCCGACCTCTTCTCCTACAGCCTATAGTTGGTCACTACTCTTCAGGTTGCAAAGTAATAATTATTTTTGTGGAAAAATTAAAAGGGGACCTACATAGAGAATGGAGATGCACACCCCTGCGCCCCTCACAGGGTGCGCCCATAATTGCTGACCAACAAACTTTGGTTGAATTATGTCCAACCGTTTCGGATGAGTTGCATTGCAATGAATTGCTGCACGCACACACACGTGGGCAGACCACATAGGGATTAGCATCGCTAGCCACACAGTGCAATATCAAATGCAGCACTCTATAAACTGTGCGCAACAGCGAAACTAGCTGTGAGAGGGGTGCTACCATGATGGTTTATGCTTGGACATATGCCTGCTCAGAAAGCACTAGAATGTGTAGCTGTAAGTGCCAACAGGTATCAGTCATGCAAAGGACGCCACAACATTAACTTGCTAAGTGTTTTGCGATCAGATCCTAAAGAACGTAATCTAGGATCGCTAAAGACGAGAAAGAACGTAAAGAAGTTTAGGAGGCTCACAATGTAGGATGGTCGCAGTGGACAAAACACAGTGGAGAAGGTTAAAAACCCTGATTGCAGCCGAAACAAGTTTTCACGTCACGGCCGTCGTCGTTGTCGTCGTCGTCGAGGTGCATACATATGTCAGCAAGGTCTGTGTCTTGTGACTGGTCGATCATCTGTCAGTAGTCATTTGACCCTGGCTGTATAAGTTCTGCCATGATCGAGTCAGTTTTCTCATAGCGACAAAGGGCTCTATCTACCCTGCTGTAGCCATAAGCCATTCTCCACATGCGTTTCTGTTATAATATTGTAATAAAATAGGGATTTAACAGGCCAAAACGAATGGTACTAAAACCAGGAACAGGACAGAAAAAGGTGACTAATTATGGGTTATATAGGACCTATGGGTAAGAATTTTCACACATGCCTTTACGACCACCTCCCTACTAATGATCTGCATCTGAAGTTCGCTGGTGTCACCGGATAGCTGATTCATCTCTGCGTCGTTGACCTAGTTTAAACCCGTATTTATACACAGAGGATTCCATCTGCCTGCAGTTCGTGAACCTCTCAAACAACTGACTCAAGTGAAAGATCCCCTGAGTGCATTAAGATAAAATGTTCATAATTTAAATAGGGTCAGATGACTCTGTTGGACATCTTGACGGAGCAAAGTGTGCAAATGTGATGTTAGTGCAAAGACAGTGCGATGTAGAGGGTGTTATAAATGCAACAGGAAGGGTTGGCACTAAAATCCTGATGGATTATCTAAGGCTATGCCTGACTACACAATTCTAAAGAAGAATCAAATTCTTAAGGGAAATGTAATGCAATATAAAGGTTCTACAAGAAAATACCGAGCTTGCTAAGAAAAATAGATCTTACGCCAAAATGTTGTTATTTGAAAAGTTGTTGGCCAGCCTTGCAACTTAATTTGCAATCGGACAGAACAACAGTTCAAATACCAACAAATGGAAAAACCTAATGAACTACGAGCACAAATTAACCTACTCTGTCCCTGAAAAGTGTAATGGTTATTTCGAAAATCACTTTTAAAAGGTCAATTGAAACTGACCACGTGATTGGTATCAAAGTTGAATGTTACAAATAAATGTCACTTATTATAAACAATAGGTAAGGTAGAGACTAATGATAACAAACTGGCAAGTAAATGGTGCACAGATTAAATACGGTAGTGATAGCGATTGAGCGCACTATCTGGCAATAATGTCTACGGTTACTTTGGAAACGTGCTGATAACAATCCGGCAACAGTTAATGATGCTCCGATTCTGTATCGTAAATGATAGCGATTGAGCACACCATCTGGCAACAACACTCCAATTTCAATTCTATCCGGCTTTGATATAACTACAAATACAAATGGGGTAACGGTGTTGACACTATCTGGCAACAGAATACCGCGAGTACAATCCAGCAATAACTACCAAATAGAAAGTACCCTGACAATGTTCAAGCACCGAAAATGAAAGGACTGGGCTCAGCGATGTTGTCGGGTATACAAGTACCAAGTATGAATGCAATCCGGCAAGAAGTACCAATTGGAAAGCACTGACAACAAACTACAGTCCTGAAATCTAACAAGTGAAAAGGAAAATTAAATCTACAAATTGACTATAACAACCTGACACGGAAAACAATCATGAGCCGCTGATGAACCATGAGGTGAATCAGCAGAAGAAGATTACTTTGCCTGCAAAGCTATTCAAACGTAATAAGAATGAGGATAAGGATGCCAAAGAAACTTAAATTCCGGAGAAGCCGGTTACTGAATTGATTTAGTAAGACTATTGATTTTTAGACTGTCCTGAGGCTAACGTCTTAGGTTATAGGAGAGCAAACTCGCCATTGAAATAGCCTGGGCAAATAAAGCAGACTTATAACATAATTTTAAACCCTTAATGGTGAGGAATATTGTTCAAATGTGTTCTTGAAAACACATTTAACCAACATTCATCACAAGAAAGAGTTTATACCCTGCTGCTTTACTTTCGCATTTCCTGCTAAGATGGACAAGCTTTCCCTTGGTGTCTGGGTTAATGTGATACTGGACTAAGATTTGAGCATCCAATGGGTGTTGAACTTGTGCCAATTTGGAACTAATTTTAAAGTTTTAATCAGAAACAGCAAAACCCTAGGCTGCTATCTAATAAATCCGGTTCACCTATCCTAGTTTTAGCCTAAAAAATGTGCCGCCGACTTATTTTAACAGAAATCTCTAGACTGTGACTGAAGCCGTCATCAAGAGGGAGGAACGCCCCTTTGACAATGACCTAGCACCTTAACAAACAAATTTGAACTATTCAATAAATGGCATCTCGTAATTAACAATCAGATAAACTCTTAGTTTCGTATATTAGGTAATAACAATTATCGGTTCTGTACGTGTACTGTTGAAGTGTGCCTACATGAATGTAATCTTCATAAACTGGACAATAATTAGTCGCGCCTTGAAGTGGTGGAATATCTGCAATAATAAGAAGTTTTGGTTTCTCTGTAATTTCTAAATCTGGAAGCGTGACTTGTATCTTTAGCTCCAAATGCTGATATTAACACAATGCATTTCAATTCATTTACTACTGGACAATTTTAACATAATGCATCTCTTAATCAAATGTTACTGGCGAAATACATGACTATCCAATACAGTCTACTGAAAGTTATACTCTTACTGGATTTTATTCAACAAGAGGCCCAAGAGGCCGGTATCGCTCACCTGGACAATAGGCATTTCAACTAGAATGCTCTTCTTCAACAAGATGGCCAGCAAACCATTTATCAGACAGTTTCGAAAATTGCAAATTTGAGATCAGAATACCCAAAAACACATATAAAAACAATTTCGGACTCAAAATCCATCAAATAAGAAATCCAATATGGCCACCAAACATGTTATATTTTGATTGGCCCACGGCAGCCATGTTTTTTGACGGATCAACTTCTCTTGAACAAACTTTAATGGTCCTTAGGCCCTAATCATATCTGCCAAATTTCGACCCGATCCCTTCAGCACTTCTGGAGAATAAGTAATTTTCACTACAACTAGGTCAACCAAGATGGCCGCCGAACCATTTGACCAATCAAGTTCCCTTGCCATAAGTCATATTTCATGAGGTTGGCATCAATCACACAAGCCATTTCGGAGAAGATTTTTAAAGACGTTTCCTAAAATCGGCCTAAATCCAAGATGGCCGCCGGACAAATTGGCCGATCGGATTCATTCGAACAAACTTAGATCTCTATGCCCTATGAATGCTTCCTCCCAAATATAATTGAAATCGGCCCAGCGGTTCTTGAGAAGAAGTCGTTTAAAGAATTCCCCATTGCTTTACTATGGGCCCATTGCTTTACTGTGGGAGCCTTTGGCGGGAAAACAAACCAAGATGGCAGCCAAAGCGTTTATCCGACAGTCTCGAAAGTGGCATATTTGAACTCGCCACACTGATAAGCATATATAAAGCAATTTTCGCCATCAAAATACATCAAATACAAAAAAGCCAATATGACCTAGAAACGATGAATTTGGATTGGTTGATGGCGGCCATGTTTTTTAAGGAACAAACTTCGCTTGAACAAACTTGAAAGGCGCTTGGTCCCTAAGCATATTTACAACATTTCATCTCTATCCCTTCAGCGGTTCGGGAGAAGAAGTCATTTTCGCGAAAACTAGGTCATCTAAGATGGCCGCCAAGCAAATCGGCCAATCAGGTTGCCTTGAACAAACTTGGGTCTACCGCTGCCACAGATGATGTGTTATGAGGTTTGAATCAATTCCTCCAGTGGTTTCGGAGAAGATGATTTTTTAAAGTGTTTTTAAAAATCAGCCATTTTGGCCGACGGCCATCTTGGATTTTCACCGATCCGCTTCGTTTGAACAAACTTAGATCTCTATGCACTATCAATGCTTCCTCCAAAATATAATTTAAATTGGGCCAGAGGTTCTTGAGAAGAAGTCGTTTAAATAATTCCCTATTGCTTTACTATGGGCCCATTGCTTTATTATGGGAGCCTATGGCGGGAAAACAAACCAAGATGGCAGTCAAACCGTTTATCCGATAGTCTCGAAAGTGGGGTATTTGAACTCGCCACACTGATAAGCATATATAAAGCAATTTTCGCCATCAAAATACATCAAATACAAAAAAGCCAATATGACAAACAAACGCTAAATTTTGACTGGTTGATGGCGGCCATGTTTTTTAACGTACGAACTTCCCTTGAACAAACTTGAATGGACCTTGGTCCCTACGTATATTTACCAAATTTCAGACCTATCCCTTCAGCGGTTCGGGAGAAGAAGTAATTTTCGCGAAAACTAGGTCATCCAAGATGGCCGCCAGGCAAACAGGCCAATCAGGTTGCCTTGAACAAACTTGTGTCTACCGTTGCAATGGATGATGTGTTATGAGTTTTGAATCAATTCCTCCAGCGGTTTCGCAGACGATTTTTTAATGTGTTTCTAAGAATCGGCTATTTTGGCCGGCGGCCATCTTGGATTTTGGCCGATCGGCTTCGTTTGAACAAACTTGAATCTCTATTGCGCTAGGGATGCTTCCTGCCAAATATAATTGAAATCGGCCCAGGTATTCTTGAGAAGAAGTTGTTTTAAAGGAAAAGTTAACAGACGGACGATGGATGACGGACGGACGGACGGTCGCCACGACATAAGCTCACTTGGCCTTTCAGGCAAGGTGAGCTAACAATGATCAAATAACCAAGATGTCGGCCGGCCATACAAACTTAGTTACCTTTGAGCGGATCACGTGACAATGTGGCTGACAGCAGGAAATGACGTATCTGGTTCGATGAAGTAGCCTATAGCCACAATGACTAATTATACGAGCATGTACGAACATGGAATCAAATAATGGTTTAGAAAAAGCTACTTAAAAATACAGGTTTAAGACCTGATAACAATTTAGTACAAGAAGGCGGAAATGTCAAAAACTAATGTTACCTGCTATTACAGCGATGAAACCCGCCTCCTTGGGCCATGACGTTGAGCGTTCCCTTTCTCCGACTGTGCAGTACTCAAACTATACACCTATCACAAATAAGTTAAAAAAATTAAATCTGTTACCAGAAAATAGGTCTTGTGCGCGCATTTGGCACTCGGTTCCAGCCAGCAAAAGCGCTTTCAAATTAAGTCGCAATACAGCAACTTAATGCCGTACAAAATACAGCCATGTTTACCAATTAATCAGCTGGCCATACAGAATCCGAGCCCACTAACATTTTACGTAAATAAAACTTAGAAAGCAACACACTGCCATGCTACACAACAGCCGGCGAAAGAGAACGCTAATATTTTGGAAACTCCAATGTCAGACAAACTGCAATTGCCAAAGTAGCAGTTTATATTCGGATTTGAAATCATGCTAATGTAAAGCTCACGATCTAGACAGAGCGTTACTCACATGTAACTATTCCACTCTTAAAATCTGTTTCGACACACACACATCAGAAAGCACCGGTCTGAGAATCTGCGAGAAATTCATTGAATAACTACCGGAACCTTTTGCACTGATGTAGCACGGATTGACCAGATGGGTACCAACCGTCCCAGCTAAGCTGGGTGCGGGATGAGAGTTCTGGATTCGCTCCAAGCACACACCCCTCCCCCTAGGGTAGGGTAAATGCGCATGCAAAAAGCCCTATGAGAGAAGTTTTCATTAAAAACGGCAAAGTCTGTAAGAATGTGTAGTGCGCATGTGCATGCGTCAGAGCTTCCCTGACAACCCATGTCAGAAATTGGAGAGGGTATGCTTATAGTGTACCGAGTTGGTACTCGTGATTTTCTCAAACCGCACCATTCTTGTCGTTCTTGGTACTGATCAGGACCAAAATGAAACGAGGATCTCAGAGCTGTTTACTTTGTTAAAATCGGACCAGAAATGGCCGAGTTATCTTTAAAACTCCCAGTTAAATTATCTTCCATATACTGCTTCGACGTCGTAATCGTGTGTATGCATTTACCTACTTTGGGGGGGGGGGGATGTGCTGTTCACATGATAGCTCATCACCACTTCTAGCTGCACGCTGATTGGCTACTGCTCGCCCACTGATTGGCTGAAGCGCCTGCCTCTGACGTCACGAGTAGCATAAAATGGACGAAAAAACTAGAATCAGGAGCATCATCAGCGTGGAAGCCGACCCATCAGGAAGATTGCTGGACCAGCGCTGTGGTAGACGTGGGACAACCGCAAACCGATGGTGATTCCATCATCACTGCAGTGCCTCTCGCAATTGAGATCTGCGCCGGTGGGCAGTCTTCGACTTTCCGCGATACAGTATTTTGGATGCTCCTGGACAGCCATGCGGGAGCAAAAATAAGTTAAAGTAAGAACTCCCGCATCCGAGCTTTCCTAGGGGAGCTTTCCTGTGGAAAGGGCCTTGTGGCCAGATATGATTCTACGGGATGTAGAGCTGATGGTGATTCTTGGTGGATAACTCGCTGGATCTTCCAACCACGTTAAAGAGTGGATTCAAATTTCCGCACGGCATGTCACATGTGTTAATTAACTTTTAGACCTCAGTCTGGTGGGACGTTGCTCGGTGCGCCACAAGAGCTATGCGACATATCCCACACCACGTACCAAGTTATTGTACCGACATAATTTATCATAACTATAGCCCTCTTTGCTAAATGGGCAACTTACAACTTTCCAACTACCGTCGCCGGACAGAAACTTTACAACAAACTGTTTAAATCATGTATCAGTTAAAATGACTATCTAATGGATATCTCATTACCCGTTCTTCGTCACAGTCCTGAGAGTGTGCCGCATCAACAGTCTGCCTGCGGAAATCTGGCTGTGGAAATCGTCCCTGCAATCAAGATCATGCCATCTCGCGCTATTTAATATTAACGCCTCAATTTCAGTGACTTATGAACTCTTACCATTTCTGCAAATGGTACTGATGACTAATAGGTACTTGCCCGGTCTTCCCGACTGCAATTTTATACTTTCTGTTTATACTGTGAATATTATCTTTATTTTCTGTGGGTGCTCTCAACTAACAGCACCGTAGGGTCCTATGACCTGTGATATATCGTTAGCACTGTATAAGTTAGTTGTGTATATGGCAAGTAGCCATCCTAGTTGATATGTTTTGCTTAAAACGGGGAAAAACAATCGCCGGCAATTGCACCGTATTAACGAAGTGAATGATGTAAATCTCGCCACCACTAATGACAACAGCACTGCATCAGGACAAGCACCAGCATCAGACCCGCAGACACAAACCAATCAACCCACGCGTCTCGAGGAAAGGGGCGTGGCCAATCCCATCGTGGGAGCCACAACCACGCCCCTGGATGCGGGAGCCAGCACAACAATAACAATAGGCAAAACATGCATGCTAGATTAGAAGAGATCACAAAGCAAATCTCAGCACTCACTAATCTAGTCAACATTCTCAGTATAAAAGTAGCAACGCAGTCAACCACACGGCCCAGCAACCACTATAATTTCTGCACCACCACCGAACACCTGTTTTGGATGTGGTCAGCTGGGCCACTGGAAGGAGAGATGTCCTAATCACCCTCCATCAACAACTCCAACCGCTGACTGATGAACCCTGCAGCCTGAGCCCCCATCAAACTAACAAGGGCACCGATTACAGTCACTTCGGTGACCATTCTCCCAACTCGGCTCAACTGTGGCCTCTGAACAACAACGTCAGGTGGCCATTAAAAACATTTATTCTCCTACAACAGCATGCACACACTCGCACTTGGCTTCTCATATGTCAGTACCAACGATGCATACTGCATCCGCAGCACTGACATCTCCGCCTGCTGGAAATTGTGATCCCGCAATTTCCGCAAGTAACCAAACTTCTTTTCTATGTAAAACGCCAGTGGCAGGTTGTAGCACCTCCGCTGAAACTACGTTTATACAAGCACCACGACCCACTGCCAAGGCACTTAACACATGGTGACCCTTGGTGGTTTGCAATTCACAAGTCCTTACAGCATCATCTACTACATCCAGCAGCAGCAGCAGTGATTCGGATGGGAGTCAACGTTTGGCATCATGGACCCGCAAGAAGGAGCGTCGTACAAAGGATGGAAAAATTCCACGCTGTCACTGCTTCTTCTGTGCATCTACAAAAGTGGCTCACACAGGTAGCCCTCATCCACAACCGTGACAATCCTATCCGCACTGCTGTATACACCAACTCTAAATACACAGAGACAGCATTAACACCACTGCCATTGCTACCCCAGCTCTGTCATCACCTAAGCAATCGCAGCAGCGGCGATGACGGGTTTGTCCTTTCCACACTCAGCCACCAATTGCACTCATGGAAGCTATCCGGAAACAAGCCAACTACATACAGGATGATACCTCACCAAAACCACTCGCTCAGACGCTATCATTTGAAACTCTTCCGCAGGCACATCGTAAAGTAATATATAAGTGTGCTTGTCTGTTTAGCGGTGTTTCCACCAGTGCCACTGTTGAAACTGGAGCTTCCACCACCGTTTTTAACAAGCACTTGCGTGAGAGCCATCACTTAAACCCACAAACATTTTTGCAGACAGCTACTGGAGCTGATGTTCCCGTGGCTGGTGCCGTAAATCTCGTGATACAGATAGAGGAGATGCAATTCATCCAGCGAGTTGTCATTGCCTCTATTCAAAATGATGCCCTGCTTTGTTCTGATTTCCTCAGTGCCAGCGAAGCCATCATACATTGCAGACAACAGGAACTAGATATACATGGCCAATGTATACCCCTTGGACTGGAATCATCAATGTACGACACTTGTGCAGTGATTTTAGCTTCTACAGCCACAGTTGAGCCAGAAGAGGAGACAATATTATGGGACACCGCACAAGTTAGGAAATAACACACACATAGCCATGCTGGAACCCAACCCTGAATATATACTCACCTCTCAATGCACCAGTCCCTGAATGATCGTGGACACCACCAATAAGGATCATACACCATTTTGCATATTCAATGGCATAACGCCGTAGCATTGTGGCAGCCACCCAACCCACCGCATCTTAAAGAATTTTGTAACTCCCGAACAAATTTTGTAAACTTTCGACAATATTGTTCATAACTGAATCAAGAACTGACTCAGAACACAATCTTGCGGTGAGGCCTTTCTCGGCCTTAATATGTGATTCTACAGATGTAGAGGCAGCGATGTTCTTTGGTGGATAACTCACCGGATCTGCCGGCCACGCAAAAAAGTGGTTATTCAACTGCCCCCCCCCCCCCGCAATGATGTCGTGTAGGTTTATTTAAACTTTTAACTGCAGCAAGTAAACTTTGCCTGGTACATCTTAAGAGCTAACTGACGCACCCCGCACCGTTAAGCTTATTATGCATCTTCATCTGTATTCGACAACCCCCGCTGATAAACAGCTTGTTCTTAACTCTCATCCATACCGTTGGTGTACGGGAACTTTCTTCCTAGCCGTAATGTTATTGTAGAACTTACTGACTGTTCATTAGACATTCTTATATCGTGATTACAGTCCTGAGTTCACTCCACTCCCGTTCTGGACTGCATGCGGGAATCCTGTTCACGGGAACTGACATGCGGGGATTTTCCAGCTTCCAGAGAACGCATTGAGTCACGTCACACCAAGGGGGACGTATCAATTTCAGTAACACGATAGCCCATCCTTAAGAATGGCTACCGACTATTCAAGTAACTATACTTAACATCTTTAAATATTCTGTTAAGTACGACTTTAGTAATTATATTTCATCATTGTAAATGGTCCCGATGACTAAAAAGAACAGTAACGGTCTTAGGACCGCTAGTTATAATTTCTTTATCTGTTTATAGATATTCTTTTTTTACTGTAAGGTGTTTTACTAACCGCACCTTAGTAGGTCCAACAACCTGTACTATATGTATTATTCTGATCATTTCACATTGTATTACTTGTACTGGTTAGTTTTATATATGGCGAGCAGCCATTCGTTCATATGTTTTGTTTATTTGTAGAAGACGTAGGACTGCAGTGCACGTAGGAAACACTATACAGCAACATTAATATATGCATCACTTTCTCCAGCCACCAGCAATTGTTCACTGAGGTCGCTGTCCGTGCTATAACTCTGTTTATCCCGGCATGCTACTGACTAAAAGCCTGTCTATTTAGCTCAATAAGATAGGTTTAATATGATTAGAGACAATTTCTTCGTCAAGAGACACATAGTGTACGCCTCTTTTCTGGTAGTTGCGATAATTTAGCCCCGCACTCTGGCAAGGTTGTGTAAAATTGGCCAACATACCTATTGGGCCTCCTATTTATAAGTTATTGTCTCTCTTCATGTTCCACTAAGCCTTATGGCTTCTTAATTGTTTGGATGTCCCTATCTGAACCATGGGCTTATCCGACCCTGGGAAACTATTGGGGTTTCCGAGCGGTGATGGCCAGGGTGTGGTGTCACACACACCTCCCATGTATCTTCTGATACCTAGTAGTTAGTTATCCTTGCCAATGTAGGAAGCACTGCGAAAACATATTATAATCATTGATTTCTTTCTCATCTTCTAGGAAGTCTCCCCCACACCACAGTGCATAACTGGGCAACTTGCGGTTAAACCTAACATCAGGTTAAAAGGTTATCTCCATAGGACCTGGTGACGGGTGAGATGCGCATCCCCACCGAATTCTGTAGGAATGTCTGGGCAGGATGTTAGTATCTGCCACGCCCTCATGGGAAGGACATTCACGGTGGGTATTCATCTCTCCAACCCCCACCGTAACGTTAAATCAGTCACCTAAACTTGCTTTTGTCTTGTGACGTTTTATGTGGTTATGGAGCAAGATGTCCGGATTCTCACCAAGCTCGGAGGTCTTGCAAGATAACATGTATTCCCGCTGTCTTGCGTGTTGATGCCCTAGGACATCCTCTCTCAATGACATCCGTATCTAAAACGCTAGGTAGGGCACCCGCCATTTGCAGCCTAAACTAGTTCCTGACTTTAAAAACTAAATGTTAGGTTAGGCATAGAAGAAGGCCCACATAAATAAAAGTGGCACCTACTAATTCAGCATATTTAAAACTACATAAGACGGTGACGTGGGAATCCCTCGGGAATTGCTCATCCCGTCTTCACGTAAAACAGCACGCAACATTATAGTCATAATTTCACTAGGTATGGCCTTTCCTTTATAGCATTTTGGTTGACTATTAGAGTGGGCCCTTTCTGGCCAATACTCTTCTCCCGCTTTAAGAGGTGGCGGCATTTCCTGTGACGGCAGTCAGCGTGAGGCACTTGCCTCTCAGAAGGATTCAGTGACAACGGCTCGTGCGAGGCTACTACTTCTCACCCAAAAATAGCATCAGAAGCAATGCCCGTGTGAGGCACATAGCTTTTCACCACTATAAAAGATAACTTTCTTTCCTTTCAGCTTAGAGGTATAATAACTTATATTAAGTTAATTAGTGATCTCTATGCGGGAGTCTCGTCTTATGAGTCTGTGTGGTACCTCCGGGAGCCCCGCGTTTAAAAGTTCATCTAGGAAACCTGACAGTCTGTTTTAGGTAAATCAATTGCATAGACTTATTTAAGTTACGTCACCAATCAAATATTGTAAGTCCATAGATCACGAAATTGGTATGGACAGGCATACCGGTGACACAAACTCATGGGCTGATACTATTGTGTTCAATATTCGCGACGATGGTCGCATGGCCCCACCGGAATGATTGAGTTCCACCGGCCTTAGGAGCCGGTCTTTGTTACCCATAGGGCAGTGTCGCACATTTCCGTAACCCCGAGACCGGGAGCTAGCCAGCGTCATCACTCGGTGTGTACATGCGACGTGGCGAGCCGACACCATACACCGGAATGGCCCGACGCTACTCCGCGAGCTACATATGTGATAGTGTGAAGGTATGGGTCACCAAATGTGTCCCATGTCAAAGATATACTGTTGGCCAGCACCATCCCACACCTCTACAAGTTAAAATTGTTGGTGCACCATGGGAGCGAGTGGATATTGATGTGCTCGGACCCTTGAATACGACGGATGAAGGTAATAAGTACATCCTCGTATTACAAGATTATTTATGAAGTGGGTAGAAGCATTTGCTTTGCCAGACCAGGAGGCATCCACAGTAGCGAAGGTTCTGACAAGCAATGTGTTCTGCCAATTCGGTATGTCCTATGAACTGCACTCCGACGAAGGAAGTAATTTTGAGAGCTGGCTCTGCAATTTGTTTCATATCGTCAAAACAAGGACGACTCTGTATCACCCCCCCCCCCCTGCAGCGACGGAATGGTGGAGAGATTCAATCGAACCCTCACAGAGATGCTTACTAAAGAAACACGCCTTGATTGTCAAGATTGGGATTTACGTCTCCCATATGTGTTCATGGCTTACCGCACTTCAGTGCATTCCAGCACGGGTTATACCCATGCTAAGTTAATGTTAGGCCATGAATTAGCCTGGAATCCTGGGCATGGCCAGATCCAGGTGAGAAAAATTCACCATCTCTCTATGTAGAGCTCATGCGGCATCGGATAGAACAGACACATGAGCTAGTGAGAGAAACAGTATCCACTGCACACTGACATCAGAAAATGTGGCATGACTGGCGGGTGCATGGAGATCCGTATGATGCGGGGAAAAACTGGGTTCACGATTTGCGACGTTCTGCAAACGTGCCAAGTAACCAGTGGAAAGGCTCCTATGTGGTAGTAGGTAAGAAGTCGGACGTGACCTACCATATCCGCGCCTCAAATGGCCTGACCTCAGTCATCCACTTCGATTGACTTAAACCTTGTGTCAGTGACGACCCAGTGCCAGAGCTCGGGTTGGGCATTCCACGTGACACTGGTATACAGACAGATGTCTCTACAGAAACAAGTATTCCCGACGTTAGTCCTGAGCACCGTGGTGCCAGTTCGACCCCTCCTACCAAGCCAGGAGTCCAGTGAATGTATGACTAATGGTGAGGCCGATGACGAGATACGTACTCGCCCTCTCCCTCCTCAGAGCGGGTCTACAAGATCTGCGAAGTCGTATCTGAAGACTTTCTCGTTTGTGCTGTCCAAGGGGAAGGACGGAAAAGTCGTTCCGCCGACCTCTTCCCACTCCCACCCACTTCATGCTATTCCCCCAATTATAGAGTTGCCAGAAGCGGAGGCTGAGGCTGCCCCAGGCCATACTTCTTGTGGGGTGGAACATGTAATAAATAGCAGGGGAGTGAAGAGGCTTGATGACGCCTTGGCTTGTTTTGAAGAACAGCAAAACCACACAACTCGTACCCTCCATATCCGCAAATCGCGAGACCACCCACATCTCAAGGTGCATCCCATCCTATCGCACCACCATCTCCACTCCAACTCGCGTCTCTTGTCTATACACCAAGTTCGGACACCATCGGTGCTGTCCATTTCACACTCCACTCGTCGTCTGTTGACTGTCACGCTTCAGATTTGAGAGTCCACTGATGCAGTGGAGGTGGCATCCCGCACCACAGTAACGGCCCCCCCCCCCCCCACTGGTGGTAGGCAGGGAAGCAGCTTGTTCAGCAGACTCTTGGCTCGAATATTCCTGGTACTTAAAAACTATGACAGAGTACCAAACATCGTGTAACGGGAGATGACGCTCTCCATCCAAAGGGCATCTCTGACCACAACCGCCCTACCAAGCCTGCCGTGGATAGTCAGAACATCACACCAAGACACAGAAAGCCAGGAGCATACAGAGCGCACATGCCCGCAAGGCTGGATATGTCAATTTACCGTTGCGCGAATGCCACACACATACCCGGTTATTTAAAAGTATAACAAGGACATTCAACATCATCAACAACATAGTTGGCATTCACCTAGCTTTTATAAATTGAAAAAGTTAGACACCTTTTTCCGCAACATTCCCTCCGGCACGAATGTGGGGAGCTCATCACCTTCCGCAACCCGACTTTTCCCCAATAGCAACAGACTCGGCATTCCCCAACTTGGAAACCTGGATATGCCGAATTCACATTACGCCAGCGTCACACAGCAACCCCGACTTCCCTACAACAGATCACTATCAGCATCAACACGAGACATTTTCCGCAAACACCTACTTTTTCCGGTTTACCGAAAACTGATCATACGGAAAGGAGGAACAACACTGCAGCCATCTACAGTACGTGCTACAGGGTCCCCCCCCCTTCCCTCCGCCCCACTTCCCTCCCTCCTCCCCCATCCCCCCACCACCCCACCCCCGGAAACGTCGTATGTATACAGCTAAATTACTACACGTCAACCACACCTTTATTAGTCATCCGCGCTCTAAAGTAACTGTGTCCCGTCTTCGGATTCGGCCATTACAGAGCGAAATACATCATGCCCGATAAAGTTGACACCACACACCTGCAGCTGCCCCACCCCGCTGCCATAAAAACGTCACACTTCACAACAGCGCAAGACTCATCCGCAGATAAGCAGCCATGCATATCAATTAAATTCAACAACATGACAGAGACACAGACACTCAGGATGACTGTATTCACAATCTCCATATGACGGTATTGTAATTGTAAAACTGAAACTCCCATTTTCCGAGCTGTACTGTGATAATTAAGTTTGGTCTAGGTAGGGATGGGACTAGTCCTACCCACAGAGGAGGATGCTTGGCAGTCCATCCACCTGGAAAACACACTCCAGCTTCGCGGGATCAGTAGACTTGGTTTCTGAAAGACATGGAGATGTTTAAACCAAACAATAAATTACAGTCAGCTATGATGTCCAAATTTTGATTAAGAACACGGCTGTTCTACTGTGTATACCAATCAGTGCTGGCTGATGAAGCAGCATCAAAACTTTGACAGTATAACATAATGGAGAATTTCAAATATTCTCTTACCTACATATTCCAGTCACCAATCAACATGGGCTGGAATACATCTATTACAGACAAGAGGCAGCGCGTGTATAAGATCGTGCGCATATATAGGGACGCCGTTCTGAGGAACAGAAAATTTAAAACATACATTCCATTTTTCACATCAACTACGCATAATCAGCAGCATCAACAATCCGCCATTACATACAGATTGCCTAAGTTTCCGATTAACCACGTGCTTTCCAAAACAACAATCACGTGATCAGCACTTTTAATTTCCAGTAAATTGGATCAAAGGCTATATAAACAAGTACACATATTGATGCAAGGCATCAATGGCAAATAGCGTGGCCCGAGATTATTATAATTCAAGTTGAGTTTCAAATTCATTTTTATATATAATACACAATTTGCAGTAGCACAACCGGTAACATGTAAAAATGACACCGGCACTGTGATAAATTGACAATATATTTGCAGGACAGGGAGAAATGTGTTTATCTTGTTATATTAACATTCAATATTACATAGGTTCTAACTATCATTTACAGTTTCTTACCTTTGCCATGTATTGCTGATGGTGGTTGCGATTGTAATAATGATAGTTTCTTGGTAGTGTCTTATGCTTCAGATGGGTGTAATGGCATTGGACTTGGATAGAATTAGCTATGGGCTATAGGAAGAAGTAGATTATATTTTGGGGCAGTCCATCCATCTTTCAATCCATCTTGTTGACCATTTGCGTACATTCTGGGGTTTTTGTTTGATAATTCAGATTCTATCTGGAGCTAAATTATAGGATATATAGAAAGATTATCACATTATTGTAAGAAATATTTGATGATAGATTCGTGCAATATCAAGTGAGTTCTAGATGGTATTATGTTCGAAAGCCTGGTAACAAACTGAGTACAGAGATTCTGATACTGAATATATAGTAAATTATTAGCATTTGAAAACTGCAAGTTGCGACTAAATTACTTCATAGTAGAATTTTTTAAAACTCTATACCTTATTAGCACATTCTTTTATATATATCTATGTAACCTTATCGGTGAAATTCTGGAGTTGAACCTATTACAAGCGATATGCCAGGACCTATCGCCATCTATCCGATTGTGGCTAATGTGAACCAACTATCTTTGAATGGGGACATATTGCGAATAAGTAACTACATGGACATACTTGGTAATTATGATATTATTTGATGGTAGAATCGTGCAATATTTCGCACAGCACTAGTACATGATAATACATATTGAGTTCTACATGGCTAGATGTTCGAAAACTGGTTACAAACAGAGTACATAGATATTGGTACGTAAATTATTGGCATTTGACAAACGTTGGTCGCTACTAACTTGCATATTATAAAATTACTTTACGGTGGAATTTTTTACATCGATATTATATTAGAGTATTTATATATCTACCTGACATTTTGGGGCCAAACTTATTACAGACAGTAGGCTACCGAAAACCATGGTAGACATTTTTAAGCTTGATACTTCATTAGCGTATTTGTATACTGATCTGATCATATGTATGAATTTCGAACCGAATATGGGCCAAACTTATTGCAGACAGTATGGTACTGAAAATCACTGATCTGCCAAAATTTACGCCAATTTTCGGTATGGAATTGCAGACTATGGAATTATTTCATTGTAGAATTTGCTTTAATTATGACTATAGCTAGCATTGATATGCTATCATATTGTTTACAGCTGAAAGTAATTTAGGCTAGATTATACTTTTTAAACTCAAGTTTATGTGGGTGAAAATCTAGGGCCGAGCATAACCTACAGACAATAGGGCAGTGAAGACTGTGAATTGGCTAAAATTTCAGCCAATTTTCGGTTTGAAATCGTGTACAACGAATTAAATTACTTCACGGTAAACATTTTTAAAACTCTATACTTCATTAGCATATTCAGATACCTATCTAACCATATAGGTGGAATTTTTGGGCCGAACACATTGCAGGCATTACTAACTTGGCACATACATACCCTTTCGGTTGATTTACATATCTAACCACCCGTTACAATGTTATTGGCAGCCATTTTGACTGGAAATTCAGAACATCAGTTGCCTATGCATAATGTTAAATAATTGTATGCATGGATCTTTTCCCAGTGAAGGATTAAGGACAATGAATTACTAATGAAAATCACAGGTACATTATTTTTAGCGAATTTTGTCTAATTTTTCACGATCTACAATATTGTTATACATGTTTTACTGTTAAAATTTACCACACATATAGTGACTAGTAAACTGCATCCACAGCTTTGCCGCTACGCCCTATGACACATTTATACATTATCTCAAATGTTCAGCCCAGTGTTTTATGCTATAATACATAAGGGAAATGAAACAGACACAGTACCTGGTATTGTCGTCATAATATATTAAACCTTTACTGTCTAAATTTGGTGAAGAATGTTAAAATATTTAGATATTGAATGTCCATTTGCAGGCCAAGTTTTTGCAGTTTTGCCACTGGAATCTGGAATGACTGTCTCGAGAGTCATTCCAGTGGTAAATTATCAAGAACTGTCCCCTCATGGCATGCAATTTGACATTGCTCAAGATCACTGCAGGGGCTGGTTTGACCAGCTATGCCATGAGGCAGTTAAACTACAATAAGAGATGATGATAGGCCTATATTCATAGCTGTCGTCATTGTGATTTACATACTTTCAACCATGACTTCCCAGAATCCCATTCCCAAGCTAACTATAGAGGTGAGCTGTTACATGTTTTAAAACTAATTTGACTAGATGCTGCCGGTGCTTATAGCAGCAGCACAGTTAAATTAGTTTCAAAATATTCAACAGAATGTTAATTAAATAGTAAAAACATACAATTCGCACAGCTTACAGACTTTTCAACGTTCCTGATAGCCATAGCTACACCATTCATTACATATTTCGACTGTGGCGTCAGCCTACATGTGACATAATTGATTATGACGTCAACACTTGGGTGACAGGTTGGATAACCAATACCTTCTTTCCGTAAGAGAATCGGTCCATTGCGATTGGGTCTACATGCGCCTGGCAGGGCAAAGCTAACTATCTGAATGCTCTTGCTAAAATATGTGGTCACTTATTACAAGTGGGTAGACCACGCATTACTAAGTGGTATTGGCCGTTTAATGATCAAATTTGTTCATGACAATTTCACGTGGGGTGCATTTCTAGCTAAGTTATGTCCATTCTTTCGGCGTGTTGGAATCAATTTATATACTTTGATTCACGACTTCCCAGAATCCCAATTTCAAAGTAGCTATACAGGGTAAGGTGTTGAATATCCTGAAACTAATTTGACTGGGTGCTTTTGCTGCCTATGGCCATAACAGTGCCTGGTCAAATTAATATCAAAATATTCAACAGAACGTTGATTAAAAAGTAGACATAAAATGTGTACACTTGACGGACTATTCAATATTCATGATGGAGCTAGCGATGTCATTCTCTAAGCATTTTGACTATGACGTCTGTGGAGCTTTTATAGGATGCAATTGATAATGGTAAAAATCATACAACACCCAGGAAAATTATTTTCAAATGTTCAACAGAATGTTGATTAAATAGTAAGGCCATACAATTTGTACAATGCCCACATATTCACCAGAATGTTGAATATTGTCTGTACGTCCACATGTTGGATCTGTCAATAAAGATTGTCTGCTTGCTTAGTTTTTTAACGCACTGGCAGTGCAATGACTTCAATTTCTGCGCTAACATCGCCTATGGAGTGCACCCGTTAGTTTACTGTGTTGATCATCATTTCCCCGGTCGGGGATTGAACTGTCATCCTGCAATTCCGCATAGCATCAGCAACCCAGCCATCTTTCCGCTGGACCACTGCACCAAGACAAGAATCGGATATACTGATACACTGGTGAATTCATATGAGACTATCTTTTGAATGCACACCATATGGTGTATTCTATGCCCTCACCCGTTCTCCATCGCGACACTCGCTGTAGTTGTTTGATTGATTGATTGATTGATTGATTGATTGATTGATTGATTGATTGAATCCCGGGGAGTAAATCGTAGACATAAAATTTGTACACTTGATGGACTGTTCAATGTTCCTGATGAAGCTATTTACATCATTCATCACGTATTTTGATTGTGACATCATCATACATATGACATAAATAATTATGACATCATATACTTGGGTGACTGATCAGATCTATCCATTATCGTAGAAATACCCAATGCCCATTTGCAGTCCAAGAGACCGTTGTTTTTGGCACATTACCATTGGAATGATAGGCTCAGTTATCGAGCCAGTCATTCCAGTGGTAAAATTAAAAAAATATGGTAGTTTCTCAAGATAACTACAGAAGCCATTTTGGCCAGTTTGATCGGGACCAGTGTTGGAGTGGAGATTAATACTATGTTATCTCTGATGCAGATGTACAGTCAGCAATTAGCCCAGGTCACCAGCTAGTACAACTAGCCCCAATAGTGAGGGTATGCGTTTAATGTGCACGAGAAATCTAGACAATATGTCCTAAATATATATATATATATATATATATATATATATATATATATATATATATATATATATATATATATATATATATATATATATATATATATATAGAACGTGAATTACCAGAATCCCTAGTGAAAAATGGCAGCGTCGGCAATGGACCTTTCCACTCTTAGCTATGCCACGCTCACCTCTAGCTAAGCTCCACCCACACTTCGCAGTGTTGGGATCGATCGATCCCCACGAATGCCATGACTATCAATTTCCTGAAATCTATACAGGTAAGCCGTTGAATAGTTTGTAACTAATTTGACTGGGTGCTGTTGCTGTCTATGGCAGGAACGGCGCCCAGTCAAATTAGTTTCAAAATATTCAACGGAATATGTATTAAATAATAGACATGCAATTCTTACAACAACTCATAGTCCGTCTTCAATGGACCTTTCCAATTGTACCCTTCGATTATATGACGTCATAGGACATCATAGCCAACTAAGTGACGTGCATGCTGCCATCATAATCATTACGTCATAAATGCTTCTATTTGGCCCATCTTTAACTCGTAATCGTCCAACACGTTGTAAGAACTGTATGTCTGCTATTTAATAAACATGCTGTTTAATATTTTGAAACTAATTTGACTGGGCGCTGTTGATGCCGTAAGCAGCAACAGCACCCAGTCAAATGAGTTTCAAAATATTTAACAGCTTACCGGGATAGTTTTCTGGAAATTGATAGTCAGGTATTTCAGGGATAGATCGATCCCAACATGAGCGAGGTGTGGGTGGAGCTTAGCTAGATATAGGCGGGGACTAGCTGACACTTGTAAGGTCCATTATGCATCCGTGACGTACTTGCCTACGTCATTCATGACGTCATTGATTATGATGTCATTCTACACGTCATGTAGTTGATTATGACGTCATGTGATGGATGGAAAATGAGGAAAGGTCCATTCTAGACACAACCGAGTGAATGCGTAGCGCTGAGAGGCCATGGAGGGATGATAGGCCTACACGCACATCCGTCGTTGTCGTCGTGATTTATATCCATACTTTGAACCATGAGGTGAGCTGTTGAATATTTTGGAATTAATTCGACTGGGTGCTGCTGCTTATTAAATAGTAAAGCTCTTCAATTCGTACAGCTGAAGGACGTTTCAATGTTCCTGTTGGACATAGCTACGCCAGTCATTACGTAGTTTGACTGTGACGTCTTCCTACTGGGGAGGGTGGGTGGGTGGGTGGGACGGGGAACTAATTGATTATAACGGCAATGCTCTAGAATATCTGACCGCGCTTGCTAAAATATGTGCTCACTTATTACAAGTGATTCGACTGCTAAGGCTACGTTATACAGCTCATAAATTAGTTAATGTATTTACAAAACATAAACAGAAATTCTGTCTTGCTTTGCAAACATGTTAATTTATTCTTTGAATGTTCTATACCATCGAGTGGCGGTTTTACAGTACAGCTCATACATGTAAATAAGCCACTATATTTGAAAAAGAAAACCAGAAATTCTACCTTGTTTCGAAAACGTTTTAATTTATTTTTGAGGTCTTCTATACCAAACGGTGTCAGGTTTCACGGAAACTGGGCGATAAAAAAACCTCGCTCTAACCATTATCTTTCTGCTTTCAAAGGCTAGGCCTAGTTGTTTTACGGTCAGTACAAGAAAGATGTGTGTAGATTATGTAAACCATAATGCTGAAAGTTGTCTAAATGTAGGCAGCAACGGTATACGGCAGCAGTTTCCAAAATCAATAGAAGTTATCACAGAGTTATCATGTGTATATAAATGTTTGGAATTTCAGCGATGTATGCGTTAGGTTTTAATTAACGCATTTCTGTAATTCTTACCGCCTCTCCGTATTACCGTATTTCCCCTATTTATTTATACCGTAGATTTGTAGTTCCGTATTTTGCATGCTATTTAAGCAGAATTTCTAGTCCAATTAACAAAAAAAGAATTTACTGACTTTTGGAGGCTATATACATATCTGATCGTCTGCGTCAGATGTCAGTCAGTCAGTGAAGATCCAGTGGTCGAGACATCTATCCCATTCTTCCGATAGGGAGCGTATGCGTAAGAGCGATCTAGCCAATATATATCCTAACTCTATGGTTCAAGCTAAAAATAGAGGCACACTATTTATCTCTCTAGTTAGCTGTTGGAGACCACAATCCTTTGCGCAAAATGGCCGCGCCTATACGCAATTCTAGACACAACCCTAATATAAGCGTAGCCGTGAGCGGCCACGCAATAAAAGAACCGCCCAACGCGTATCGGCGTGATGGAGGAGGCGAGAGGTGGTGGGTCTTGGCCACGGTCAGTGACGTCATCGCGCTCTCCCACACCCCCATCGGGCGATCCAGCCTGAAATTAGAACAGGCGAGTTTATAAGCATCCAATCTGAAAAACCGCTTCACACTAATTAAAAGGTGAACTTCCAAGGGAATAAATAGTTGATCGGAGACTATTTTCTGCCGAGTGGCGATGAAAGCGACTATCCTTCCTTTATATATACACCTGTGCAAAAGTTAAGCACCAGCAAAAACAATAGAACGTAGAAACATGATGGTACAACTAGGCTGCCATACTTTTTGTCCCCGCGTTAGCTGACATAATTCCAAGTACGAAATCTTCACGCCGCTTGATGTCCGTGCGTGGCGGGAAACAGCACACGTGTTCAGTTTTGTAAAAGTCTAGTTTGAGGTGTAGAACATTACATACAGATTTAGGCGACAAGATTAGGAATTTTGTGTTCATGACCGTGGTTTATTTGTACAGAGAGAATTAGCTCTTGATTGTGAACCGCTATGGCAAGACGAAGGTTAAGTGATCGTGTGAAATGGCAAATCATAGGCATGCATACCACTGGTATGTCATGCAGAGAGATTGGCAGACAGCTGAACATTAACCATACTGTAATCAGTCGTTTGATTGCAAAACATGGGCAAACTAACGAGGTGAACGACAGGCCTAGATCTGGAAGACCGAAGAAGACCACTGCCCGTGATGATCGAGCCCTAGTACGCCTTGTTAGGAGATCTCCATTCACCAACAGCAGAGTGCTCAGCCAGCAATGGGAAATGCGCAATAGAGTGTCAATGTCTACCGTCAAAAGGAGACTGTATGCTGCTGGCATGAAAGCTAGGAGACCTGTCAGACGTCCTCTCCTCACTGCACACCACAAAGAGGAGCGTCTGAGGTGGTGCAACGAAAGAAGACACTGGAACATGAGATCCTGGAGACGGGTACACTGGTCCGATGAAAGTCGGTTCCTGCTTCATGCCACAGATGGTCGAACTCGTGTATGGAGGTCCAGACGCACGGCGTACGACCAACGTAACATCATGGAAGAAGTTCCATTTGGTGGAGGTTCCGTTATGATATGGGGATGCATCTCATTTGATTGTAAGCTGGATCTGTTGACTGTACCTGGAACACTAAATGGACAAAGATATCAAGATTCCATACTGGATAGAGTTGTGGTCCCTCATTTTGTAAATCATGCACCTGGAACCCACCCTATATTCATGGATGGCAACGCCCGACCACATCGTGCTAGAGCTGTGCATGAATACCTCCACCAGAATGCCATCGAAACCCTACCATGGCCAGCAAGGAGCCCTGACATGAACCCTATTGAGCATATCTGGAACATTCTGGGAAACATGGTGAGAAGGAGGGATCCTCCTGTGCAGAACCTACAGGAATTAACAGACGCACTCCATCTTGAATGGCAACGAATACCACAATGGCGTATCAGTCGGTTGGTGACCAGCATGAGACGTCGTGTCCAGGCCATCATCCAGGCACAAGGTGGATATACCCGGTATTAATAATGACAGTCTCAAACTCGTGCACAGATGTTAAACTTCGTTTTCAGACACCATTAATGACAACCTTGCCACGTGTGTCAACTGTAAGGCAATAGTTGTCAGTTGTGTCAACGTAACCATATTCAGGCCTCGTTTTCAAGTTCAAACAAAAACATACAGTGTTTCACCACCATCATAATCAGCATTCCTCTAGTTGCATTATTACCTCTTGCACTAAGATGGATGGGTACATAAATGTTTATGCTATTGCTTTCTTCATAGCACATGAATATACCCTCGCATGTGCGTAAAAATAGGGTGGTGCTTAACTTTTGCACAGGTGTATATTTATATTTGCCTCCTTTCTATGGAGGGAATATATGGGCAGACTCCAGGAAGATTAAGATTAAAACTTTCCATATTGGGCATGCCGACTCACCCTGAAACCTTCAGGTGTCGTCATCCGTACCCTCCCCCCCCCCTGTGATGTCACCAAAAAGTATAAATGGAGGAAAGCGCACACTGAAATTTCATCCTACCGTCAAACTCAACACTAGGGAAGATCGAGCATTAGACTACTTTCGTGTCGCAAACCAAATTCTGCTGTTTACTTATTACTGTATTATTATCTATATTATATTTGGCCTGGAAAGTATGAAGAGGTAGGAAATTTAAATTAGGTTAAGCGGTTCCGCACATAATAATCATGCAGAAATAAGATGTTGCTTGCCTGTCCGACAGCTCGGAGGAGTCAGCACTTGTTCATTTCGGGAAGAAGGTGTACCATGTTCCAGCCTAACGGACAGCCTTGTAAACATGCTTTCTCCAGGAACTCAGACTTGACGCATCATGTCAATCATGATCATCTTTTACAACATGACTTTTGTGCGGACTGCAATTACCTGTATTCAGCTACTCGGTATGGTGTGATACACGCTTTAACTTTCAAATATTGTGTGTTAGTAGTAATGTTAGCACCTGGTGAACAGAATGAGGACATAGATATTCTCACTACACGTTTCGAAAGCTAGCATTCCAGCATCCATCACCACGACATCGGCAGCAGCCGCACGAACAGCACCGGCAGCACCTGCAGCATTGGTATTGACACCAACTGTAATTTCTGCACCGGCAGCACCCGCAGTGACACCACCAACCACACGCAGCATTATCACCGCATCCCGCATCCGTGATCGGCCAAGCCATTTCAGTAGTAATTTCCACACCTGGGACAGTATCTGAAACCGGTTTACAACACATTTCCGATAGATCAATATCTCCATGCAGTTTAGTTATAGATGAGGAGATCAACCTCACGGAAGCAGTCACCATTACCACCGCATCACAGACCAGCACGCCGACACATACGCACAACATCAGCATTCCAGTAGATCCTGCAAAGTAACTACGCCAGATCATCCATATTTAGGAAAAAGAAGAATCGCGCACCAGCCTGAAATCCGTGCAATTCCTAGGACGACCACCAGCAAGTTACTGAAGGCTGTAAAAATAAGAAAGCTATCCACAATTACAGCAGCAGCAACTACAGCGCGCATCATCACAGCATTCAGCCAACCTGCAGCCTGTACCACCACCACCACATCCACGACAACAGTGATGTCAGCAGTATCAACACTGCCTCCAGTCAGCACAACACCTGTCATCATCACCACCACCGCTAGCGCATCTATGGATATATCAGCATCTTCCTCCAGTTTCAGTAATACTGACCTGGGCAATATAGATAGTGATATTTCGCCAGCGGAGGACCATCCGCCACGTCCGTCCCGAACGAGTCGGGGTACCCAGACACGCTGCAGATATTTGTTGACACTATTGTCGAGGTTGCAGCAGAATTTATGAATAGGTGTGTGGAAAAATGGAACTTATTATTTTATTATTTTTGAAACATTCTTCTTATTATACATATTTTTTTATAATTGTCACCCAGTCCTTAGGCTGACCATGGTCATCCTACACAGCTGCGCAATATTCCTGCGTAGCTGTGTCTCACACAAATAATCGCTTCGGACATCTGTGTTGTAAACACTTTGTGTGCGGCGTAGGTACAGAACACCCTGTAGCAAATATGTCAATACTCCCGTCATGCCATCCCAGCTACGCTGGGGCTGCCTGATGAACTGGTCTTTTTACTCTATTAAAATATTATTTTTCTTATTGTTTTTCTTCCTACGTTAGTATGTCGGGGCGGATTGTGGGTAGAGAGAGCTATCCGTGTGGACTCGCAAAAACGGACCACACTGTATGCATCCCTTTATATACCTGGGATGCATATGTAGTTTACATTTATCTGTGATATTGCTGTTTTAACATATCTATATATTTTCTTATATTATATATTATAACTCAAAAAGTAATTATCCTCGCCCAAGAGAGCGCCCATGCGAGCTATTGTTTTAGCCAAATCGAGGTAATAAAATAAAAGGAAAAGCATGCACCATGAAATAAACCAAAACAAAAAAAGAAGACCTGGAAAAATAATTCCATGTCAAAAATGAAAACTAAAAATATGCCTCCCTCCCAAACTCTTTCGCACCTCTATGTGCTCTTCTCATATAACCACAAGTCTCTCGCGTCATTCCCCTCTTGGCTACGCGTCTACTCTGGAAGTCTATAATTCCCGCCTAGCGTGCTCCTGCGTGTTCGATCCGCAATGCGTTGATCATTTGTCACGGGTGTCAAACTAGGAGGTGGGGGGGGGGGTGTGTGTGTGTGTGTGTGTAGCACGGAATGACCGGACGGGTACCAACCATCCCAGCTAAGCTGGGTGCGGGACGATCATTCCGGATTCGCTCCAAGCACGCACCCCCACCCCCACCCCCACCCCGAGTAAGGTAAATGTGCGTGTATAAAGCCCTATGAGGGTTTTTTGTTAAAAAGTCCATAAGAATGCGTAGCGTGCATGCGCGTGCATCAGAGCTTCGCTGACAACCCATGTCCGAAATGGGAGAGAGTGTATGCTTATAGTGTACCGAGTTGGTACTCATGATTTTCTCAAATCGCACCACTCTCGTCTTCTTAGTACCGATCAGGACCAAAATGAAGAGGATCTCAGAACTTTTTACATTGTAAAGTTACCTTTAAAACTCCCAATTAAATTATCTTCAAAATATTGCTACGACGTCGTAATCGCGTGTATGCATTAACTGAATGGGGAATGTGCTGTTCACGTGATAGCACGTCACCACTTCTAGCTGTACACTGATTGGCTACTGCTCGCCCACTGATTGGCTGAAGCGCCTGCCTCTGACGTCACGAGTAGTACAAAAGTGACGAAATACCGAGAATCAGGAGCATCATTGGCGTGGAAGCCGACCCATCAGGAAGCATGCTGGAACAGCACAGTGCTAGAGGTGGGACAACTGCAAACCGATGGTAATTCCATCATCACTGCGATGCCTCTCGGAATTGAGATCTCCTGCGCCGGTGGGCAGTCTTCGACTTTCCGCGATACAGAATTTTGGATGCTCCCGGACAGCCATCCAGGAGCAAAAATAAATTAAAGTATGAATGCCCGCATCTAAACTGGCAGTCCCTTGAACAAAGAAGATCCCAACAACGACTAATACTACTATATAAGATAACATACCAACTAGTCGCCATACCACAAGCCTACATACCACCTCTAGGCAACAGACCGACACATCATTCTCACAGCCTCAAATCTTTAACACACCACTCAACAGTAGACGTCTTCAAATTCATTTTCATTCCGTGAACAATACTTCTGTGGAATAAACTACTATCGGATGCAGCAGCAGCACCATCAATTGAAATCCTCAAAACGATGGTGAAGCAGGCGGGTCCATAAGACGTCAAAGTCATGCACAGTGTATATAATTTTAACAACACTTGTACATAAGTTTTTCGGCACCAAGCACTGCGCCTCCTTTGCACAATCGCACACACTTCGCGGGACATCCAATTGGAATTTGCGGAGTCAACATACACAGATATAGATAAAGATACAGATCAGATGACACACCTGGGATCATCAATAAGCATCTGAGTCTAGAGTGATGGATTAATCATTTATGTTTTAAGAGCTCAGCCTCTACGCATCCCATCTGACAAAATGTTAATAAGTAAAATGTGCTAGAAGGACTGGCCGCTTAATTAAACAATTACCGGTAATTTGATATGAGCATCTAAGTTGATGTGCTTCTGACAAAATGTATACAACTTGACAAATTTTTATGAAAAACAAATTTGTTTTAATGAAATTATGATTGTATAATTTAAAAAGATATATGCCGTAGCGCAGTCTTCAATAATAAATGCTGGCAAAGCATTTCCTATCATATAGGGGCCTATACTATTTTAAAAGCTATCGGTAAAATATACCCCTGCCTCAATCCGCGAAAAGTGTGAGTGAGACTATAAACATGCCAATATCTCATTTTTGCAATCCATATATATTCTGGCTAATAGGCGTTTACATAAACAGGACATATATGAGAATAAAAAATTGCATAGCTATCAACTATGTTCTTTCTGATAGGCAAGCTACTTAAATAGAGGCATGTTGGCGCCCCTACTGATCATCAATGTCCATGCAATTGTCTGTTTTATCTACTTTTAACTTCAGGTGAAATTGAACTAGCTGAGCATTAAAAAGACAGCGATGTTGTTGTTGTTGTTGTTGTTAAGCAAAGAGGCCCTCGCCCCCACCCACCCACCCCAATGATTTGGAGCACCCAGTGGTAAAAACTGTACTAAAACAATTATTAGGGAAGATGTCTAGGACACGATACATAGGAATAAAATAGTCACATGCAAAGTCAAATTATCAAACATTTAAGATACACAACACATGATTAAGATGAGTATGTACACATATACATAGGTACATTAAAAGCAAACAAGCAAAGCATATGGACAGGAAATGGGTAATATGGTTAGCTATAATGGCAGGTTAGAGATGTAAGTTCTGCCACAGTGTTTACTGTAACATAATATTCTGCTATAACCTTCAATATTGCAGAGCAAGGTGTAGTCGCTAGGGAGCAAACAAGTGTTCACTACCACAGTACAGTCAGTAATAAGTTGCGTTAGTAGGTTTAAATCGGAGGCTATCATATTCCATACTGATATATTTACTGTTGTAGTAATAAGCTGTTTGATTTGGTTTAGAGTGTCTGTTCTACATTTAAACAGAGCGGGGCATGAGGTAAGCCGATGCAGGTAGTCCTCAGTGGCGCTCTGACGGAGTTGACATATTGGTTCAACATCGAGGTTGTTAAATCTACGAAAAGTCATTTGGTCTAAGTATGTGCCAGTTAAGAGACAGGCTTTAATAAAGCATCCCTTGTCATCTTTAGTGTTTGAGACCATCTCGACGGATATAGACACTTTCCCGATCACCAGTCTAGCGAAATTGAGACTCCTGAGTGATTATTTGCTATACTCATCCCGAAGGTTAGCATTCGAGTAGTCATCAATCGCTGATGTTATGATGAATTTACATGCCCCCTTACCGGGCACGTGGTTGAGGAGTTGAGCTATGGATAGGAGGTAATATTTGGATAGAAGTTCTTTAATGTAACTGCACCAACTTCTTGATGTACCTATAGCTAACTGACGCAACATAATATCATTTAGCAACGTGTTTTGACATCTTATAATGTTACCAAGAAATGTTAGCTGTCGGCGTTATAGTTCAGCAGTGATAGGCCTGGTCTGGGCAGAAGGAAACCTGCACATTTCGCTGTACGTGTGGGTAGTGCCTGGATTATATCCAGCATTTGGAGATGAAACTCTCTAGGCATTTAACATGTTATTGCTGGAATATGAATATCTCTATATTTCTAGGCTTCCTTTAGGTGCGAAACCATTGGAGCCATGAAGCCCAGCCCCAGAAAGACTCTAGAAAGTTCTTCTAGCCAGGGATATTCTATTCTCAGTATTGAGAGATATTTCATTCTTAGAGCTACGGATTAAGCCGATGTGGGTAGCCTGTAACGAGAATGAAACTTCAGTATCATCCAGATACGAGCCAGAGATCACTTCATTGTAATGTTTGGGTGAATGCACACGCAATACAGAGGTTTTCTCAGGGTGTCGTTGATGGCAATGAATGAACCAAATTGTCCCTTTTCTAGCTACACAAGTAAGTTGATAATGCAGGTTTTGTACAGGCTAGGAGACAAGATACCACCTTGACGAACACCATGTAAGATGGGAAATGGTAAACATAAGCAATCTTCCACTTGACTTTAGAAGTAAGCCCAGAACACAGTAGATCGATAATTTGTAGGCTATGCAGGTTAATACCATGACGTATAGATGGCATTTCAAAAACATATAATCCCCAACGTCGAAAGATTTCTGTGTGTCAAGGAAAGCCATGTATATAGGGACATTTCGTCCTAACTCATCCTGGATAGTTTCTGAGAGGAGAAGGCTTGTGCTTAGTGGTGAATGGCCTTTAGTGAATCCATACTGGAGTGTTAAATGACTGAGGCAGGTGGTTTCTTATAAGATTTAAAATGGTGTGCTCGAACGCCTTTTCAATAATACAAACAACTGTACTGCCACGGCAGTTACATGGAGCTGTTGAGCCTTTACCTTTCTTAAACACTGGTGTAATAACGACTGGCTTGAACAACTCCGATATTTGTTTAGAAATCCTAATGTGATTAAATAGATGAATCAGATAGTGAGCAATGATATTCACTTGGTAGATCAGGTGTACCGCACTTAGACCACATTCATCAACGGACTGGCCTGTATGCAAATTATGTATTGATGACGTAACATCCTCTTCAGTAATAGTTGGACACTGCTCTTCATTGGAATGATGTAATTCCTGTATTAATTTGAGGTCTGAGCCCAACTTATTCATATGATTATGATCACAGTGTGGGTAGTTTAATCGAACAGCAAGATCTTCGTAGAAGTTATCCAGAGATAGACACTGAGCTTCCTAACAGTTGGAAATGCCTTCCACTTGGGACCATTAATCCCGACTTCTTTACGTGAAACTGCTTTCAGGGCAGCTTCTAGTAGTCTTTTGCACTGCAACTGTAAGCTATTCTACATTTAATAATTGCATAAAATTGGCAGTGTTACGGTTCTGTTGTATCGAGCTTACATACAATGATAATCCGGCTTGTGACCATAGTAGTCCGGATGCACAGCTATACAGACGGCTGTTTTATACTGGTAAGGCTTTCCTCTGACATGAGCATATTGCAAACAACTGACACATGAGTAGACATGTTACAACCTTCTTTTGGTTTGATGTGTAGATTATAAAGAAGTAATGGATCATGTGTGAAGAAATGGTCAGCATGACTGTAAGTTGCCTGGCTGGAAATGTCTAGTATAGTAGATAGACCTTCACTAGCGAGATGTTTTAGGAGTTTATCGGATCTGTAATTCCCCCCACCCTCCATTCCACATAACGGTATGGGTAGATTGGAATGTAGTGGCCATAGTGTGCAGTAGATCAAGACAGTTCTAGTATTCTTTAGCGGTATTCGAATCGCCAGAGGTTGGGACATAGAAGGATAGGTTTTGGTGATTGGTCCAGCTTTATTGCTTAGACAATTGTTCCCCTCATCTAAAGAAAGGAGTGATTATGTTGCTGAGATCCTTTTCCCAGGTAAGAAAGATGCCTCCATGACCACGAGTCCTTTGCAATTTACAGCCAGGTGAACACCAGTCTGTTGATATGATCTTTAGAACTTGCTCTGAGAATAACGTCGACTTTTTAGCACATCAAACCCCCTCACCCGCATCCCACCCCTCCCTCCCTGCTTACTCAGCCTCCTATCCCACCCCTCCACCAAGCGCGAAGCTATACATGCCCGATGTGCTAAAAAGTCGACGTTGTTCTCAGAGCAAGTTCTAAGGATCATATATATACAACTTTGAAGGACACTTTATCGGGACTGACCAGGGCAAAGCCGAGGCGATTCGAGAATGGCTCAAGGGACAGTTCACTGACCAAGATCATGAGCCCTTGCACCCGTTCTCATGAGACCCCAGGTCAATAATAACACCAATTATAACAGTAGAAGTTGAGAAGACACTTAAAGCCCTGAAAATGGACGTGCATCTGGACCTGATGGCATGAGCAATGAACTATTCAAATATGCAAGTGACATTATCTCAAAACCGAGCGCGCACCTAATCAATTCAGCTTTTATGCACCACCTTCCCATCATCGCTGTAGGCCAAGGCACCCTTATCGCACTCCCCAAGCCCAAGAACCCACCTGCCAACCCCACCCCCAGCCAGTCTGCTTCCCATTGTGCTCCTCAACAGCACACAGAAAATCCTACCCAATGTTTATATATGCCACATCAGAGACAAGATCGATGACTTCACCAGATCATGTCAAAGTGGCTTCAAACGTGGATGCAGCTGCGCAGGCATCGTATGGGATCAATGCATGCTTGCGTTGGTAGTCATGCACAAAATGGGCATTGACATGTCATGAGCCTTCGACACAATTAAACACTCACCTAGTTGCAATGAAGATGAGTTACGACTAGAGAGACTACTGCTTGCAGACACCAAGCTGAGAGTACGAGTCAAGTTAGTGAAGTCCGTAGAGTTGGAGACATCAATCGGCTCCCCATAGGGAGATGGCCTAACTCCTGTGCTTTTCACATGTTACCTTGCTGCTGCATTGAAATCTGTGTGGGAAAGTTTCTCAAGCCCACCCACCCCCAAAGAAACAACAACAAAAAACCAACCCGCCACCCACCCAAACCCACCCCCACCCCAGTGCCAATACTGCGTATGCCACTAGAGATGAAATATGGCAACGATGTGGACTTCATAGACGAGGAAAAGAAATCCCTTGACGAACTTCTCCCAATAGCTGCAAACTAAAAATTGAGAATCTCGTTATGAATGAATCCAAAACAGAGTTCGCGCTCATATTTTTATCTACAAAGCATGAAACTAAAGAAAATGACGATCCACTTCGTGGCGGCGAACCATGGAGGAAAAGTACAATCCTGGGCTCACTGCTTTGCAGTACTGCTGACATTGCTGCACGCTGCGTCATGGATAACAAAGCTTTCCAGTCCTTCTGGAAGCTATGGATTCGTAGATCATAGATGCCCTTGATTAAAAGACTATGTTTATACAATGCAATCTACGTATTACGTTTATACAACGCAATCTGCATATCCTTGATGCTGTATAACTGTAACAGCTGGGCAGCTCCAAAGACAGCTCTAGACAAACTCGATGCCCGCGACTGCAAACACCTACGCACCATCACTGGACACCGATGGCCAGACATAACTTCCAATGGTGCACTATACGAAGATGTGTAATACGTCGCCTCTTTCTGTAAAAGTCGCCCAGCAAAGATGGTCCATGTTTGGCCATGTGCTAAGCATGCCAGAAGACACACCAGCACAGAGAGCCTTGGAATTCTCCCTACCCGGAGCCAGCTGTAGTGTATCAGAATAGCATAGGTCACTGAGGGCATCTGCCTTCCCCACTGTACCATAAATCTAACAGCAGGCGTAAATTTAATGTCATTAATTATCAGCATAGTACACGGGTATACTATTTCATCAGGTCAGCAACAGCCACCTCTCTGAACACTGCATGTACAATATAGGACATTCGGTTTCTATCAAGCGCTCGATGCACATGTATTTCAGTATCAGTCTATATTAAATATTCATCTATGTTAATTAACTTCACTGTCTTGTAATAACAACATACATTATATTTGGCTACGAGGATAAAGTGTGTAAGGTTAATTAAAAATGTTTGCAGTGAGACCCTTTAATAACAGTCAGGAATGAAAAGGTTTATACGGAAGAGTATTTCAGTGCTAGTTTTCTAGAAATAAAGTCAAAATAACTTAAAGCTCCCGTGAACCAATAAATGGTGTGATTCAACACAACTCTAATCTGACAATTCCTAACCAGTTATAGTAACACTTGGACAATACCCATGGCTATAAGAATGGATTTGGGGTTGACAACGTTACCATCCTTCGACGCAAACTCGAACCATGCATCAATAGGTTCTAAATGGAAGGTATGGCGGGATAGGTTTGATATCTATCTGGACGCTGCAGGTGTTACGAGTGACAAGCAAAAACGGGCTCTACTACTCTACCTCGCTGGGGAAAGCGTGCGGAAGGTTTTCAGAGAGTTGTTGACAGACACATGTAAAGATTATAAGACAACGTACGAAAAGCTAGATGAGTATTTTCTGCCGATGAAACCCCTTTGTTTTCTAACAAACACAGCAAGAATCACTGGATCAATTTGTAACATCAAGATCAGCACCCTTGTCCGGCTCGAGGCAAAACGTGCAACAATTGTAACAAAATTAACCATTTTACGAAATGCTGTCGAAGCAGCAGCAATAGTAATAGTGCAAAAACCATGAACTATAAACGTCAGTTTAAGCGAAACAGACCAATATATGCAGTGTAAGAGTCATACGTCACGTACTCAGACAGTTCAGTTTCAGAGGACGACTATGTTGCAATTCTCAATGGAAATAATAGACAAGGTGACTATGCACTAGCTAGCAACGGCAAACGTCCAAAAGCTACAGTTTCGATAGCTGAAGTAGATATTAATGCGCTGATTGACAGCGGTGCGTCTGTTAATTTAATTAGCTTGATGCTAATGATTAAAAAGTACAACACGGACATAAGACTGAAAAATTTGAACTCTCACATATATGCTTACGGAGCAACAAGTCCATTGCCAGTCCTCGGCAAATTTGAAACTGTCGGTATTAGGCTATAAAACAGCCATTAGATCGGATTGCTAAACTTGTTGACAAAACACAATGATGGGTTTCATCGGATTAGAAATCCAAACGATCATAAATTACATATCCGTGTCAAAAACCATAAACGGCAGCAAAAGTCTACACGTTACAATGTGGAATAAGATGACGTCACAGCAAAGCTGAAAGCAGACAATTGTGCCAACAAAAGCGTCAGTACAAAGCAGTCTCACGTAAGAAATGGGAAATACCGCGATGATGCAGGTGGGACATGTCGTAGGAATTCATCACAAGTGAAGAGGATTCCCTCTAGAGTTCATAGATGGACAGCAGATTGTGATTCGGAAGAAAACGACTGGAACTGTAGTTGCATTGATCTGAAAGAAGATCCTACTCAAATCTGTCATCATCTGACGAGACTTAGACACCTTATTGACAGTCTACCCATCATAGCGAATATTTTATAGTATAGTTTCATTTATAATACGACTGGATTATAATCTATATATAGCGAAGAAGGACTGATTGCAGTTATAGTATGTTTCTACTACTACAGTCGCAGAATACAGTAATCATACACAGGTACGCACGCACGCATATATATATATATATATATATATATATATATATATATATATATATATATATATATATATATATATATATATATATATATATATATATATATATATATATATTCAAAATGTTGTGTAAAAATGATATATCTATTGAAATAAACATGTGATGTGTTGGCGATATCACCAAGGCAACGAGTGCGGGAGAACGCAAATGCTCCTTTTTGTGACGCCCACCCCACCCCACTCGTTGTTTTGGTGACATAGCCAAAACATGTTTATTTCAATAGATATATCATTTTTCCACAACATTTGAAGATTTTATCAAAATGTAGCAGAAATAAATAATTATTTTACCTATCCCTTTATTTGACGTGTGAAGAACACGTGTTTTTCACTATTACCTTTTGAGGAGCCACAAATATGTTCATAACTGGTAAAGAAATGAAACAAACAGGTCCAGTTTTCGCACCAGACGACATCTTCCAGTTGCTGTCAAAGACTGTATGTTTATTTCACCAACATAACAATAATTCTTTTCTACGGATGCGCCGAAGGGGCATAGGGTGCTTATATTGTTTTCAAATCTGGATTGATTTTTTTCACGCACATGCCCAATCCAAACATGGTCATAGTGTTTATATATGGTAAAAACTAAACTAATTTTAACGTTTTACGGTATGCAAAATAATCCTTATTTACATTTTAAACACCCGATTTACTACTTTATAAAGCAAAAGACACAGAATTTTGATTTTGAAAATGGTGTTGCTGCTGTCTATGTATACCGAGTATTACGAAAAACTGAATTTGACCAGGTCAAGATTTACTACAATAACTTAAATTGTGCTTCCTTTTTAGCAGCGTTTGTATCATTATTTTTGCTGGCAAACTCTCCTGTTGTCATATCATAGACAGAGATAGAGATGTCAGATCACTATCTTGTCGCTATATAAATAACGAATTTACATCCCTGTTCGAATCTGGTACCTAAGTACATTCTGAAAACCGATACCGTGTATTTACACACAGTAAATCTTTTTGGAGGAATGAAATAAATAATAATAAAGAATAATGCATTTATTATTTCGCTGAACACTTGCTAATTACTAAATAGAAGTCATTTCTTGACAAAAGCTTTGCATTCTTATACAATCGGCAAAACTGTCAATACCCTGTTAGGAACCGATACTCGGTTTTCAGGGTGTAAGCCCTACGTATGCACGCGCGCACGCACACAAACGCACGCACGCACGCACGGTGTAGCGCGGATCGACCGGACGGGTAACGACCGCTCCAGGTACGTTCCAAGTACGCCCCCCACCCCCCTGAGTAGGCTAATACGCGTGTATAAAGCCCTATGAGAGAGGGTATGTTAAAAAGTCCGTAAGAACGCGTAGCGCGCATCAGAGCCTCCCCGGCAACAAGCATCAGTATTGGTAGACAGCGGATGCTTATAGTGTACCGAGTTGGTACTGGTAATTTCTTCAAATCAGATTATTCTCGTCATTCTTGGTACGAACCAGTACCAGAATGAAACGAGGATTTCAGAACCTTTTACCCTTTTAAAATCGGACCAGAAATGGCCCGAGTTATTGTTAAATGACTCACTTAAATTATTTTCAAAATATTGCTTTGACGTCGTAATCGCGTGTATGTATTAAATGAATGGGGAATGCGCTCATCACGTGATCGCCACGTCACCCTGTCTATGGCCACGCTGATTGGCTACTGCTCACCATCTGATTGGCTGGAGCGACCTGCCTCTGACGTCACAAGGAGCCAAAAATCGAGAATCGGTAGCACTTCGGCGTGGAAGCCGACACGATAGCAAGGTTGCTGGACCAGCGCAGCGCTAGACGTGGGATAACTGCTGACTGACTGCGGTACCTACACCACAGCAGTGCCCTTCGGAATTGAGATCTCCGGCGCCGGTGAGAAGCCTTGAACATCCGCGATAGAACTTTGGAAGCTCTCGGACGGCCATCCGAAGGCAAATTAATTTAAGAGAACTCCCTTTTCTGGAACATTCACAGAGGAGCTTCTCTGCGGATGGGCCTTGTGAGCCCAATGTACTTCTATAGGATGTAGAGCCGAGGTGATTATTGGTGGATAACTCGCCGAATCTTCCAGACCACGCTGAAAAGTGGTATCAAACTTCTGCGCAGCATGTCGTGTGTTTTAATTAACTTTTAGACGACAGTCTAGTGGGACTCTGCCCAGTGCGTCACAAGAGCTATGCGACGTATCCCGCACGGTGTATCCAGTTTATGTACTTGCATATTTAATTACCACTGTAGCCCTCTATGTTACAGGCAACTTTCGCTGGACGGAAACTTTATAACATACTGTGTAAATTTATGTATCGGTTATTCTGACTATCTAATGGACATCTTTCTATAACTGTTCTTCTTCACCATCTTGAGAGTGAGCCGCATCAACAGTCTGCATGCGGAAATCTTCCCTGCAGCTTCATAATCGTCCCATCTCGCGCTACTCAACTGTAGTGTATCCATTTCCGTGATTTACGAACTCTTACTGTACCGATGACCAATAGGTACTCAAGTAACTACTATTGTACTACTCGTTATTTACATAATAGGTACTGATAGCTAATAGGTGCCTACCCGGTCTTAAAGACCGCATTTTTATATTTTCTGTTTCATACTGTATATATTATCTTTATTTCCGTGTGCTTACAACTAACGAGCACCGTAAGGTCCTATGACTTGATATATCGTTAGCACTGTATTAGTTAGTCATGTATATGGCAAGTAGCCATCCTAGTTATTCTGTTTTGTTTATATATAAAAGTTCTAGGATGCAGTACGCTAGGTAATACTATACAGCAACAGTATATCCGCATCACTACTAACCCCCAGCATCAATTTTACACTGAGGTCACTGATCATGCTCACCATGCTCGAGATTGACATGTGACCGACTAAACCTGGCTATTCTAGCTGGGGTTTAAAATAGTTAGGGACAATCTCTCTGTAAGAGACACATAGTGTACGCCTCTTTTCCGGCTGTAGTGGATATGTAACACCACACACCGGATAGATTGTATAAATTGGCCAATTACCTTAGGGCCTCTTATTAATATCGAGGATTGTCTCTTTCTACCCTCCTCCAGCCACGTGGCTTAATAATTGTCTGGACTCCCAATCGACACGTTGGCAGGATCCAACTCTGGGAAACTATTGGTGTTTCCGAGCGGTGATAACTAAAGGGTCGATTTACATACACTCCCCATGTATCTTCGGAAACCAGTTAGTTTAGAGATCCCCTGCCAATGTAGGAAGCACTGCAAAAAGAAATGATATTATGTAACCCCGGCGTGCAGCGCATCTCTGGGCATCATGTAACTTATCCCTAATGACAGGTGAAGTGTTAATTCCGTAACGCACGGGTGACGGACGAGATGCAAATCTCCATCCAACTTGGTATGGTGACTGGATGAGGTCTTAGAACCCACCACGCCCTCACGGGAAGATCACTGGCGATGGATATCTGTCTCTTACTCCCCACCATAAATACTATTGCGCATTCTAAATTGCTTAGTAAAATGTCCTAGTGATGTTATATGTGGTTATTGTGGAATGGTGACCGGATCGTCATATAATTCTGGAGCTGTCGCTCCGTAACATGTATGCACACTGTCTTTCTGCGGAAGATGCTGTGCGGGGCAACCTTCGGGAAGCTGGGCATCTTCGCCAGTTAGACATATGTGTCAATAGATAGGTAGGAATGCCTGCCACTTGGGGCCAAAACTTGGAAACGTATCTAACAACTAAAGGGTAGGTTAGACTTTAGCAGAAGGCCCGCATAAATAAAGCGGCAACTACCAATTCAGTATCTTTGGACCTACATAAGACGGTGACCTATGAATTCTTCGGAAATCATCCGTCCCGCCTTCACGTAAACCAGCGTGCATCACATTAATTATAGTTTCACTAGGATTGACCACTGCAGTAAGCTTTTTGTTTGAACAAGAGTGGCCCTTTTTGCCAGCTCTTTTCCTCCGCTTCAGTGTTGAAGGCATTTTCCTGTGACGGAGGCCCGCGCGAGGCCCTTTCCTATCGCAACAATAATATTTTGTGTGTGTTAGGGGTATAATTGGTTTATGTTAAACTATTCAAGTAGCCTCGTTGCGATGCTCCCTTGCGGGGATACCTCTGCGGATGTGTTGAGGGTTCATAGTATATAGTGACACGCATGCATAAGTGTACGCGCACACGTACACGCATGCATGCATGTACGTGTGCGCGCACACACTTATTTGTTTAATATTACCAGTCATGCAAGTTGTAATTTACAACACCACCATGAACCAGTTGTAATTTACAACACCACCACGAGATTTCATGGCAAAATTAATAGCACATGTACTGACTCAAATATATGAACTGAGAGACCACACATAGATCCTGTTAATGCGAAAGTGCTTGACATCAGTTCATTTTTGCTATGGGGATGAGCAATTCCTGGTATGGGCAGTATCAAAGTTGTAGAGAGGATTCGTCTACTACAAGGCTTGGTCTCCTGCAAAATAAGGGTAAATTGCAGCCCTAGTATTTGTAATGATATTTACCAATTTAGTTGTGTCTGTCACATCAACCCTTGCATGGTGAAGCCAGACAAAACCGGCCTCTGTAGTGGTCTTGAAGAATGTCCATTTGCATGCCAGGAGAAGACAATTTACCACTGTACAGAATGACTGGCTTGATAACCGAGCCAGTTATTTGATTTCCGTGCTAAATTTTCAAAAAGAGCCTCTGGCATACAAATAGACATTCCATAAGCAAATATTTTTATATTCTTGACCAAATTTAATCATTAAGGTGTTAACTTATCAATGCTAAGGCTTAACAAATTTTATGTCTGTTTCCTATCCCTACAGTATGTATCTGTAACAATAGCTGTGACCTACCTACCTCCAAAATATTGCTACCATAATATTTCTACCCAGGGAAGTGGGACCGCTGGAATAAAAAAAATTTTCAGTGATTTTATCACAGTTTCTACCTTAAAATTTGACAATATTTGAACAGCAAAAACATGGTAAAAGAAACCGCAACGCCACCCACAAAAAATAATAATTCCATACCTACTGCTTACTTGAATTTTGGAGGGATGTATATGAAATATATATTACATATTATTTTATTTGGCCTAATACACATAAAATATAGGCAATAATTATTTTTAAATAAGTACAGTAACAGTGTCAGTGTGGCCAAAAATTACTTGCACTCATCATGTGAAATGTTCATTGGCAAACAAAACCATTGTTTTAAAGATTTTTTGACAGGAATGGCGCTATCTAGCTTTAACCATTACAATCATATCAGCCAAACACGGCTTCTATAGTGGTCTTGTGAACTGCCCATTTGCAGACCAAGAAGACTAATTTTTTTTAATTTACCACTAGAATGACTGACTCGATAACCGAACCAGTCATTCCAGTGGTCAATTTTCAAAAATAGTCTTCTTGGTCTACAAATGAACATTTTCTTTGAGAAGATTGAAATTTTCTTGAACAAATTCGACGGTTAAAGGGTTAAATAAATAACCAAAACACATTTCAGCTCCCCAGCTATCCAAGTTATTATGTTCTAACACCCAGCTATCAAAGTTATTATGTTCTAACACCCAGCTATCAAAGTTATTATGTTCTAACACCCAGCTATTCAAGTTATTATGTTCTAACACCCAGCTATCCAAGTTATTATGTTCTAACACCAGCTATCCAAGTTATTATGATCTAACACCCAGCTGTCCAAGTTATTATGTTCTAACACCCAGCTATCAAAGTTATTATGTTCTAACACCCAGCTATTCAAGTTATTATGTTCTAACACCCAGCTATCAAAGTTATTATGTTCTAACACCCAGCTATTCAAGTTATTATGTTCTAACACCCAGCTATCCAAGTTATTATGTTCTAACACCCAGCTATCCAAGTTATTATGATCTAACACCCAGCTGTCCAAGTTATTATGTTCTAACACCCAGCTATCAAAGTTATTATGTTCTAACACCCAGCTATTCAAGTTATTATGTTCTAACACCCAGCTATCAAAGTTATTATGTTCTAACACCCAGCTATTCAAGTTATTATGTTCTAACACCCAGCTATCCAAGTTATTACGTTCTAACACCCAGCTATCCAAGTTATTATGTTCTAACACCCAGCTATACAAGTTATCATGTTCTAACACCCAGCTATACAAGTTATTATGTTCTAACACCAAATTATCCAAGTTATTATGTTCTAACACCCAGCTATCCAAGTTATTATGTTCTAACACCCAGCTATCCAAGTTATTATGTTCTAACACCCAGCTATCCAAGTTATTATGTTCTAACACCCAGCTATCCAAGTTATTATGTTCTAACACCCAGCTATACAAGTTATTATGTTCTAACACCAAGCTATCCAAGTTATTATGTTCTAACACCCAGCTATACAAGTTATTATGTTCTAACACCCAGCTATCCAAGTTATTATGTTCTAACCCTCAGCTATACAAAGTTATTATGTTCTAACCCCCAGCTATCCAAGTTATTATGTTCTAACCCTCAGCTATCCAAGTTATTATGTTCTAACACCCAGCTATCAAAGTTATTATGTTCTAACAGCAAACTATCCAAGTTATTATGTTCTAACCCCCAGCTATCCAAGTTATTATGTTCTAACACCCAGCTATCCAGGTTATTATGTTCTAACCCTCAGCTATCCAAGTTATTATGTTCTAACACTCAGCTATCCAAGTTATTATGTTCTAACACCCAGCTATCCAGTTATTATGTTCTAACACCCAGCTATCCAAGTTATCATGTTCTAACACCCAGCTATCAAAGTTATTATGTTCTAACCCTCAGCTATCCAAGTTATTATGTTCTAACCCTCAGCTATCCAAGTTATTATGTTCTAACTCCCAGCTATCCAGGTTATTATGTTCTAACCCTCGGCTTTCCAAGTTATTATGTTCTAACACCCAGCTATCCAAGTTATCATGTTCTAACACCCAGCTATCCAAGTTATTATGTTCTAACACCCAGCTATACAAGTTATTATGTTCTAACCCTCAGCTATACAAGTTATTCTGTTCTAACACCCAGCTATCCAAGTTATTATGTTCTAACACCCAGCTATCCAAGTTATTATGATCTAACACCCAGCTGTCCAAGTTATTATGTTCTAACACCCAGCTATCAAAGTTATTATGTTCTAACACCCAGCTATCCAAGTTATTATGTTCTAACACCCAGCTATCCAAGTTATTATGTTCTAACACCCAGCTATCCAAGTTATTATGTTCTAACACCCAGCTATCCAAGTTATTATGTTCTAACACCCAGCTATCCAAGTTATTATGTTCTAACACCCAGCTATCCAAGTTATTATGTTCTAACCCTCAGCTATACAAGTTATTATGTTCTAACCCTCAGCTATACAAGTTATTATGTTCTAACACCCAGCTATCCAAGTTATTATGTTCTAACACCCAGCTATCCAAGTTATTATGTTCTAACACCCAGCTATACAAGTTATTATGTTCTAACACCCAGCTATCCAAGTTATTATGTTCTAACCCTCAGCTATACAAGTTATTATGTTCTAACACCCAGCTATACAAGTTATTATGTTCTAACCCTCAGCTATCAAAGTTATTATGTTCTAACCCTCAGCTATCCAAGTTATTATGTTCTAACACCCAGCTATCCAAGTTATTATGTTCTAACACCCAGCTATCCAAGTTATTATGTTCTAACCCTCAGCTATACAAGTTATTATGTTCTAAAACTCAGCTATCAAAGTTATTATGTTCTAACACCCAGCTATCCAAGTTATTATGTTCTAACACCCAGCTATCCAAGTTATTATGTTCTAACACCCAGCTATCCAAGTTATTATGTTCTAACCCTCAGCTATCCAAGTTATTATGTTCTAACACCCAGCTATCAAAGTTATTATGTTCTAACACCCAGCTATCCAAGTTATTATGTTCTAACACCCAGCTATACAAGTTATTATGTTCTAAAACTCAGCTATCAAAGTTATTATGTTCTAACCCTCAGCTATCCAAGTTATTATGTTCTAACCCTCAGCTATCCAAGTTATTATGTTCTAACCCTCAGCTATCCAAGTTATTATGTTCTAACCCTCAGCTATCCAAGTTATTATGTTCTAACCCTCAGCTATACAAGTTATTATGTTCTAAAACTCAGCTATCAAAGTTATTATGTTCTAACCCTCAGCTATTCGAGTTATTATGTTCTAACCCTCAGCTATACAAGTTATTATGTTCTAAAACTCAGCTATACAAGTTATTATGTTCTAACACCCAGCTATCCAAGTTATTATGTTCTAACACCCAGCTATCCAAGTTATTATGTTCTAACACCCAGCTATCCAAGTTATTATGTTCTAACCCTCAGCTATCCAAGTTATTATGTTCTAACACCCAGCTATACAAGTTATTATGTTCTAAAACTCAGCTATACAAGTTATTATGTTCTAACACCCAGCTATCCAAGTTATTATGTTCTAACACCCAGCTATCCAAGTTATTATGTTCTAACACCCAGCTATACAAGTTATTATGTTCTAACCCTCAGCTATCCAAGTTATTATGTTCTAACCCTCAGCTATACAAGTTATTATGTTCTAACCCTCAGCTATACAAGTTATTATGTTCTAAAACTCAGCTATCAAAGTTATTATGTTCTAACCCTCAGCTATCCAAGTTATTATGTTCTAACACCCAGCTATACAAGTTATTATGTTCTAACACCCAGCTATCCAAGTTATTATGTTCTAACCCTCAGCTATCCAAGTTATTATGTTCTAACACCCAGCTATCAAAGTTATTATGTTCTAACACCCAGCTATCCAAGTTATTATGTTCTAACACCCAGCTATACAAGTTATTATGTTCTAAAACTCAGCTATCAAAGTTATTATGTTCTAACACCCAGCTATCCAAGTTATTATGTTCTAACACCCAGCTATACAAGTTATTATGTTCTAACCCTCAGCTATACAAGTTATTATGTTCTAACCCTCAGCTATCCAAGTTATTATGTTCTAACCCTCAGCTATACAAGTTATTATGTTCTAACCCTCAGCTATACAAGTTATTATGTTCTAAAACTCAGCTATCAAAGTTATTATGTTCTAACACCCAGCTATCCAAGTTATTATGTTCTAACACCCAGCTATACAAGTTATTATGTTCTAACACTCAGCTATACAAGTTATTATGTTCTAACACTCAGCTATACAAGTTATTATGTTCTAACACCCAGCTATACAAGTTATTATGTTCTAACACTCAGCTATACAAGTTATTATGTTCTAAAACTCAGCTATACAAGTTATTATGTTCTAACCCTCAGCTATACAAGTTATTATGTTCTAACCCTCAGCTATACAAGTTATTATGTTCTAAAACTCAGCTATACAAGTTATTATGTTCTAACTCTCAGCTATACAAGTTATTATGTTCTAACCCTCATTTGTCTGATTCTGTGTTTATCATTAGTCCATGTATACTTCTAACCCTTAGCTGCTAGATTCTGAGATTATCTTTAGATGTACAGGGATAAATACACATGTAGTGCACACTACACCCTCATGCAGGAAATTCCTTTTTGAAATTTAAATTCTCTCAGTGTTGTCTTCATTTTTGGAGGTAACATTCCTTGAATGAGCAGATGATGAGAGTAGAAAGGTCACAGGTGACAGAACAAAGAACTTTTGCAACAAAAATGTCACAGTAGTAGTGGTAATGGGGTAGCGGTTGCATAGCAATCACACCCGTAGCTGCGAGAGGGTGGGGTCGAGACCTCAAAGGGGACCAGTGATTCTTGGCTTCCAGTCATAATAATCTCAAAATATTTAAAAGACAACATGACAGAGTATGCTTTATATTATAAAGTATAAATGTATTTTATCAGGGATTTGACCTCGAAAGGGTTAATGACTAACTCTTCTAAAACAGTCTCTGTCGAACTGAGAAATGTACATTTGCAGACCAAGACAATTTTTGAAAATTTACCACTGGAATCACTGGCTCGATAATCTAGCCAGCCATTCCAATGTTATATTTTCAAAAATTCTCCTCTCTTGGCGTGCCAATGTACATTTGCTGTGAGACATTAATGTAAAGCTTTTGACCAAATATTAGCATTAAAGAGTTAAATTATACCAGTTTTCATAGAAAATAGAACTGAATACATAAACATACACTGGCAGAAATTGCCATAAGTCTAAGACCAACATTGTGGAGCATAAGGCTAAAGAAAGCGCAATCACCATTCATATATCTGCCGAGTAAGGGATATTAAACAGACAAAAGGGCTAGCTCTGAATGACGTACCTCAATACCTTGACAGCGTATCCATTTACAGCAGCGAGCGTACTTGGAATGAAGGCTAGTCCAGTAAGTAGCCTAAGGCTGGCTTTCCATAGAAGCTCACTCCTCACACCTCGCACTACATGCGCGTTTCCATCAATGTCACTTTTACAAAGTTTTATGCAAATAGGTCAAGCAGTTTTCGAGATATTGATGAAAATCATTGAACCATGAAAGGTAGGTCACTGGGCGAGTTTTGCTATCAGATGAAACTGTATTTTCATAATACATCTGTGTATCAGATTTCGTCAAAATATGCAAAATGTGTTCAAGATGTTAACTTTTGCAAAATGTATAATTCAAAGTTTGCACCAAAAATGTGTCTCCGAATTTACTACAAAACTAGTAACACATTTTCAGAATTTCATATCTCAGTTATTTATTATCGGCTGGAAAGAATCTACTTGCCTGGTGTGATTTTCAGATTGGATATATAGTCTTGGAGGAGAAGAAAGTAAACATTTTCTGTTGAATTTGAAAAAATAAAATCGCATATTTTTGCGTAAAATATTTATAAATCATAATTCCGAAAGTAAGTTCTAGAAATTACCTGTATTATGACAACGATTTAAATACTTGCTACAGCTACCAGTTATGATTCACCTCACAAAGAATGAATATGCCCATTCCTTTCCTTACGCGTAAGGCATGAATCGAAAGTAAAAGTGACGCTACAATGCCTATGGAGACCGTCGTACAATTGATATGTCAATTCTTCCGTTCACGTCTGAGGCACGAGGCGTGAGCTGTGAGACATGACGCGTGACGTTCTATGGAAACTCAGCCTATGATGTCTTCTAACGAAACGTGTGACTAGACCACTTTACCAATGATTTCTACTCATATCAACGTGTTATTAACGCGGATATAACTGTCGCAATTTTGACTCTTCCTTTGTAAAAATCTATTTGTTCGGTAAACTTTATAGTTTACGTTTCCGCCATGTTCCGCTGTTTGACATCAGTAAGCCTGAAAGAGAGAGAGAGAGAGAGAGAGAGAGAGAGTGCGTGTGGGTGGGTGTGCGCAGAAATATGACATCCATAAAGTTCACCAGGATGCGTGTCACCTAGGCCTATCCGTGCTCTACTCGTTTCTCTTCATCTTTCTTTAAATCTGGTGTTCGCTCTGCGTGTTGATTAATTACATAGAATGTACACAGTTATGATTATATATAGTTTGCCGCTCAGTGGGCCGCCGTCATTGGCAAATAAAAGGATCCTTCAAACATATGATTTAGTCCCTCAGTAGGCGTATTCGGCCTGAACAAGTATGATTATAATATAATTTTCTGGAGAGGGACATAATCCAATAATAACCACTGAACTCCACAACAATGATCTACAACAACTTTAGCCAGATGCAAACAATATATGATGATGATCGTTTTACGCAACAACAACTACGTTCAGTACGGTTCATGCAGCAACAGCTTCCAGTCAAATCATAGATTCAGTCGCCATTGTCGGCGCTTTGATATTCATATAGTGGGCTTTATAGTATGAAAAGGGCCATATTAAATGTCTAATACAGTCGTGTTGTTATTTAATTCTCTAAACCTCTCGCCCCACCTACCGCCAGTACCACAACCACAGCACCCCCCCCCCCCCCTTCATCGCCAACCATCTCCAGTGACACCTATATGCACTATAAGCCGAGCGGTATATCAATGCATTTTTTGTAAACAAACTATCAACCTGTAGTAACTAGTCTATCTTGACCACGTGACATCTCTGCAGATCATTTGCTGGTCGCGTAGATAAAAAGTTTGACAGAAGTACAACGAGGTGAGTACTATCGTAGTATCGTTTCTAGTTATATATAGGTCAGCGCTGTGGACATTACGAGACGCTTTGAAATAGACATAGAATGTAGATTTATCTTGAATTCAATAAATTATCAGATTGCTAGCGCATTGTCAGCAATCGATCCAATCTTGCTGTCACGGCGATAGCTCGCTTGCATGGGAACAAACCTAACCTGTCCTTTCCTGATAGGAAGGCGAGGTTATCACAGACACGAGCCTGAGTGATAGAGGGAGATAACTGTTTAATACGATGGGCTCGGTAGAATTACCGGCCCAATGAATAGAACCCGGTTAAAAAGTTACAAACTGTCGCTTCTCCTGAAACCACCGGACGCAAACAACATTAGTAACAATGGGTCTTTTACATTGGCTAAGGATATCTTAAAATTCAAAGCACAAAAAGCGACCATTAAATTGAAAAAAATTGGTGTGTGTCAAGAATCTTTATCTCCAAAAGCTGCATTAAGTCTATATGATTATTTAATCAAGCCTTATTGCCTTGTATGGGTGTGAAATATGGGGGTTCATCTCTTTGTTCCACACCTCGACAAGGACTCGTCAAAAAATTTGATAGGCTATCTGCAGAGAAAATTCTCGTTTATGCACGACATATACTCGGAGTTGGAAAATATTCCACAACTGGCGCAGTGAGGGGTGAACGGGTGTGTGGTGGGGTTGGCTGTTTCCAGTAGGAATTTCAGTAATGAAAGCTGTCCTAAAGTACAGGCTTCCAAATGGAGCATCAATATGATGAAAGATGAACTAGTAAATAGATGGAATAGATCCCATTGCCCGAACAGATTCAAATAAACTTTAAATCGAATTTCACTTTTGAAAACTATCTCACAACTGTCAAGAATGGTGAGCATAGAATTGCATTAACCCGCTTTAAGGACATCTAATAACAGGCTACATATTTAAACTGGTAGATTTACCAAGCCAAAAACACCAATCGAAAGTAGAGTGTGCAGCCTATGTAACTTAGGTGAGATTGAAGATGGAACTCCTTGCTTTGTTAGGATGCTCTCTCTCTCTCTCTCTCTCTCTCTCTCTCTCTCTCTCCGGACATAGTTACACATTACGTCTGAATTTACAAACTAAGCTTAAAGATAAGTTTATCTACTCGGTGACAGCTGATAATTCTGCCATAAAAAAGTGGCATGTTTTTGCTTCCGAGCGGGTAGATTACTTACCCTTGCGTGCGTGCGTGCGTGCGTGCGTGTGTGTGTGTGTGTGTGCACGCGCGTGCGTGCGTGTGCGCAGTGCGCGCGTGTGTGTGCATGCGTGTGCGTGTGTGTATATATGCGCGCGTGCATATGTGTGCAGTGTGTGTGTGTGCGTGCGTGAATGCGTGTGTGCGCGGTGTGTGTGTGGGTGCATGCGTGTGCGCGTGTTTATGTGTGCATGCGAGTGCGTGCGTGCGTGGGTGTGTATATGCGCGCGTGCGTGAGTGCGTTCGTGTGTGTGTGTGTGTGTGTGTGTGTGTGTGTGTGTGTGCGTACGTGTGTGCCTGTGTGCGTGCGATGTCCGTGTATTTGCCTCACGTTCTGTAACTTCACAACTTGTATGTTTATATATTGCTGCTATGTACATATGATAAAAGAGTTAATTTCATTCTTGCAATGACCAATACATATTACTACCTATTGATTAGCTGACGTCATAATCAAAATAACTGATATACTGGATAGCTCTTTCAAGACCCGAGGCAATAAAGACGAAATGCCAAGAGAAACTGGTATTTTGGCGTTATACAGACAAAATGGCCATGTATGATTAGTATGTTCTGCGGCTGTAGTAGTAGAAACATTCTACAGCTCAGCCATTGCACTGAAAGTGCACATCAGGTTCATTTTTTGACGGGTAATTACCAGAATGGAGGTATATGTTTTACGCTAAAGTGATGTCTCTAGTTTATAAATATCTGAGAAATGTTCAATTCTGACCTCTAGTTCACGAATTTGACTGAAAGTTAGGCTCACAGAGTGCATTATTCATTAGCCACAACAGCCCAAGTCTTATTCATTGGATTTTCAGTGTATTTTATCACATTAAGTCATTGGTGGCAGCAGTATTATCTAGATCACTGCTCACTGTGTTGCAACAGACATTGATACTTTGCAGATACAGATTGATTTATAGAACATAGGAAAATATATTCATCCTCATTTAGCAAGTCACGTGAGTCACAAAATTAAGTGAATTGTTTTTTAATATTAAAATGACTGAAGATAGAAATCTTTAATATTATACAAGTTAATAACCTAGTAGTAAGACATAACAACACAAGTTTAAAAGCTAATGTACTACTAAATCTCCCTCAAGCTCAGTCACGCGAGTCACGTCACGCGAGTCATGCTTAATGTAATTACTGTACTGCTCAAAAGTCAAAGGGGGATTATATATATATATATATATATATATATATATATATATATATATATATATATATATATATATATATATATATATATATATATATATATATATATATATATATATATATATATTTATAATGTTTAAATGGTCATTAAATGTGAAAGTAAAATGTATTTCTGTATAGCCAGTCATATGATCAGTAACAGGTTTCAGAAATACATTTTTCATTCTCCTATATATGAGGGTAATTTGTATGAACAAGAGTATTTCCCCTTGGCACATACTGATGAAGACGAAGTAAACGGCTAAATTACAGGTGCATGTACTTCATCCGATATGTTCAGAGAAAGAGGCAATTGTAGCAGACGTAAGTAAACTTAATATGAACATATAATGATCTGTGCATTGTGCATACATGTATGTGGAGAGAAGAACTGAAAAGACAAGTATTGTATAAAGTATAAAACAACTATATGGGCTGTAGGAAGACATATTGAAGCAAATGGACATGTCAGACAACATCTGAAGAATACAAGACTAGGTAGGCCTTTGCATAGATGAAGATGAGGACAGAAAAAGGCAAGAGAAGACTAGGCCTAAAAAGAAGTGTCATAGACATAATACATCAACACATAGTAACCGCAGTACCAAGGCAGCTTTAGTCTTCAATATCCTGAACAGACAGATAAATCATAGGGCGAAGACTACTAAGTCCTAGAAAGAAATGGGTGGTTTTGAGAAGTTTAAAAAAAATATTGTAATGAAGGCGCTACAACTGTATGTAAACTGCCACTTATAGGAAATGTTGCAGTGAAAAAATATGTGCAAAAGTGTTATTTAGTCATAGGTATTATGTATCAACAATGTTCTGTACATGTAGCATTCAAATTTGTGGAGATCCATCTTCCAAATGTACTCGAACTCGTTAACTCCTTAACGTGTTTGCCTATCAATCTGTTATGTCATCAGAACTTCATATTCTGAATGTAATGCACTAGACGTACATACATCCTGAATGTAATACACTAGACGTACAGACATCCTGAATGTAATGCACTAGACGTACAGACATCCTGAATGTAATACAATAGACGTACAAACATCCTGAATGTAATACACAGACATCAGGAACGTACAGACATAGGAATTCCAGTCTTGCCAGTATAGCCAAGTTCCAGCTTCCGGTTTCATATCTTCTAAAAAGCTAACTGCTGCTCCTCCAGATGTGATCCTCAAAGATATGAACTTCATGAACGCTACAACATAGCACCTGCTGGATATGATGATTTCTTACAGTATATGTATAGAACCTGTTGAAGATGAGGATTTCTTCAGTACACCATCCACATGGATGCAGTGGAAAGAAGGCAAGCGTAGACTATCAAGTATGAGCGGACAAGTAGAGTTACAAATGAAGTTGATGGATACATTTGTTCTATTGCTCTTAACTGTCTCATGCACTGCTTTGCGAAAAGAAAACGAACTGAGAGATATGAAATGAAGAAGACTTTCCATGATGCCAGTTCAGGATTTTGTTGAAACCCTATAGGCCGATTTGAACACAAGATGAGTTATTATTAACTTGCATGTACTGGAATCTAGAATCTACGAGGTGACCTCAAGAAAGCAGGACTCGGTACACCCAAGTCAAGAATGGACCTGAGGAAGCTAAGGATTTCGGCTGAGGACAAGACACAGTGGTCAAAAGTGAAGACGGACTGATTGCAGCTGTAGGATGTTTCTACTACTACGGCCGCAGAATACAGTAATCATACATACTGGAATCCGACCCAAGTTACACTCTACATAGGTCTGTTAAATTTGGTTTCACAGAAACATTTCACTCGATGTACTTATCAGTAACAATATGCACCATGAGAAAATGTCATCAGTACTTTTTGTTGGTGACATTTTGTCAGGGATGCCTTCACGGGTAAAGAACATAGAACTTGGACTGGATATTGTCAGTGATGCCTTCATGGGTAAAGAACTTAGAACTTGGACTGGATATTGTCAGTGATGCCTTCACGGGTAAAGAACTTAGAACTTGGACTGGATATTGTCAGTGATGCCTTCACGGGTAAAGAACTTAGAACTTGGACTGGATATTGTCAGGGATGCCTTCACGGGTGAAGAACTTAGAACTTGGACTGGATATTGTCAGTGATGCCTTCACGGGTAAAGAACTTAGAACTTGGACTGGATATTGTCAGGGATGCCTTCATGGGTAAAGAACTTAGAACTTGGACTGGATATTGTCAGGGATGCCTTCACGGGTAAAGAACATAGAACTTGGACTGGATATTGTCAGGGATGCCTTCATGGGTAAAGAACTTAGAACTTGGACTGGATATTGTCAGGGATGCCTTCATGGGTAAAGAACTTAGAACTTGGACTGGATATTGTCAGGGATGCCTTCACGGGTAAAGAACATAGAACTTGGACTGGATATTGTCAGGGATGCCTTCATGGGTAAAGAACTTAGAACTTGGACTGGATATTGTCAGGGATGCCTTCATGGGTAAAGAACTTAGAACTTGGACTGGATATTGTCAGGGATGCCTTCATGGGTAAAGAACTTAGAACTTGGACTGGATATTGTCAGGGATGCCTTCACGGGTAAAGAACATAGAACTTGGACTGGATATTGTCAGGGATGCCTTCACGGGTAAAGAACTTAGAACTTGGACTGGATATTGTCAGGGATGCCTTCATGGGTAAAGAACTTAGAACTTGGACTGGATATTGTCAGGGATGCCTTCATGGGTAAAGAACTTAGAACGTGGACTGGATATTGTCAGTGATGCCTTCATGGGTAAAGAACTTAGAACTTGGACTGGATATTGTCAGGGATGCCTTCATGGGTAAAGAACTTAGAACTTGGACTGGCCGACTAGTGAGACAATTCAAAATCAACTATCTACGGCCAAAACATATTAAGAAACAACAGAGGCATAGCTGAAAATGAGCCCTTGGCTGAAATCGGAAATGAAGCTCTAAGTTTTGCTTGGAATATAAACTGTTTATTTCGAATGACTCTACAAGTTGTAGCAGCGTTGTGTTCACTGACTGGTACGCTTTCAAATATACATGTATGTTCACTAGTCTCTATTCATTTACTTATCTTATGTTAATATTCATGCATTTTTAGCCTAGTAGCTTAAGTTATTTTATGGTTTTTCATATTTATGCATTACATGTCACGTGAGTCACGTTTTAAGTCACGTGAGTCGCATCTTTTAAAGTGTGCCAAATAAAATTATTTAATAGAAAGTTTTAAAATCAGCCTGAATTGTTCATGTGTAGTTCTTCCTACATACTCAAATATATAGAATACTAGCATTTTACCGATAACAGGCTACGAATTTGTAGGCTACAGTTTTGCGCCGCGTGTTGGAAAATGACAATTTGTATCTGTCACGCGAGTCACGGTGTTCAAGTAATCAGCTTCAGGCTACTTTTTAGTATGCTTTGCGATATATATTTATCATTTCTTTGGAGGGTCTATTAGAATGTATTACTGTAAAAAATTATTTTCTTAAAATCATTCAGTAAAGTAGATTTTAGCATCAAAGACTGACTAGATGTCAATCTAAAGATCGAGGCGTAGCTTCTTCGAGAATACACCTCTAATGCAATGACCGGCCATCTTATTACGTCATCACAACGTCTAGACTGTTACACAGACTCCATTTCGAAGATCAGATAGATCGGGACCCAGTCTATCTCCGTAGCGGACTGTAAAAGCAACAGTGTGGATCGTGTAGATTTTGGTATCATCTTAACCTCTGTATCACTAGCTTGATACAGACATTAAAGTGGACTTGATCCATCCAGTGGTTCGTGTGATATCAGCATCTACGCAACGTCAGCAAATTCTTGATCATTTTGTGTGCGACAGATTTTAATTTTACGATGATATCAGAGGGACTCTTTTTCTGTTAACTACTTGTCATGCAGACTGCTATAGGCTTTATATTATTTGGTCTTCCGTGAAATAATATTATCTGGTATGAAGAGAGTAGCGCTCATGTCTTTTTATGTTTCAATTCATTCTAGCACCATATTCTGGTGGAAATCACTACGCCAATGGCTACTCAATACATACGAGATACTTTTCTCGATCTCGTATCGAAGGAGATCTCGCGAGACAATCAGTCTTTCTTCGCTTTTGCCTACTGTATCTTGTCCTGTCTTTAACTTCCTCAGGTCCATTCTTGATTTGATTTTACCGAGTCCTGCATTCTTGTGGACATCTCGTGGCACTCTTAACAAATTTACGCATTACGTCCTCTCATGGCTTTGTATTTGCTGGCTCCGGGTAGGGCGAATTCCAAGGCTGTGCTGGTGTGTCCCCTGGCATCCTTAGCACATGGCCAAACATGGACCATCTTTGCTGGGCTGTTATAGTTATACAGCATCAAAGATACGCAGGTTGCATTGTATAAATGCAGTCTTTGTGTCAAGGGCATCTTGGATCTACGAATCTATATCTTTCAGAAGGACTGGAAAGCTATGTTCCCCATGACGCAGCGTGCAGCAATGTCAGCAGTACTGCAAAGCAGTGAGCCCAGTATTTTACTTTTCCTTCATGGTTCGCTGCCACGAAGTGGGTCGTCATTTTCTTTAGTTTCATGCTTTGTCGATAGGTATATGTGGGTGAACTCCGTTTTGGATTCATTCATAAAGAGATTCTCAATTTTTAGTTTGCTTGCAGCTATTCGGAGAAGTCAAGGGGTTTCCTTTCCTCGTCTATGAAGTTCACATCGTCGGCATATTCCACCTCTAGTGGCATATCCAGTATAGACACTGGGGGTTGGGGTGGGGATGGGGTTGGGGGGGGGGGGGTTGCTCTTTTCTCGCACGGATTTCAATGCAGCAGCAATGTAATAGGTAAAAGTACAAGGGATAGGCCATCTCCCTGTGGGGAGCCGATTGATATCTCAAACTATACAGACTTCATTGCTTTGACTCGTACTTAAAGCTTGGTGTCTGCAAGCAGTAGTCTCACTAGCCGTAACACTAGTAGTACATCTAGGATCTTTGAACGTTTTATTGTGTCGAAGGCTTGTAACATGTCAATGCCCATTTTGTGGAAATCCCAGCGCTTGTACATGGCTACTGACACAAGCATGCACTGAGCCCATACAATGCCTGCGCAGCTGCGTCCACGTTTTAAAGCACTTTGACATGTTCCATTGGTGTTCCAAAAATGGAACCCATAATTAATGATGGATTTGTATGTATTGGAGTCCTTGAGAAATGTTATCGCACTTCCGGAAATGGTGAGGTCAGTGACAGAAAAATGATGCTTCTATTATTACTGGTGTATTAGAATTCTCAACACTGACATTCCAATATTACTGTGAAGTAGCAATGGCTATGAGGGTGCGAAAGTGAGGGTCCCACCACTGTATAGGCAAGATTCGTGAAATCCAACCAACCAATTACCATCTGAGATGTTTTTGTAAAATGTCCAAATATGCAAAGAACATTCTGGGGTTAAAGTGTGCCTGTGCACATGCATGCATTATTTCATTTTTATTTTAATAGCTCAACTCTTTAGTGTAGGGTCCAATGTAGCGAAATAAGGTCCTGTGCGATTTTAATGTTAATTTTTGGGTTTTATGTAGAAGAGTATTTGTCATAAAACTGAAAGGTATTTGTCATAAACAGGTCCTACATGTATAATTTATTTTTTGTGCTATGTTCCCTACATATAGGCCCTGCCTTTGGCGGACCACCTGTTGTGTTATTACAAATTGTACATTGTATATCAAAATAAAAGAATTTGAGGTTGAACTTGGACTAGAACTATGAATCAGAAAAATCACGTGGCCATTTTGTCTGAACACTTTGGAGGTCATTTAATATATTGACCCCCAAGTGTCCAATTTTTACATTAAAAAATACCTAAGAATCATAATAACCTAGTCATATAGCATATCAAATGAAAAGTAATGACGAAAAACTATTGAGTCTTCGAATTGCTATTGATTACCTCGTTCTTGCTCGTGTCAATGATCACATAACCATATGTAGGCATATTTTACAACTCATTTACTCAAAACAACATTTTCGGATTCAGTGATGTGTGATAAATTCCGTGATTGTAACTGACAACACCGTTTAAAGTTCTAGAATTTGCACACGAGCATATGTTCCGTCAACCATCAGTGCACAGCTTACCATGGAACATCAAAGGTAAATCCAGCAAATAACACAAAATATGGTGACTTTCAAATGCATATATTTCAGGAAAACCACGTGAATGCTATTGGCCTGAAACAAATCTTCATGCAGAGAATGCACAAACATCTGCTCATACCTTGTTATTGATTACAGCACCAGTTCATGAATGACAGGCGTTACTAATTATTTTGAAACAAGCACAGCACATACATGCTGTAATCATCAGACCAGCCCGAAAAACAGTAATTATGTTGGACACGGCCCTCTATGAAAAAGCGGGAAAAACTGGAGATGCTAGAGCCAAACTGCAAACACCAGTGGGTTATTCGTATTGGGGAATTCCATACTGTATTGTGCATAATAGGTGCAACTATAGATGGCAGTAAACTGGATGAGACTTGGATTGAATCTGATATATATGGGCCCTTGACAACACGTCCGATTCTGGAAGCAAAACATAGGAAAAGATCCCTTGGATCAAACATCACTTCCTTGCAATTATTGTTTGATCTGTTTCAGGAAATCTGCCGCAAGGACAAACATGTAATGGACAGATATATTGAGCATATGCACACCTTATCAGATGCGTGTACAAGTATTGCAGCCAGTGATATTATAGAACAACACAAAAAGATGGTAGATGCGCGTAAGCAGAACCAATTACAATATCAACTGCACAAAACTGATGAAAACCTGCATCCCTTGTTTAAATTTTAATAATCTTATTTCTAGAACTTCCCGAGTTCTCTAATTATAACACCATATACCACATCTTCCTCCCTCTTAAGAAAAGTAGCACTACAGATGATATGCAATATGGCACACAATATAGTTTTGGATAGCAGTTTCGACTTGCTGGTCCATCTTTGGCCACCAGTAGAGGTTACACAGTCTGTTTAGTAGCACGATGCCTTGGTGCGAGTCATGCACAATACACACTAATTTAGTTGTAAGTGATTCTGGTACCACGACTCTCTCGACACGCAACAGAATGTCATTAACAATAAAAAGGTCATCACGCACATGGTAAAATGGTGGTAACTTAGATATAAGTGTTTTAGTTTTTGGCCAAACAGTCTCTACATAGGCGTTAACTTGCTGAATTGTAATGTCTTGATTGGTAGTTGTTATCAGGTCATTTCGAGAAATAGACAGAGTCTGATCTTCAAAGAAAAGAGCACAAATATCCTCAGTCTCTGTATCCCCAGGGAATGTAATGGGGGTAACAAGGGGTAACCTCCAAAGCGCATCTGCCACTTTATTGTCACTACCAGGTTTATACTCAACACTGTAGTTGTAGTTGAGTAATCTCGCAACGTGCAATGTGCATTGTTCGATGACCACTGCCTTTAGCAGACACAGCTTTGTCAGGGCTTGATGATCAGTTCGTAATTTAAACCGATGTCCCCACACATAGGCACGCCAATGTTCGCATGCTCATATGCAGGCGAGTGCTTCACATTCACCAACCGACGATTTACGCTCTTGGTAGAAAGTGAACGAGATGCAAAAGCAACAACACGCTCTTCACGGTTGGAGATCTGGCTTAACACTGCACCAAGTCCATATCCAGACGCATCAGTTGTAATGAGAGTATCAAGTTCTGGAGCGAATACTGCTAATGGAGGGCACTGAATTATTTGCTGTTTTATTGTTTTGAAACAGTTTTCAGCATCACGTGTCCATTCGAAAGGTACATTTTTGCGAAGCATGGCACGAAGTGGTTCAACCATTGATGCAAAATTGTCAAGGAACCTGGAGTAGTATTCAACAAGGCCAAGGTACGAACTCAATGTAGTGTGGTCTGTTGGTCCAGGTGCATTGGTTATTGCAGAAACATGTGAGGAATCTGGCTCAATACCAGCAGCTGATGTTTTGTGTCCCAAGAAATAAACTTCTAGCATGTTGAACTTGCATTTCTCATTTTACTTAATGCCAGTAGCGCTAAGTCTGTAGTACCACATGAATATTCGAATCATGTTCTTCTTGCGGGTTTTTTCGTACACAAGAACATCGTCCACGTAAGATGCTCAACATCATTTTCTGGAAACATGATGGTGCCGAAGCTAACCAGAAACAGACGCGACAGAAATCCGTTGTATGGATTGTACAGCATTGTACAGGCTGTAAGGTCACAACTTTCTGGGTCTAATTCAACTTGATGGTAAGCGGATGCCAAGTGAAGATGACTGAAACGTTTTGCACCGCGAAGTTCCATGAACAGTTCCTAGATGTTGGACAGAGGATATTTATCAACAATCACTGATTCATTTGAAAGTCTTAAGTCAATTCATAGCCTAACATCACCATTTTTCTTGTACGCTACGACAAGAGGCGATACCCACTTTTCTCGATAATGTTTTCATTCTCTAGTCTTTCCAATTCAGCAGTAACCGTATTACGATTTGTAAATGGCAAGTGCTAAAGTTTTTGTTGAACCGGCTTAACATCAGAACGCACTTTAACTTTGTGTCTATAGCCTTTAGCTAAACCTAATCCTGGCGAGAACAAATCATCGAATTCATAATACAGAACATCAGATAGGCCAGAGGGGCCTAATGACTGCTCAGTAGAAGGCGGGTTAGGTATAATACACGTCTTGTTGCAAACCAAGTTTTCTGCATAAATTTGAAGTTTGAATTGTCAGATCAGGTCCAATCCTATCAAGGATGTTCCAGCATCCACAACTAGAAACTGGACTGGATGCTGCAAACCCCTGTAAATAGCATTGGAAATGACAGATCTGAGCACTGTGATTTTATCTTTGGTGGTTGGCATTAACTGGACAGAAGATGGAGTGAGAGCTATGTTTGCAAAATGTTCCATGTAGGAATCATTTGTGAGTATTGAAACCGGTGAACCTGAATCAAGCAGGAGAGTAATATAAAGTGAATTGATCTGCACAGTACAGTATAGTCCATGTTTTGCATTTGAGACAGTTAAAATCTTAACATCACTAGAGTTAGCTAAATGTTCATTCGAAACGCACCGATAAGATTTTCTTTTGTCATTTGCCTGTTTTGAAAACGGTTTTGTCGTAGACCTACATAGACCTACCTTTGTTTCCTGAACAATTCTAACATGGATCGGAGTATCAATGGTAGACAACTTTAGATTCCTTGAGAACCCTTTCAATTTGACGTGCAAGTTCTAATGCTTTTGTTAGTGAAACGTTTATCTCAAAGCAACAGTCTTTCTCGAATACGTGGAATCGATGTTTTCTCAATTAACTGATCCTGGAGAATTTCATCATGCATATTGCCGAAATCGCATGTTGACACGAGGTTACGTAAGGCAGAAATGTAATCAACTGATTCACCAGAAATTTGTGCACACTGTCTGAAACGATACTGTACTGCAACGACATTGAGAGCTGGCAAGAACTGTTTATCTAATATTAATAACGTATGGTCAAGCAATGATTGGTCATCTGCAGGTGTCTCCTCTGGTAATGTAGACACGTTGACCTTCTGGACCTAAACAGTGTAATAGTACAGCTTTTTGACGGTTGTCTGATAGTCTATCCCATCACACACAAGCATGTAGTTGGAAAACAGCTTTTCCCACTGTTTTCATGAAATTGGCGGAGTCCCAGGTGCAAGCATGAAAGGCGGAGGTGGAGCAAAGCTCCCAAACGAAGTAGAACCTGTTCCTTGTTGCGAATTTGGCATAGCAATGTTTTGTAGGTAGTTGTATGTAACGAATACTGGTTACTTTCACGAAAGCTCACGGAAGCTCGAAAGTTAAAGTTTGTACGAGGTATGTAGTAATTGCGAATTGAAGTTCTTTTAATCCGGATTCGTCCCCAATATGTTGTATCGTAAGTGTAAGGGTAGTAACATGGATTAATATTCAGTTGAACATGATTTATTACGTTAAAACTACCACATGTAGATTGATTGATTTATCCTGTCCGTTTCCATCACGGAAGTGACAACGTCATAACTAGGACACGCATTACATTGTGGGTAATTTGTTCCTCCTGATTCAAGCGCATGCGTATAAGTGCAACTTTCGCACTTAAAAAATCCGCGCGATCACGCCACTATATTTTTAGATATGGAGACTTAGTTATGACGTTATAGCTTTCGTGATAGAAAAGGATAGGATAAATCCTCTACCCAATATGTAATCTTATTTCTAGAACTCCCTGAGTTCTCTCCCTTACCGTATTTATACTAATTATAACACCATATACCACATATACGAAAATGGTTATGATTCTACTTCTTTTCATTTGTACAACTCTGGAAGGAAATGGGCTACTGCATCTATCTTCTCTAGACAGAATGTACAAGTACTTCTTTGCTTAAAAAATCGAGTTATGCCAGGATGGTTCCCCAGTACATCGCTGAGATGTAAAAACTATACGATAGTGATCCTCAAATATGTGGTGGCAACTTCTGTGTTATTAAAAACGAAGTATCATTTTGTGGAATTGGAGACCATGATATTGAGCATATCAGTAAGATGATGAAAGTCAAAGGTCGGCTTGTGCGGAATAACGCCGAAGCCTGCAGCACTATTCAGGGTTTTCTTGATCGCCCATAGCTTATTCGTCTTTCAAATGAGCTACAAAGTATGGCAACTATTTTTTCAGCAACACAGGACAAAGCATCACGAGCTATCTGAAGTCATAGTTTTTCGGGAAGAACAAAACATACAGAAGCTGAAAGCCATGGTGGCTGAGTGTAACCCATTTACTGATGCGAATGCTCAGCTAATCAACATCGTTACAAATGCTGAAATGCCAGTGAAAGTAGAAAAAGATATAGTCTGCAGTGGTGATGTAGGAAGAGAGCTGTATGGTAAATTTGTAGAAGAACAAATCATAGGTCCCACTAATCTCTGGGATAGAATGACTAAAGCTAAGCTGCAGAACCTGGCTGATGGAAGGAACGTTGTTACAGTGAAACTTGAGCTAAAAGAAACAGATCTCTGCTACTCATTGTGCGATCGTGCACAAACATTTCCCTACAGGGAGTGATTGGCGAATACATATCTTCATGCCTTCCACGATCTTTGTTTTCATCAGATGATGCTCTCCTTCCATATACAGATAAAAAGTAACTTGATGTCAAACTTAGATAGCGGAAAGGCTGCTCAGCAATCACTGGGAAGCAGATACCATGTTGATTCTTCAATGCTATACACGCTGCTCAGCAATCATGATGAAGCGGATACCATGTTGATTCTTCATGATATACACGCTGCTCAGCAATCACTGGGAAGCAGATACCATGTTGATTCTTCAATGCTATACACGCTGCACAGCAATCATGATGAAGCGGATACCATGTTGATTCTTCATGATATACACGCTGCTCAGCAATCACTGGGAAGCAGATACCATGTTGATTCTTCATGATATACACGATGCTCAGCAATCATGAGGAAGCAGATACCATGGTGATTCTTCATGCTATACACGCTGCTCAGCAATCATGAGGAAGCAGATACCATGTTGATTCTTCATGCTATACACGCTGCTCAGCAATCATGATGAAGCGGATACCATGTTGATTCTTCATGATATACACGCTGCTCAGAAATCATGAGGAAGCAGATACCATGTTGATTCTTCATGATATACATGCTGCTCAGCAATCATGAGGAAGCAGATACCATGTTGATTCTTCATGATATACACGCTGCTCAGCAATCATGATGAAGCAGATACCATGTTGATTCTTCATGCTATACATGCTGCTCAGCAATCATGATGAAGCGGATACCATGTTGATTCTTCATGATATACACGTTGCTCAGCAATCATGAGGAAGCAGATACCATGTTGATTCTTCATGCTATACATGCTGCTCAGCAATCATGAGGAAGCAGATACCATGTTGATTCTTCATGCTATACACGCTGCTCAGCAATCATGATGAAGCGGATACCATGTTGATTCTTCATGATATACACGTTGCTCAGCAATCATGAGGAAGCGGATACCATGTTGATTCTTCATGATATACATGCTGCTCAGCAATCATGAGGAAGCAGATACCATGTTGATTCTTCATGATATACACGCTGCTCAGCAATCATGAGGAAGCAGACACCATGTTGATTCTTCATGCTATACATGCTGCTCAGCAATCACGAGGAAGCAGATACCATGTTGATTCTTCATGCTATACACGGTGCTCAGCAATCATGAGGAAGCAGATACCATATTGATTCTTCATGATATACATGCTGCTCAGCATGCGCATGAGGAAGCAGATACCATGTTGCTCAGCAATCATGATGAAGCGGATACCATGTTGATTCTTCATGATATACACGCTGCTCAGCAATCATGAGGAAGCAGATACCATGTTGATTCTTCATGATATACATGTTGCTCAGCAATCATGAGGAAGCAGATACCATGTTGATTCTTCATGATATACACGCTGCTCAGCATGCGCATGAGGAAGCAGATACCATGTTGATTCTGCATGCTATACATACTGTTCTGCATGCTCGTGAGGTGCACATTATGTCGTAACAGGCTCTGATACCACTGGAGTGTGTTGGGGGGGGGGGGTTAGGTGTGTATATGGAAAGGGAAACGTAGCATGCTGGAAAACATTGCAAACATCCAGTAACAATGTCATTAGAAGACTCCACGTCCATCTGAGAATGTCATGAAAAGACTGGAAGAATATATGTGTTCTCTGTTTCTTAATGAAACTAAGACAACAGAGGTGAGCAAACTCAGATGGCATTTGTCCAGGAGAGCCTGAAGCATAGAAACTACCCCTTACTTGAGAGGCCTTGAAGCAGCATATTCTCCGTGCACAGTACCAAGCTATGACATAGCACTATTCTGTTGTAGTTAATCCTAACCTTCCACCCCCTGTAAAATATGGCCGGGAAGAGGAGAATGGAATGTTGTTTGCCCAAATGTTTCCAATCTGCCACCGCTCCTAATGCTACTGTTGAGTTAGTGAAATGTGGCTGCAAGACCGGCAAATGTGGATCATACTCATGCACAAGCCAAGTCCTAACATGTACTGAGATATGTATTTGTGATGCAGATATAGGCAATACTGGGACAATGCTAATAGGATATCTGGACCTCATTCTGAAGATGACGACGACGATGATGATGAGAATGTTTAAATGTGTACACTTATTAGCTGCTAGTGTAGTATTGCTGAGATATCTTTGCTTATTCAAGTTACAATGTGAGTTGCACAAAATAGAGGCTGTCCAGAACAAGGTATATTTTAATGGAAGATGTCCACCACAATTTGTAATTCATTGTCAAAGTTCCTGATATCAGTTAGCAGAAGCTAAGATGTAGTATTCATTAAATGAGATTTAGTTTCTACATTATTTTATGTAGTTCTTATCCAATTGCTTAATCTTTATTAAATTAAGTAATCCTGTGGCATTTGAGCGTTGATTTCTAACACCATCCATAAAGCGAAATGCATTGTAAAGTGGCCTTAAATGTGATTATTATTTGATTCTTGAGATTAGTAAGAGCAATATAATCAATAATAATAATATGTATATTTGGCATTTCTTTTCATTATCTTACAATTGATATACTACATGACTAGGTTAGTATGCTTTTAAAGTATTTTCAAATGTAAAAATTGGGTATTTGGTGTCCTGACATTGAATGGCCTCCAAATGATCTTCAAAATGCTCACAAAAACGGCAATTTCATTTCTCTGATTCAGATTTTTAGGAAAATTACTTTTCTATAGGATGCAAAAAATTAACCTTAAAATCTCACAGGATTACATGGGTGCCTTCACTATTTGACGCGTTTTGCTCTTCAGAGGCAGGAGATGGCTTTTCAAAGAGCTCACACATATCCTGAGAAGCACCCGTGGACACCCTGTCGGGTGGGAGGAGGACACCCTTCTGGATCAATCTACTAATGCCTCACATCTACTCCCACAGGGGCTGGTAGGAAGCTGACCCTGCACCATGTCACTCTCTACCAGACCCACTACAGCACGAGCCTCAGTAGCCGCAGGAATAATTGGTGCGTAAGAGCATCAGTAGACACGGGAAGAATTGGTGCGTACGAGCCTCAGTGGACATGGGAGGAATTGGTGTGTACGAGCCTCAGTAGATGCAGGAAGAATTGGTGTGTGCAAGCCTCAGTAGACGCACGAAGAATTGGTGCGTACGAGCCTCAATAGACGCAGAAAGAATTGGTGCGTACCAGCCTCAGTAGACGCGGGAAGAATTGGTGCATACGAGCCTCAGTAGATGCATGAAGAATTGGTGCGTACACGCCTCAGTAGACACGGGAATAATTGGTGCGCACGAGTCTCAGTAGATGCGGGAAGAATTGGTGCATACTAGCCTCAGTAGACATGGGAAGAATTGGTGCGTACGAGCCTCAGTAGATGCGGGAAGAATTGGTGCGTATGAGCCTCAGTGGACGCGGGAAAAATTGGTGCGTACGAGCCTCAGTATACGCGGAAACAATTGGTGCATACGAACCTCAGTAAACGCGCCTCAGTAAACGTGGGAAGAAGTGGTGCATACAGTACAGGTCAGAAATAGCCTTACATATTTCCAAAACAAAACAGAAACAGTTAGCACAATTTTGAAGACGATGTAAGAATTGTGTTGACTATTTTGAAGGCAATGTAAATGAATGACTGCTTCCGCGTTCTAGCCTTTCACATTGATCAGTTTATGATAGCCTCGTCGCTGACACAAGTGACAGATTATCCTGGGATCATAATGATAGCCTCGTCGCTGACACAAGTGACAGATTATCCTGGGATCATAATGATAGCCTCGTCGCTGACACAAGTGACAGATTATCCAGGAATCATAATGATAGCCTCGTCGCTGACACAAGTGACAGATTATCCAGGAATCATAATGATAGCCTCGTCGCTGTCACAAGGAACAGATTATCCTGGATCATGATAGCCTCGTCGCTGTCACAGGTGCCAGATTATCCTGGAATCATAATGATAGCCTCGTCGCTGACACAAGTGACAGATTATCCAGGAATCATAATGATAGCCTCGTCGCTGACACAAGTGACAGATTATCCAGGAATCATAATGATAGCCTCGTCGCTGACACAAGTGACAGATTATCCAGGAATCATAATGATAGCCTCGTCGCTGTCACCAGGAACAGATTATCCTGGATCATGATAGCCTCGTCGCTGTCACAGGTGCCAGATTATCCTGGAATCATAATGATAGCCTCGTCGCCGACACAAGTGACAGATTATCCAGGAATCATAATGATAGCCTCGTCGCTGACACAAGTGACAGATTATCCAGGAATCATAATGATAGCCTCGTCGCTGTCACAAGGAACAGATTATCCTGGATCATGATAGCCTCGTCGCTGTCACAGGTGCCAGATTATCCTAGAATCATAATGATAGCCTCGGCACTGTCACAGGTGACAGATTATTCTGGGATCATAACGATAACCTTGTCGCTGTCACAAGTGACAGATTAGTCTGAGATCATCTCGTCGCTGTTATAAGTGACAGATTATCATGATATCACGATGGCTTTGTCTGTATCGCAAGTGACAGATTATCTTGGGATCATGATAGCCTTGTCTGTATCGCAAGTGACAGATTATCCTGAGATCATGATAGCCTTGTCACTGTCACAAGTGACAGATTTTCCTGGGATCACAATATCCTCGTCGCTGTCACAAGTGACAGATTATCCAGGAATTATAATGATAGCCTCGTCGCTGTCACAAGGAACAGATTATCCTGGATCATGATAGCCTCGTCGCTGTCACAAGTGCCAGATTATCCTGGAATCATAATGATAGCCTCGGCACTGTCACAGGTGACAGATTATTCTGGGATCATAACGATAACCTTGTCGCTGTCACAAGTGACAGATTAGTCTGAGATCACGATAGCCTTGTCCCTGTCACAAGCGACAGATTATCCTGAGATCACGATAGCCTCGTCGCTGGCACAAGTGACAGATTATCATGGGATCACGATAGCCTTGTTGCTGTCACAAATGACATTATCCCGTGGGATCACGATAGCCTTGTCGCTGACACAAGTGGCAGATTATCCTGGGATCCTAATGAGATTATCGTCGCTGTCACAATAGACAGATTATCCTGGGTCATAATGATAACCTTGTCGCTGTCACACGTGACCGATTATCCTGGAGTCACGATGGCCTCGTCGCTGTCACAAGTGACAGATTATCGTGTGATCACGATATTATTGTCGCTGTCAAAAGTAACAGATTATCAGATTATCCTGGGATCATAACGATAGCCTTGTCGCTGTCACATGTGACAGATTATCCTGGGATCATACTGATAGCCTTGTCACTGTCACAAGTGACAGATTATCCTGAGACCACTATAGCTGTATCTGTCACAAGTGGCAGATTATCATGGGATCATACTGATAGCCGTGCAGCTGGCACAAGTGACAGATTGTCCTGGGATCACGATAGCCTTGTCGCTGACACAAGTGACAGATTATCCTGGGATCATACTGATAGCCTTGTAGCTGGCACAAGTGACAGATTATCCTGAGACAACTATGGCCTTGTAGCTGTCACAAGGGGCAGATTATCCTGGGATCACGATAGCCTCATCGCTGGCACAGGTGACAGATTATCATGGGATCACGATAGCCTCATCGCTGGCACAAGTGACAGATTATCCTGGGATAACGATAGCCTCGTCGCTGGCACAAGTGCAGGATTATCCTGGGATCATAATTATAGCCTCGTCGCTGGCACAAGTGGCAGAATATCCTGAGATCACAATAGACGCGTCGCTGGCAGAAGTGACAGATTATCCTGTGATCACGATAGCCTTGTCGCTATCACAAGTGACATATTGTCGCGGAATCACGATAGCCTTGCCGCTGGCACAAGTGACAGATTATCCTGGGATCAGTGCGATAGCCTTGTCGCTGGCACAAGCGACAGATTATCCTATGATCATGATAGACTTGTCGCTGGCACACATGACAGATTATCCTGGAATCATAACGATGGGCTTGTTGCTGTCACAAGTGGCAGATTATTCTGAGACCACCATATCCTCATGCTGGCACAAGGCAGATTATGCTGGGATCATAACGATAGCCTTGTCGCTGTCACAAGTGACATTATCCTGCGATCACGATAGCCTTATTGCTGGCACAAGTGACAGATTATCCTGGGATCATAACGATAACCTTGTCGCTGGCACACATGACAGATTATCCCGGAATCATAACGATAGCGTCGTCGCTGTCACAAGTGACAGATTATCTTGGGATCACGATAGCCTTGTCGCTGTCACAAGTGGCATATTATCCTGGGATCACGATAACCTTGTCGCTGGCAAAAGTGACAGCTTATCCTGGGATCCTAACGATAGCCTCGTCGCTGTCACAAGTGACAGATTATCTTGGGATCATAACGATAGCATACGAACCTATGTATCTTGGTTGTAAGATTGATATTTGTCCAGAAATATCTAAAAAGCTTTAATCATGAGGGTCTATTTTTGATTAACCGGGAGAGTGTGTAGAGTGTTCCACGGGGCTGTAATATTGCATGGAACCTTTAAAACTAAAATTAAAAAGAAGATTAAAACTGAAACGACGAATTATTCTCAATAGATTCGCTAGTTTTAGGATGCGATTGAAAACGCATCACTGCTTTGTCATGAGGGAATGGGTAATGGTAGAATTTGACAGACACTTGGAGAAATGGTGGAGAGGATATATATTTTGCAAGTTTCTAGGGGAATGCCCCCTTTTGTTAGAGGGGAAATCCCTCATTGGCCCTCACTTAGATAGATGTCTAGGGGCCTCTCACGAATAGGGCACACGGTGGGGGTAATGTGTCACTGCACAGTCTGCACCGGGATTCTTTCAGATTACATTTCAAATAGACTGCATTAACAAGAGTTTAATAATATTATAATAGCCTAATCTTGTAAATCTCGTTTATGGGATATCGAATTTAACCTGGGTCAGTGAGTGACTCGACACGGACGTCGCCTGCAGCATTCTGGATAATTATGAGCATGTATACGGTACATGTAATTGCAGCATTGTGATCTATGAGGAAAATGCCTTCCACGCGCATCATGCATTGTGACCAGTGATGAAAATAAGTCCACGTGCTTGGATTCTCGTGACTAGTGATGACAATTAAGCGACGTGCTCGGATTCTCGTGACTAATGATGGCAATGAAGCCACGTGCTTGGAAGCTCGTGACTAGTGATGACAAGTAAGCCACGTGCTTGGATTCTCGTGACTAATGATGACAATTAAGCCACGTGCTTGGAGCCTCGTGACTAATGATGACAATTAAGCCACGTGCTTGGATTCTCGTGACTAGTGATGACAATTAAGTCACGTGCTTGGAGCCTCGTGACTAATGATGATAATTAAGCCACGTGCTTGGATTCTCGTGACTAATGATGGCAATTAAGCCACGTGCTTGGATTCTCGTGACTAATGATGACAATTAAGCCACGTGCTTGGATTCTCGTGACTAATGATGACAATTAAGCCACGTGCTTGGATTCTCGTGACTAATGATGACAATTAAGCCACGTGCTTGGATTCTCGTGACTAATGATGACAATTAAGCCACGTGCTTGGATTTTCGTGACTAGTGATTACAATTAAGCCACGTGCTTGGATTCTCGTGACTAATGGTGACAATTAAGCCACGTGCTTGGCGCCTCGTGACTAATGATGACAATTAAGCCACGTGTTTGGATTCTCGTGACTAGTGATGACAATTAAGCCACGTGCTTGGATTCTCGTGACTAATGATTACAATTAAGCCACGTGCTTGGATTCTCGTGACTAATGGTGACAATTAAGCCACGTGCTTGGCGCCTCGTGACTGATGATGATAATTAAGCCACGTGCTTGGATTCTCGTGACTAATGATGGCAATTAAGCCACGTGCTTGGAGCCTCGTAACTAATGATGGCAATTAAGCCATGTTCTTGGATTCTCGTGACTAATGGTGACAATTAAGCCACGTGCTTGGATTCTCGTGACTAGTGATTACAATTAAGCCACGTGCTTGGATTCTCGTGACTAATGGTGACAATTAAGCCACGTGCTTGGAGCCTCGTGACTAATGGTGACAATTAAGCCACGTGCTTGGATTCTCGTGACTAATGATGACAATTAAGCCACGTGCTTGGATTCTCGTAACTAGTGATTACAATTAAGCCACGTACTTGAATTCTCGTGACTAATGGTGACAATTAAGCCACGTGCTTGGATTCTCATGACTAATGATGACAATTAAGCCACGTGCTTGGATTCTCGTGACTAATGGTGACAATTAAGCCACGTGCTTGGATTCTCGTGACTAATGATGACAATTAAGCCACGTGCTTGGA
>CM067372.1:16640923-16958423 GCA_034401795.1 Chaetoderma sp. LZ-2023a
AGTGGATGCATTCAGAGAATAATGAGGCTTAGTGTAATTTAACCCTGTAACTAATAATCTCTATATTAACCCTGTCAAATTCATGCTGGTTCAACCTGCAGGGGCCTTGAGAAATATCAATTTGTATCTGGAGAAGACTATTTTGAAAATATACAACTGGAATGAATTGGAACGAATGCCTGGCTCGATAACCGATTCAGAAATTCAAGTGTTAAATTCTCATTTATACTTAATCCTCTCTTGGTCTGCAAGTGGACATTTTCTTCTAGAAAACTGAAATTTTCGTTGAACAGATTTAAGAATTCGAATTAACAGCGATTCTGATGTGTTAGGCACATGCAGTTTATCCAGAGTTAGTCGTACACAAAGCGCAGTAAAACTGACATCGCACACTGACGCCACACGCTGACGTCACATACTGACAGCACACACTAGCATCAAACACTGACATCATACACTGACATCATACACTGACATCACACACTGACATCACACACTGACGTCACACACTGACGGCACACACTGACGTCACACACTGGCGTCACACGTTGACACCGCACTGGCATCACACACCAACATCACACACCGACATCACACACTTACATCACACACTGACATTACACACTGACACCGCACACTCACAGCACACATTGGCATCACACACTGACGTCGCACGATGACGTCACATACTGTCATCACACGTTGACATCGCACGCTGACGTCACACATTGACGTCAAACACTGACGTCACACACTGGCGCCACACGCTGACATCACACACTGACATTGCACACTGACAACACAGACTGACGTCACACACTGGCATCACACACTGACATCGCACGCTGAAGTCACATACTGACGTCACACAATGACGTCACACATTGACGTCACACATTGACGTCACACATTGATCGTAGGCACTATATTCTGCAGTTTTTCCTTGCTATTGGCGCTCTTTCGTCTGACTTTATTCTCCGTTTCTCCTGTAATTCCGTAAAGTACACATAATATTATCGTTATTATCACAAGAATCGCTCGCTCCCAAGAGGCAATCTCGCGAGCTAATTCAGTCCAATGTCGACTCCGTACACATAATGCATTTCTACACAAATGCCTCTAAAGCGACCACTACACGCACCATTAGTGGCTATTCAAAATATAAGGTGAGTGTTTTTTCAAGACGTGTGATTTTGCAATTACCCGTCTTGAAAAACTATCATCGTCTGGTCCCAGCAACAGATGGTCACTATAGACAGATTTAACTGTACGCCTTTAATCACTAATAGCGCCGCCTGAATACTATCGCTATCATGCACTCGCCAAAGTCAACGTTGTCCATATGTTCGTGGAACGTACAGGGGTTAATACAGAACACTCTTGCTGGCTACCCAGTAAACAAACTTCATATGCGGTCTGTAAAAGAGGATCTATGTAAATACGATTTAATATGCCTAACTGAAACACATACTGATACTAAAAGTGATATTTCTTTGAATGGATTTGAACTAATCTCGCAAATTGACCGACCAAAGCATAGCAAAGCGCGACATGCCAGTGGCGGCATTTGTATTTTAGCAAAGGAATCCCTCAAGCATGGTATTAAAGAGATTAAATCATCTAATGAAATTGTTTGGGCTAAAATGGACAGATTTACATTTGGACTGGCTAAAGATATATATATTGCTGTTGTTTACCTACCTCCTGAAAACACAACCTATTCAATGAGAAACAATCTCGATCTGTTCCCGACACTCGAGCATGACATAGCATCATTTTCTCAAGAGGGTTCTGTATTAATCTGCGGCGACTTTAATGCTAGATGTGGGAAATCTCCAGATTTTGTCCCTGATGAGTGTGATTTATCGGTTTACCTACCCGACTGTGAAATTGTAGGCCCGCCATCAACCCATGTCAGAAATAGAAATACACAAGATACTAAATCCCCAAATAATTACGGGAAAATGCTATTAGATCTATGTATCGGGACCGGACTACGAATTGTTAATGGCAGGACACTTGGTGATTTGTTTGAAAAATTTACATGTCACAAATATAATGGTAGCAGCGTAATCGATTACTTTCTGATGGATGTCGATATGCTATCTTCAATTGTCTATTTTAAAGTGGAGCCTCTAGAACTAGCTTCAGATCATTGTAAATTATCTCTTCAGCTATCAGTGAATGACATGCCAAGTGGACTGCCAAGTAGCAGCTCACATAATAGAGACGTAACCGCACCCAGACCCCTCCCTGCTAAATATATCTGGTCAGACGTATCAAAACAGAAATTCATCGATGTATGCAACAATATTGATACAAAGAGAGAAGTTGATAGCATAATTAAATCAATGAACTTCATAGATGATAATAGCAGTACAGATCTGGGGGTGGCGCTATCTAGCATAAATCACCTATATTGCTCAATTGCTGATAGATCCCTTCGTAAAATCTTACACAACGCCAAGCGGCCGAAGAGAACATGTAAAAGGAAATGGTTCGACCAATCATGCCTTGACCTGAAACGAACTATTCGAAATTTGGCAAAGGTATTGTCTAAAAATCCGAATAATCAGAACCGCTCCCAGTATTTCTTAAAGCTAAAGTGTTATAAAAAACTCATAAAGTATAAAAAGAATATTTACATTAAAAATATAATAAGCCAAATGAACACTAGCCAAAACAATAGCTCTTCATACTGGAAATTACTAAAGGAATTTAGAAACACCAACAGCCCACCTGATGAAAGCTTCATTACCGCAGACAGATGGTTCGATCATTTTCGCCATGGAAGCAAGCCATGTAAGTCCTGGAAGACATTAATTGATAGATTGCAAGATAAATTAAGCAAGTTGGAGAATGTACCATCTTTCTGTGAAATGGACTTTAAAATCACCGAGCTCGAAATAAATAATGCAGCAAAATGCTTGAAAAATAACAAATCGGCGGGCGGTGATAGGATCAGCAATGAGATGATAATCCATAGCCTACCGGTTACATCTATGGCTTTGTGTAAACTGTTTAATCGAATATTTACGTCCGGAAATTTTCCGAAATCGTGGTCATCTGGTATTATAACACCAATTCATAAAAAAGGTAGAAAAGATGACCCGAGTTGCTACCGTGGCATCACAATAACAAGCTGTCTTGGAAAGTTATTTTGTCTGGTGCTGCAAGCCAGAATTGTGAAATTTCTAGCCGATCACGATATTCTTGCTAATAACCAGATTGGCTTTAAAGCAGGCTCAAGAACTGCTGATCACGTATTAACTGTAAAAGCGCTTATCGAAACTTATACAAAGCCGTCTAGTAAACATAAGCGTAAGACAGGGAATTATTTATACGCCTGTTTTGTTGACTTTAAACAAGCATTCGATTCTGTCCTGCATGAAGCGCTGTTTTGTAAATTACTGAGTCATGGAATTAGTGGCTATATGTATAAAACCATCAGAAATATGTATGCATGCGCAGAATCGTGTGTGAAGACAGACACGGGCCTTACTCCTACATTCCCAGTGCATGTTGGTATCCATCAAGGTAATGTTCTCAGTCCTGTTTTATTTAACATTTTTATCAATGATATTGTACACATATTTAATTCTAGCTGCGATCCGCCTAAATTATATGATCAAATTGTCCCATGCCTAAATTACGCAGATGACATTACTATTTTATCAACTTCAGCTCAGGGTCTACAAAATGCACTCGATCAGTTAAGCAAATATTGTAATGATTGGGGTCTTACGGTAAATCTAGTCAAGACTTCAGTAATAGTATTTAATAAAGGTGGAAAATTAATAACCAAACACAGATTCCTATACAATAAGCAACGCTTATCGATTGTGAGGTCGTGTAAATATCTCGGCATAAAGCTACATTGTAACGGGAAATTAAAATCCGCTCAAGATGATCTAAAACAAAAGTCAATGAGGGCCATCTTTAGCCTGAAAAGCTTAAACCAATTCCATCATCTATCTGTCGATAATCAACTTAAATTGTTTGATACATTAATACGACCCATTCTTACCTATAATGTAGAAGTATGGGGCCCGCTAAATCTACTACCGTCCCTTGAGAGAAACGAAGTGATAGAAGACAAATTTGTAACTAGCTTCGAAGGTGAACATCTTCATTTAAAATTTTGCAAAAACATACTAGGCGTTCATTCTAAAACACCAAACTTATGTGTCCTTGGTGATGTAGGCCACTATCCAATCTATATCCAATCTATAGTACACGCTATAAAATATTGGATACACATCGTTTCCGAAATCCCGAAAACATCGATTATTTACAAAGCATATCTAGAAATGTATAAGAACGACAATTCAGCAATAAGCACTAACTGGGTCACAAGCATTAGAAAAATGTTGGAAAACTTCGGTTTCACAGAGCTTTGGAATAATCATGGATCGAAGAATATTAATGACACTTTAAAAAATATCAAACAATATTTGCAAAACAGGTTTATTTCTTACTGGTCGGCGTCATTAAACGACACCAGCCATAGCAGATATGACTTTTATAAAACCGTTAAATGTGCGTTTGCTATGGAAAACTATTTACTAGATGATAGGTATAACCGAAAATACAGAGTAGCACTCACAAAGTTCCGAATGAGTGCACATGTACTGCAGATCGAAAAGGGTAGACACCTCAAATTAGAGAGGCAAGATAGAATATGTTATTATTGCGATCTAGGCTGCGTTGAAGATGAGCACCATTTCCTTTTTACATGTCCTAAATACCAAGACCTCAGAGTAAAGTACTTAATTACACGCCTCGCGTTAAAAAATTGGGAGTTATTAAAGAGAAATGTACTGCAGAATTTTGCTAAATATATATACTACGCGTTTGAACGCAGAAACACAACTGTACATGTCTGATGCTGATAATTATCGTAGCAACAACCTTACGGGCCACAGGAATAGAGGGGCCCATGGGCGTTTGAATTCAAGAACGCAGCTGTACAAATCTAAGGCTGCTAATTGTCTGAAGCGACCACCACATTATGGACCACAAGAATATAGGGATCCATTTATACTTATGCACCGCCGATTTCTAGATTATCGCCGTCCAAGTTATGTGTGTGTTGGGACCAATTTATATACTTTGAACCTGGAATTCCCAGAATCTCAGTCTCAGAGTAACTATACAGGCAGCTAAACTGTTGGATATATTGAGGCTAATTTGCCTCCGGGCAGTGACTGTCTATGGCAGCAACGGCCCCCGGCCAGGTTAGTTTCAAACTACTGAACATAACGTTTATTAACTTGTAGATCGATCAAAGACATACAATTCGTACACTTCATAGCGGAATTGCTACGTTAAACCTTGTAATGATCGTGGCGTCAGCTCCCTGATGACCTAATTGTCTATGCCGTTTTCTAACTAAGCTCCACATAAGTTCTGCGCAAGTTGGGATGAATTTATATAACTTGAACCCCGACACCCAGAACTTCAATTTCAGAGTAACTGTACAGTTAAAATGTTGTATATCTTGAAGCTAATTTGCCTGTGAACAGTGGCTGCCTATGGCAGCAGCGGCTCCAGGTCAGGTTAGATTCAAACCTTTCAACAGAACAGTTATTAAACTATAAATCAATCAAACACATACAATTGGCACTCTTCATTGCGGACTATTAAATTTTTCCCGACTGTGTTAAACCTAATAATGATTATGACATTAGCCCTCTAATAAAGTAATTTAATATGACGTCAATTACTCGGGTAACAGATTGGATCCCTCCATTAGCAACTGTGCGTATTTTAGACAGGTGGTATTCGGACCACCTGTCTTGGAGAAGCGCCATCCTCTTGCTTCCAGAACAATGTGGCTAGTCGCAGAAGGCTGACTGTATATATTATGTAATTTCATGTTCGTTCGAATTATGTTTTTGTTTCTGTAAATTCTAGTTAAACTGTTATATTATGCCAACGTTATATGTTACATTGTAGATCTCTATATGGTCAAAACGTGTAATTTCGTTCAGTACCAATACATTTCATTTCATTTCATTTCATTTCTACTGAAGTAGATTTCTTGGCTAAATTGAGAGTCCGTGTTGGAAGTGACGAAGCATCTATTCACGATCTATAAGTGTCCGGCGGGAACCACGATATGCGGTACAACAACTCTATTGCGTCACTCGGTTCAAGAGCAGCGAATCAGCGAGCCACTTAGTTGTCAAACCTTCCAGAAATAGCCCCTCTAGTGCGCTTGAAATGTCCCATGTTTTTTTGGCAATTTAGCAAAATGCTGTAATGATCGGTTCGAAAACCGAGTCAGTCTTTCCAGTGGAAAACTGTCAAGAACAGTTTTGCAGAAACGAACAACAACTGGAGGTTTGGGAGGTTAATAGTTGTATCTACAGAAAACTAACGGTGCAAATTTGTCAAGATTTTATGTCTAGGACAATGATTGGGTCTAGAGAAACGTGTACACATTCTTACCTCACCTAAGCGAGCTTATGCACTCACGATCTGTCTGTCTGTCTGTCTGTCTGCCTGCCTGCCTGCCTGCCTTCCTGCCTGCCTGCCTGCCTGCCTGTTTGTCTGCATGTCTGTCTGCCTGCATGCATGCATGCATGCACGCATGTATGTCAACAATTGTTGCAGGTTTCGCCATTTGTTGATGGATTAAAACCAAATCTGGTATCTCTTTTAGGCATTATCTATTTGGGCTGTGAATATGAAGTGTCCACACCCATAAATAGTAGAGTTATGGCCCTTGTTGTATTTACAATGAATTGAAGTCTATGGTTAAAATACGTTTGTGGCACGTTACGTCATTTGTCGATGTATAAAAACAAATTTGGCAAAAATTCACGCATTATGTATTTGGGCAGTGAAGAGAGTGGCCACGCCCACGTAAAAATGCGCAGAGTTATGGCCCTTGCTATATTTTCAAAGTATTGTGGGAAAATACGTGTGTGGCACATATCATCATTTATCGATAGATTAAAAATAAATTTTGCAGATATGTTCCTTTATGCAACACTTATTCGAGTTGTGAATATGAAGAGACCACACCCTTAAACAAGGGCCATAACTCTGGTTCATTAACACTTAAGCTATTCAACCCTATGATTAAAATGCATGTGTTTCGTCAATTGTCGATGGATTCAAACCAAATTTAGTAGATATGTTCTTTCAGGCAATATCTGTTTGCCCTGTGAATACAAGGACAAAGTTGTTCAATACCCGCGTCGTTGATATATTTTCAGTCATGCGCTGTAAGCTCAAAAGTGTTTTATTTTGTAAACAATGTTGCTGAAAGCTATTGCAGCTGTGTTTTAATTGTTGACAGTAAAATTGCAATACGTCTTCCGGACCCCACAGACACGCAACAACCCAAGTTAGTGCTTCAAAAATGTCTGTTTTGAGAACGATGTTGCTGAAATCTGTTGCTGTTGCGTTTTAGCCTTTTGTTTCAAAATTGGCATACGGGACCACATTGGCAAGAAGTTTACACCCAAGTTTGGAGAAGATTGCACCAGTAGAACCAGTGTCATTGAAGACTGCGTAAAATGTCTATTTTCTAAACTGTTGCTAATAGCTGTTGTTGATGCGTTTTAACACCACCACCCCACACACCCACCCACCCACCCACCCACCCCCATCATTGGCACATCTGCCCGAGACCACGTGGTCAAGTTTGGAGAAGATTGCACTAATAGAACCAGAGTTATTGAATAAAGCATAAAAATGTCTATTTTGAAAACTGCTGCCTTTGAGTTTTAGACGCCAAAATTGCCATATCTGCTCGGGACCCCACGGGGGCATTCTTCTCTCCAAATTTGGAGATGATCCCTAGAGGAGAAGCAGAGTTATTCAAAAGTGTCAGCAACAACAACAACAACAACAACAACAACAAGCACCACCACCACCACCACCACCACCACCACCACCACTACTACTACTACTACTACTACTACTACTACTACTACAACAGCAACAGCAATAATAACAACAAATACAACAACAACAACAAGAAGCACTCCATGCTCGAATATATACCCTTGGGTCTAGCGACGCGGGTAATAAGAGGCCACAACTTCAAATAAGGACCATAACTCTGGCTCTTCAGGAATTTTAATGTATGTTTACAGCATTTTCCTGTGGGGAAAATACTCTACTTACGTTTCGTAAGTTGTTAATGGATTAAAACAAGGTTTGGCAGAAATATTCTTCTCTGAAACTGCTGGGGAGATCGATTTAAAACTCATGAAATATCATTTAAGGCAGGAGCTGAACCAAATTTGTTCAAGGAAACTTGATTGGCCAAATAGTTTGGCAACCATTTGGATTACCTAGTTTTCGCGAAAACGCCTCCTCCAGAACTCCTGAACGGATCGGGAAGAAATTTGGAAGATATGATTAGAGCCATAAGGCCATTAAAGTTTGTTAAAGGGAAAGTCATAGGTAAAAAGTCGCATTAAAGTTTGTTAAAGGGAAGTTGATGCGTCAACATGACCTCTGGGCATTCAAAATGTAGCGTGTTTGACGGCCATATTGGGTTTTTTATTTGATGGATTTTGAAGCCCAGGTTGGTTTTATATAGGTTTTTGGATATTCTTATTTCAAATTTGCCATTTTCGAAAGTGTCGAATAAACGATCTGACGGCCATCTTGGATCTTTTTCCCGCCAAAAGCTCCATACTAAAACAATAGTAAATTTGAAATGTTTATTTCTAAGCTTTGTCGCGTACATACGTTCGGTACATTTCGTCTTGGACATTTCATTTATGATTTACACTGTTGGGGTTAAGTCACTGACAAACTGAGAATCAGGGATGGTTAGAATTAAGTCACTGGGAATCGGGGTGGGGTGGGGGTGGGTGGGGTTGTTAGGATTAAGTCACTGGCAGTTAGGGGTGGTTAGGATTAAGTCACTGGCAGTCAGTGATCGTTATGATTAAGTCACTGACAGTCAGGAATGGTTAGGAGTAAGTCACTGATAGTCAGGTATGGTTAGGATTAAGTCACTGACAGTCAAGGGTGGTTAGGATTGAGTCACTGAGAATCAGGGATGGTTAGGATTAAGTCACTGACAGTCAGAGATGGTTAGGATTAAGTCACTGCGAATAAGGGATAGTTAGGATTAAGTCACTGGCAGGCAGAGATGGTTAGGAGTAAGTCACTGACAGTCATGGATAGTTAGGATTAAGTCACTGCGAATCAGGGATAGTTAGGATTAAGTCACTGACAGTCAGAGATGGTTAGGATTAAGTCACTGCGAATCATTGATGGTTAGGATTAAGTCACTGAGAATCATTGATGGTTAGGATTATGTCACTGACAGTCAGGGATGGTTAGGATTAAGTCACTGACGTTCAGAGATGGTTAGGATTAAGTCACTGGCAATCAGGGATGGTTAGGATTAAGTCACTGAGAATCATTGATGGTTAGGATTAAGTCACTGATAGTCAGGGATGGTTAGGATTAAGTCACTGACGGTCAGAGATGGTTAGGATTAAGTCACTGGCAATCAGGAATGGTTAGGATTAAGTCACTGAGAATCATTGATGGTTAGGATTAAGTCACTGACAGTCAGGGATGGTTAGGATTATGTCACTGGGAATCATTGATGGTTAGGATTAAGTCACTGGCAATCAGAGATGGTTAAGATTAAGTCACTGACGGTCAGAGATGGTTAGGATTAAGTCACTGCGAATCAGGAATAGTTAGGATTAAGTCACTGACAGGCAGAGATGGTTAGGATTAAGTCACCGAGAATCATTGATGGTTTGGATTAAGTCACTGGCAATCAGAGATGGTTAGGTTTAAGTCACTGGCAATCAGAGATGGTTAGGATTAAGTCACTGACAATCAGGAATGGTTAGGATTAAGTCACTGGCAATCAGGGATGGTTAAGATTAAGTCACTGAGAATCATTGATGGTTAGGATTAAGTCACTGGTAATCAGGGATGGTTATGATTAAGTCATTGACAATCAGGAATGGTTAGGATTAAGTCACTGCGAATCAGGGATGGTTAAGATTAAGTCACTCGCAATCAGGGATGGTTAGGATTAAGTCACTGACAATCAGGAATGGTTAGGATTAAGTCACTGACAATCAGGAATGGTTAGGATTAAGTCCCTTACAGTCATGGATGGTTAGGATTATGTCGTTGACAATCAGAGATGGTTAGGATTAACCTGGTGGCAGTACATCGGTCAGGAATATGGTATAAAGTCAACGGTCGGTGCCATGATTAAGCTAGTGGTCCTCAGTCAGTATAATGACTACATTCTTGACCATTCATAGGGAAGTTTTAGCATAGATCTAGAACATTAATGGCGGGTGACAATGCTCCATGCTACGCAAAATGGTCATCGTGGCAATGGTCATTAATTGGCAGTTACAATCCCCGAGCTTGTGTGCTCAAGAGGCTAATCACTGAGAAGTATCCACGAGTTGGTTCTGGCAACTATCCACAATTCCATTCACAACGATACTATGTCTGGCTGATGCCATTAAGCCAATGTGTCCGTAACAATGTGTCGTGTATGATGATGGATTCTTGATTTAGCGTGACATCTGCACTTATTCTCGCGAGAGCCGGTGTTTCTGCCGGGTGCTTGTCGGCTCGTTCTTGACTAGTTCCATTGATGGAATTGATCAAACTTATTGCCCGTCTCCGTACATATTGTATATATGTGTAGTTATAACGAGGTACTGGATGATCTACTTATTCTGGTCAGTGCTTGAAACACCTCCAAGCGTACAGAAGGAGGCAATTAGTGACATAGTCTTGGTGTGCTGTGAATCCGAGAAGTGAAAGAAGCAACATCAATAGGCATTGCTAACTCGTCTTCCAGCGCAGACTTTATCTTGGCACATGCGCAATGGCTACACAGTCTTTCCAAGATTCACAATATGTATGACTAGTTTACAAATTAGCTATAACATTTCCGAATGTTTGAATTGTCTCACCTCTCAGCTCTAAACATTTCGAGATATGAAATCGATGCACCAAGCAAAGTATGAATGGATGATACATTGATTTTCATACATGTATATATCCTTCTGCGTTCGACAACTGAAGGTCAATGTTATTAAGCAACTCAAGGTCAATCCAATCAAGCAACTGATGGCCAGGTCCATTAGACATATGAAGTTAATATCATTAAGTAGGCCCGTGCGATCACGTGATAATGTGACACCAGTCACTCATCTAATCTAACAACACAGGACCCGGAATTTCACCGGACAGGAGCTGGAATTTCACCAGCCGCGTAGGTTCACACATCTTTATACAGTTAAACGGCACATGTTTGCGAGCGGCGCTCGGCAGGTGGCGAATTAATAATGTTCGTATCTTCTTCACCACCTCCTGTAACGAATATTGCGTCTTCTTAAACATCCTTTTTTAGAATCTTCTCACGCTAGTATTTCAAGGACACTTGTTGGGCGCTGGCGACAGATGCTAATAATATACGTCTGCAACCTACATATGGAGATATTGTATAATCATTATTTCACCCCACCCACACTCCTATTCCATCCACATCAACCGCCCCCCCCCCCCCACGCACGCACGCACGCACATACGCACGCACCTTATATAAACCGTTTTCTGTGAGGCTAATCAATGGATTCATGGGATATTAAAGGTCATCCGCTCACATGCAGGGTATTTCCGCGCTATCATAGTATATGCCAGGCACATAAATTATACATTATATTTTATTTTAGATTGCCATCATGTCGTCAAAGAAACATATTCAGTTTTTAATAGCTAAATATTGATACCTTTCTCCAGTGCATGAACGCTGCAGCGATCTAATTTTCAACCAATCAGAAGACCTACAGGGCGTGTGTTTCTGTATATAGTCTTATATGGATTTAATCATGGTCTAGCCTGATACAATCCTTTGGTTCAATACTTAGTCCAGGCCAAGATATATTCTGTTTTAGCCTTTTATTCTGAAGGAGAATGTTTCTCTTAGCAGAGCTTTTTAAAAAACAACTTTCTGGAAATTCTTAAGGGGATATTGATCAATTCTCGTATGATTATTCTCTTTAACCACTCAATTACCACCAGATTACATTGAAACTGTGGACGCTAGGGTTAATACACAGCAAATACAATAGACATGTTTTCATAATGTTTTACCGTTTTAAATCTAGATCCGATGAAATAAATTATAGTTAGTAATCTCGAACTCGTTATATATCCATTTACTTTAGACCAGTCTCTGCTTACCTTATCATTTCACCAGCAGAATATTGCGCATCTTGTGCTTGCCAAAGCAGTTCACCTGAATACATCGGAGGCACCAGCATGATGTTGCGCACCTTGTGTTTGCCCAGCCAGTTCACCTGAATACATCAGAGGCATCAGTAGTAGCTTGCACAGCTTGCGTTACCCAAGCAGTTCACCTAAATACACCAGAGGCACCGGGCAGTATGTTGCACACCTTGTGTGTGCCCAAGCAGTTCACCTGAATACATCAGCTACACCAACGTGATGTGAAGAATGTCAGATTAGTCGCCATTCGTCGTCGCTAGCATTTACTGTGTGCTGATGCATTTGCAGGCAATAGTGACGTGCATCCCTTCGTCATCTCTAACCCACATACACTCGCTCACTGGCCCAGCTCTGGTCCAAACGACCCTCTCTGACACACATACATTCACTCACTAGCTCTGCTCTGTTCCAAACGACCACTTACATAACCCTCTCTGACGCACATACACTCACTCACTCACTAGCCCCGCTCTGTTCCAAACGACCACTTACACAACCCTCTCTGACCCATATACACTCACTCACTAGCCCCCCTCTGTTGCAAACGACCACTTACACAACCCTCTCTGACCCACATACACCCTCTAGCACCTCTCTGTTCCACACGACCGGTTACTCACCCCTCTGCCCCACATACACTCACTCACTAGCCCAGCTGTGTTCCACACGACCACTTGCACAACCCTCTCTGACCCACATACAGTCACTCACTAGCCCCGCTCCGTTCCACACGACCACCTAGCCAACCCTCTCTGACTGGCATACACTCACTCACTAGCCGCACTTACACAACTCTCGCCGACCCACATACACTCACTCACTAGCCCAGCTCTGTTCCACCGGACCACTTACACAACCCTCTCTGACCCACAAACACTCACTCACTAGCCCCGCTCTGTTCCAGACGACCACTTGCACAACCCTTTTGACCCACACACACACCCACTCAATAGCGCCGCTCCGTTCCACACGACCACCTAGCCAACCCTTTCTGACGGACATACACTCACTCACTATCCCCGCTCTATTCCACAAGGCCACTTACACAGCCCTCTCTGGCCCACACACTCACTCACTAGCCCCGCTCTGTTCGAAATGACCACTTACACAACCCTCTCTGACCCACATACACTCACTCACTAGCCCCCGCACAGTTCCAAACAACTACTTACACAACCCTCTCTAACCCACACACACTCACTCACAAGCCCAGCTCTGTTCCAAACGACCACTTACACAACCCTCTCTGACCCACATACACCCACTCACTAGCCCCGCTCTGTTCGAAATGACCACTTACACAACCCTCTCTGACCCACATACACTCACTCACTAGCCCCCGCACTGTTCCAAACAACTACTTACACAACCCTCTCTAACCCACACACACTCACTCACAAGCCCAGCTCTGTTCCAAACGACCACTTACACAACCCTCTCTGACCCACATACACCCACTCACTAGCCCCGCTCTGTTCCAAACGACCACTTACACAACGTTCTCTGACCCACACACACTCACGTACTAGCCCCGCTCTTCCCCGCGCGACCACTTAGTCAACGCTCTCTGACCCACATACACTCACTCACTAGCCCCCGCACTGTTCCAAACAACTACTTACACAAGCCTCTCTAACCCACACACACTCACTCACTAGCCCCGATCTATTTCACACGACCACTTACACAACCCTCTCTGACCAACACACACACTCACTCACTAGCCCCGCTCTGTTCCAAACGACCACTTACACAACCCTCTCTGGCCCACATACACTCACTCACTAGCCCCGCTCTGTTCCACACGACCACTTATACAACACTCTCTGACCCACATACACTCACTCACTAACCCCGCTCTGTTCCACACGACCACTTACACAACACTCTGACCCACATATACTCACTCACTAGCCCCGCTCTATTCCAAACGACCACTTACACAACTCTCTCTGACCCACATACACCCACTCACTAGCCCCGCTGTGTTCCAAACGACCACTTGCCCAACCCTCTGACGGACATACACTCACCCACTAGCCCCTCTCTGTTCCAAGCGACCACTTAAACAACCATCTCTGACCCACATACACTCACTCACTCACTAGCCCCGCTTTGTTCCAAACGACCACTTACACAACCCTCTCTGACGGACATACACTCACCCACTAGCCCCGCTCTGTTCCAAACGGCCACTTACACAACCCTCTCTGACCCACATACACTCACCCACTGGCGTAGTTCTGTTCCAATCGACCACTTACACAACCCTCTCTGACCCACATACACTCACTCACTCACTAGCCCTGCTCTGTTCCACGGGACCACTTACACAACCCTTTCTGTCCCACACAATCACTATAAATCGCACGTGTCTCTGCTGGACGGCCATGTATTGTATGAAGATGTGCTTAAGAATGGAATTTGCATAATGGAATGTTTCCACATTCATTGATCGTGAACATTTCTGGGCTCTAATATGGCTTCTGTCAATCTGGCATCACTTCAGCACCGACTTTTGAGGAAACGGAAACCTTAGAACAGACGCTACGTTTCGAAAACTGTGACTGGCCTTAATTTGAAATTTGATTTCGCATTTTTCAATGGGAAATTGTTGTAGCTCATGGTGCTGTTAGGTTCTTGTTTGCTGATAGTTCATGATCTGCTGTTAGTTCATGATCTGCTGGTAGTTAATGATCTGCTGATAGTTCTTGATCTGCTGATATTTCGTGATCTGCTGAGAGTTCTTGATCTGCTGAGAGTTCTTGTTTGCTGGTAGTTTATGATCTGCTGGTAGTTAATGATCTGCTGATAGTTCTTGATCTGCTGATATTTCGTGATCTGCTGAGAGTTCTTGATCTGCTGAGAGTTCTTGTTTGCTGGTAGTTTATGATCTGCTGGTAGTTAATGATCTGCTGATAGTTCTTGATCTGCTGATATTTCGTGATCTGCTGAGAGTTCTTGATCTGCTGATATTTCGTGATCTGCTAATAGTTCTTGATCTGCTGTTAGTTCATGATCTGCTGATAGTTCACGATCTGCTGATTGTTCTTGATCTGCTGTTAGTTCTTGATCTGCTGATAGTTCTTGATCTGCTGATAGTTCTTGATCTGCTGATAGTTCTTGATCTGCTGATAGTTCTTGATCTGCTGATAGTTCACGATCTGCTGATAGTTCTTGATCTGCTGAGAGTTCTTGATCTGCTGTTAGTTCTTGATCTGCTGTTAGTTCTTGATCTGCTGATAGTTCTTGATCTGCTGATAATTCTTGATCTGCTGTTACTTCATGATCTGCTGATAGTTCATGATCTGCTGATAGTTCACGATCTGCTGATAGTTCTTGATCTGCTGTTAGTTCTTGATCTGCTGGTCGTTCTTGATCTATTGGTAGTCCCTGATAGTCAGGTAGTTCCTGGTCTTTTAGTAGTTCTTGAGTTTGGTAGTCCCTGATCTGTCCGTAGTTCCTGATCTAATAGTTGTTCTTGATCTGATAGTTGTTCTTGGTCGATGGTAGTTCTTGATCTGATGGTAGTGGTTGATCTGCAGTTAGTTCCGGTTCTGTTAGTAGTTCACGTTCTGCTGGTGGTTCATGACGTGTTGGTAATTCCATTAGTTTCTTGCACACACATGAAGAATTCGACTAGACCCATTTCATTCTCTATAAATTCCATTTATAGTATCTTGCTTAACTTAGATTTGTAATAACAGGACGCTAGTAAATTGTACAGCCATGAAAAGCGGATATATTGCATCGATCTACAATTGTATAAATGATATATTTCCGAAGCCATACATAATAACCATGTATCACTGACAATCATAACAGATCCGGCTAATAATTATAACAGAATACGTTCCGAGAGCTTTCAAAGGTATGTGGCTGTCGAGACAGATTCCAAGAAATATGGTTAGCTGATAATTTCATTTCTGCGATTGTTGTGTCTATGGACAAACAAATGATGCCAAAATAAACAAAATATCATTACCATTGATCGAATGCGACGAGCTGTCCATTGATTCCGTATACAATTACGACATCAGCAGCGACGCGCCATTGGCCCTAGCTTAACAATGGGATTGGCAGTGGCCAGTCTTTTAATTGTGTCGTATAGGGGGTGGGGGAGGGAGAGGGAGAGAGAGAGAGAGAGAGAGAGATAGAGAGAGAGTATGTGGGGGTGGAATTGAGGGAGGGGTGGTGGTGGTGGTGGCGGTGCTGGGGTAGGGGGGGGGGCGGTGTAGGGGGAGATGGGAGGGAGGGAGGAGATGTCTACTGGCCGATCCTCACAAGGAATGATGGTGCCTGCTTTTAAAAGTATGTTGAGCAAGATGCGGTTTTACGCTGGTGCTATATGTTATCTGATATTGCTATGACAATGACACGTCAGCTGTCATATATCAATGATATGTGATAATAGACATGTCGTTGTCATAACATCAATGATAGGAATAGCATAAGTAATAGTATTATCTCTTGCCATTTGTCGTAATTGCTTTCGTCAAGCAATTCTTCTTTCTTGACTCGGATAATTATCCATATCTAAGTTCTGTCACTCAGAAGGGCGGCTTACGAGACAAAGTGGAGTCTCTCTGACAAATAACAATGGTGTGTAATGTTCTAATATTCCTAAAAATCGATCTGGTTAAGTCATCTGTCAGAATAAGATCTGTCACCCTGATCTGACTTCAGCTTATCAGTGGACACAAGAAAATGCGAAACTTGATTGATATCGTTTTACAAATATGAATGATCTTGTTCAAGATTTCCTTTGCACAAGTGGTTCGCTTAAAGAGTTCGGAAGCGCTGCCAGGACGTGTGGGAACTCGGACAGGTCGTGGTTCATACATATTTTGATAGATAACAATGCGTCTATCGCTAGTTCTTATACTCAATATTGGCATACACCCTCCGTTTACACGTATGTCCAGACCCACTCATTGAACCCGCCATCTCCACTGGGCGGACATTGGGGTATGTGAAAGAGAGCTTAAAAATTCAATGGACCTTTCCATTTTTAGCTATGCCCCGCCCATCACTAGCTAAGCTCCACCCACACCTCGCCGTGTTTTGATTGATCGATCCCCGAATGCCCTAGCTATCAATTTTCTGAAAACTATACAGGGAAGCTGTTGAATATTTTGTAACTAATTGGCCCAGTCAAATTAGTTTCAAAATATTCAACAGAATATTTATTAAATAGTAAAAGCAAACAATTCGTACAACAATGCATAGACCGTCTTCAAATATGCGTTCGTGACGTACTTATCGACATCATTCATGACGTCATTCATTATGATGTCATTGTACACATCACGCAGTTCATTATGACGTCATATGATGGGTGGGTACTCTGGAAAGGACAATTGGTACTATGGTTTAATGGAATGTTTCCACTTTCAATGAGCGCGAACATTTCTGAGCTCTAATATTACTTCTGTTAATCTAGCATCAGATTAACCCCGGATGTGGATAAAACAGGAACCTTAGAACAAACAACATTTTTCGTCATTCATCAATGACTGTCACTGGCATGTTGAGTTCCAGTAGCTATCACAACTAATTTGGGCATTCAGTCATACCTGCTTGCTAGTCACTATGATGCGTGGGATTCGCATATCAGCATGTTAGTACCTGCATGTGTAAAAGCCGGCTCCAATACTTGTCACTGGTGCTCATCCGCCTGATAACATAGTTAATGATTTATAGGAAGATCTGGGCCTGTTCGTAATTCTTGGTGTCCTTGTAGTTCTTTGTTCATTGGTAGATCTGGGCCTTTTGGTAGCTCTAGGTGTCCTTGTAGTTCTTTGTCCATAGGCAGATCTTGTCATTTTGGTAGTTATTGGGCTGCCGGTATATCTTGGCTTGTTGGCCGTTCTTGGTGTCCTTGTAGTTCTTGGTCCGTTGATAGATCTTGGCCTGTTGGTAGTTCTTGGTGTCTTTGTAGTTCTTGGTCCGTTAGTAGATCTTGGCCTGTTGGTAGTTGTTGGTCCGTTGGTAGATCTTGGCCTGTTGGTAGTTCTTGGTGTCCTTGTAGTTTGTGGTCCGTTGGTAGATCTTGGCTTGTTGACAGTCTTCGTTCGCATAGAAGTGCATGGTCTGTTGGTATGTCTTGACTTCCTCGTTGTTCTTATAGTCTATTGGTAGGTTATGATCTTCTGCTACCTCCAGATCACAAAGAATACCTTTATTGCTGTATTGCTGCCCAGGACAGCAACATGTTTCAGCATCATCGTTTCAGACCATTCCTCTCGTGACTGCTGTATGATGAGGGTTAATCAGTCAGCCATTAACATTCCAGAATCTCAATTCACATTTCCAGAGTACCCACCAGTCATATGACGTCATAATGAACTGTGTGATGTGTAGAATGACATCATAATGAATGACGTCATGAATGACGTCGATAAGTACGTCACGAACGCATATTTGAAGACGGTCTATGCATTGTTGTACAAATTGTTTGCTTTTACTATTTAATAAATATTCTGTTGAATATTTTGAAACTAATTTGACTGGGCGCTGTTGCTGTCATAGGCAGCAACAGCACCCAGTCAAATTAGTTACAAATTATTCAACAGCTTCCCTGTGTAGTTTTCTGGAAATTGATAGCTATGGCACTTGGGGATCGATCAATCCCAACACGGCGTGGTGTGGGTGGAGCTTAGCTAGTGATGGGCGGGGCATAGCTGAAAATGGGAAGGTCCATTAACCTAAGGCAACAATGGCTTCCAATTAAAGTAAGTCCAAAATATTGAACAGAGCATTTCTTACATCGTGTTCAGAATAGTGCTAACTAATATGTTTCTGCTTTTGTTTTGGAAACATTTTAATCTATATCTAAGCTGTATTGTATATAGAAGCGAATATATTTGCTTGAATTGTGCTTGAATTGTTTTTATGTATGGTGTCATATATAAAACGTAGACGACATTCATGACAGATTAAACTATTGGCACGGAACATATTCACGGTTGGATGCATGGTTAAAGATATGCTTTGTAAAGACCATGCAATGTCCAATAATATTAGGCTATGAGTGGTTTCGTGTCAGTATTAAACTTCCACTGATGGTGTCAAGATCAATATCTCATGACGTGACGGCGTCAATTGAATATTGCCAGTGTTTAATTTATGTTGTTTATCTGGACAATAATAGAAGTGGAATCAAACGAAACATCATTACCATTGATCGAATGCGGCGACGACGTCGCCATTGATTTCGTTTATAATTACAACACCAACTGCGTCGTGGCATTGTCTGTAATTAAGCAGCGAGATTCACGGCTCTCCGCTTCTTAATTGTGGCGTGCGAACGCTCCAGACTGATTGAATTAGCCTGAACAAAGTCTGTAGAGCGATGAGATCTAGCCATACAATTCATAAGTATTCTTGTATAAGGGCCTTGACCTGGGCCTTGGCCGCCACGAGCATGACAGACGCGTATTGCGTGACTGAAGCAAGGTTTTATGATTACCGGAGGAAAGGAGGTTTGTCTAATTCAGATACAATATTGCCGTGAGACGTTGATGTAAGCCCATGTTGCCTCTTGAAGCGCTATGTCTATTAATACATTGCAAACGCCAAACATATCATTTATGCAATTGGCGGACAGGGTTGTTTCCTTGACAGCGACAACTTGCATAATCGCTATTTTCAACGTAAAACACAAGTTATTAAAAGTAAAAATCTTTTAATTAATCTTTTACTGAATGTTAATTAACTTAATAAAATCAGCGGCTTCTCCTGGCTTTCACTGATTTGCCGTCTGTTTCAGATCTCGAGTGAGGGACGCCACGCATAACACATTCCCCATGAAGGATCCATATGATACCCTTAGTATCATTGGTACTTCAGATAATGTCGACGTAATCATTTTATTTTGAGGATCAGACTTCGCTTAGAAACATTTTGATATCTGACAAAATAGTGAGTTGTCATATTTCATAGGCATTATAGTTCATCTTGGTCGGCTTACACAATGTATGTCCGTCCGTCCATCCGTCCGTCCGTCGGTTAACAATGGTGGAAAGTTGTATATTCTGAAACTAATTTTTCCAGTTGTTGTCCTAGGTAACAACAGCTTGCAGTCAAATTAGTTTCAGAATATACAACATAATATTCCCTACACTCTAAAGAATCCGAGTGTTAAACCGTTATCCCAGGATTGGACCACGTTATCCCTACGGAGGTTATGGCGATTAACTTGATCGACGTCTTGTATAACCAGAAGTACAGAATTGCAACAGTTGTTAGATTTTCAAAGTATTGAAACCTAAGGAGAAAAATATGTTTTGGCACGTTTTCTTTCTGTTTCTTGCAGATCAAACGCAATGTTATTGCCCTACCCGGCCTCCGGACGAATAGATCAGCTATAACCAGCACAATTATGAGGGGTCCGCGGTTTTGATGGTATTGTAAAAGTGAGTGAGAAAGGGTTACAAGGCTGTCATATTGACCACTCATCAAATCTTGTAAAGACAATGCTACCGACACTTACTCGGCTTAAACTCGCCACAAAGTGTGCAAAATAACTGAGTACCAAAGCGTATTGCACAAGAACACGTGCTTCAAAAGGTTATGCTAGGAAATCATGGGAATCGACAAGCCCGTTTTGGATGCGAGCCAATGTTCTATCATACTTGACCTAGAGACAGGAAACATGTGCGAAATCTATAGTTACTAAATAAACCAGGGCGCGTAGTTCATCTTAAAGGAACATAATTTACCTGCAAGAGATGCTGACGGCTGGAAGATGAAGGTAAAACCAACATCCTTCTAAAAATACACCTAGCGCTGTCATACGATTGTAGAACCAACATTGCATGGACCTAATCCTGAATCCCTTGGTTTGTAAAAAGCCGCTTTTTTCACCAACATTGATCATATATAAACTTTGGTCTCTGCAAATTCGTCAGTAAATGGGCTAAACATTCCAGAATCTGGGATCACATGTTATTGAACGTTGCTATAAGCCGACCACAGCGAAGATGGCTGATTTATTAAGCATATTCTGAACATTTCTCAGGCGTGCTTACTCGTCAATCTGTCGATAATACATGCATGTAATAAATAAATGCCGGTATCAAGAGTAATGGCAAAGAAATAACATTGCATGGGCTATTAACATGAATAATGAGGGGGATACTATCGATGTGCTTCACTGAATCTAGAGTATTTAAAACAGAATCTTCAGAAAGAAGAACACCACTATCGTCTTCCTTTATGATATAGAAAAGGGTTATAATATTTTGACAGGAGATTGCAGATCTAACGACTTCCAGTCAGAGAATGAGATTATTTTTGAAAGGCAGATAGCATATCAGACGACATTGATAAGCTACGTCTCGGTCAACCTTTCATTAGGAAAGCTGACGCGATGGAGTGCGTTATCTATCATTAATGTAGCTGATTATAGAGGAAGGCCCAGCATTCAGCAACATCGATGGATCATTTGTTACGGGGTATTTGTGGGATGTGGTCTGAGATTACATTTCCAAGCCATTCATGAACCTTACTTTAAGCTTCCATGAGGAACGTATAGCAATAAAGCTTTTAACCATATCACCCCTGAAGTAGCATAGGCCTAATTCCAAGACACACATCACAATAAGCCGGTGAATACCTTGAGAGTTATTTAACTTGAACGTGCATCATCTGTTGCCAGTAAAATCGATTTAAAAGTATTTAATAGAATATGTATTACATTGTAAATGTTTGTTCGTCTTTTGCATTGAAAGTACTAATACGCTTATTAATCATCCCTTGAGGGCGGTTACCATGACAACAAAATTAATGATTTAGGCAATGAGTTAGCGGTGGATTTATCGGCTGCCATTAATCATATAGCGTTGTCCTGATAACTGACTACGGACGAGGTATTGCCTCGGAAATCAATATCCATGCTGAGGCCGTGTAAAGTGCCGGTATCTTCTTTCAAGTCCGCTCTGATATTCTATACAGGAACACCAGCTTCCTTCCCTCCAGAAAGTTGGAGAAAACTTCACTATTTGTCTGATTGACACAATAATAGAATATACATTAAGATACGGTGCCGTACATACGACGATAGTGCTGTCAGTTAGGCCTATGACACGGTACACTGACTATGCAGTAACGGGACCCATTTCTAGCTATGCCCCGCCTATTTCTAGCTTTGCCCCGCCCATTTCTAGTTAAGCATCGCTCACTTTTTACGTGTCGTGATCGATTTGGAACTGAATTCCTGGAATGTAACTTTCAGCGTAACTATATGCGGGTAAGGGGTTGATTTGCAGGTGAAAATGCTGTGCATTAGGATTAACATATGGTTATTTATTTAGTTGAAAATATCGCGATATTACAGTGTCAGTTTGCATATGTCTCTCTCTCTCTCTCTCTCTCGCTTCTAATGATAAAAGGACATAATTCTACATCACTATGTCATGGGTGACAGGGTTTGGTCTTTAAGTCTAATACTATAATGTTATCGTATGTATTACAGAAACAGGCGACTAAAATATTTCTTTTTAAAAACTGTATTTGCAAAGTAATGTTATAAGTGCGCTTTATTTTTCTACAGATGTTCTAAGTCAATCTTAATGTAACTTCATTGAAAGACGAAATACTGTCAGGTTTTTGTAACCCTCACATTGTACTGGACACCCCGACATGAAGCAGAAGGCTAAAGCCAGAATATTAAAGTTGGTAAAAGTATCATTTTGATCAAAGCATCCTATCATGCTCAACTCCGAAACATCCATTTCGAATTTTGATTCGTCAATTTTTTTGGTCAAAATCCAAAAGCTTAGATTTTATAGTCACATTGTTTCTTCTCCTCACCATTTTGATAGATTTCAAGCAAATTTGGCTGATACAATATTGATAAATCAATATTGTGGGTGAAAATCTGAGATTTTTCTTTAAAATTTACAGGAAATTGTCAAATTGCTTCTTCTCCTTAGCATTTTGACCGATTTCAAATAAATTAGGCTGAAAGGATTCTATTGCATTAGGCTCTTTAGTATCCATTCAGAATTTTGATTCATCAAATTTTTGGGCGAAATTGTCAAATCGCTTCTCCTTAACATATTGACCTATTTCAATCAGATTTGGCTAGAACAATCTTATAGTTGTAGCCGCTAGAACTTCAATTTTGATTTGTTAATTTTTGGGTGAAAATCTTAGATTTTAGAATTGTCAAATCGCTCCTTACCAATTTGGCCGATTTCAGGTAAATTTAGCTGAAAGGATCATTATTGTAACATGCTCTTGATCTTCCATACATAATTTTGATTCATCAAATTTTTGCGTGAAAATCTTAGATTCTATTAAAAATTCACTGGAAATCACTAATTATTTGGGTGAAATTCTCATTAATCAATGGCTCGATTTCAACGAACCGTGAGTGGAACGATCCTATGGCAGTAGGCTTCAACATATCAAATGATAACTTTAATTAGTCCGTTTTTTGGTGGCCATATGGTGGACCAGGTGAGCGTCACGGGCCCTTGGACCTCTTGTTATTGAATTGTTATTGAGCCATCAAATCAGTATTTTCATATGCAATAACAGCACAGATATCTCATATAGGATATGTCATGAATCGTGTTTTGTAGCAATGTTTTGTCAAACAGATGTCTCCGCATCTCGTGATCGGATAACAACGTGTCTAATGCTTCATAAACAGCACCATCTGGCGTCGTTATTGAGTCAAAGACAATGCCCCCATAGACCGCACCACCTGGCGTCGTTATTGAGCCAAAGACAAAGAGAAATAACTTAATATATTTGTAAGAATGCATTGGTGAACGACATTACATAGTTATCTATTTAATGAACACGCCAGATTCTCCTCATGTGTGGTACGGACCCTCAGGATTGTATCAATCGAAATTCAAACATCATTGTGGATTAATACACCTGGTACACGTTTGGCCATGTTCCTCTAAGTCAATGTTAATCTAGATTTATAGACAGTTAATGACAAAATAACAAAGTTGGCAAATCACCATCATGCAATTGTTACTGTCCACGGATATAATAATTCTGATGCCAGTAAATTCACAGCTCACTGTATAATAATGAATATCTTGGCTCGGGATTTGTCGAGCAGCTGTTGCCATGCCGCCTCGCGATTGCTTCGCAATGTCTCTCATATTAAACACAACAGCGGGTGACATGCTTATTGATTTAAGCGCAAAATAGTTTAATTTGGTCAGATTAACGTCTCACTAAACGACTTTAGATAACTACCTATTTTACTAACCTGTCTCAAATGTCCTGCATTGTAAGACTAACTCTGTATCGATTCTCGAGCAGGCTTCGCTCTAAATACACGTCATCGGGTCAGATATACTGGGAATGATAATCTTGAAACTCATCGCTGTAAAGTTAGGTTATTACCATTATTGCCAGTCCAACACGCCCATATCCCCACCCTACGCCACAATACGCAGGCACGCACGCACCCACCCACCCGCCCACCCACCCACCCACCGACCCACACTCCACGCACACTCATGCGGCGCATACGCGCACACGCGCGCGCGCGTATGTTAATAAAATATTTAGTCATAGAAAGCGTTGTTCTATAGCTGTTTTCCGACTGCAATGGCTTTTCTAGAGAAATTCTCTGTTAGTTGACAGCTTCCTGACAGCCTATGCGTGGCGGAGATTGGTTCTACCATAGACCGTAAGCTATAAACCGCTCACCCCCATACCTTCACTATGGGACAAGTTGTCCTGACCACAGGTGACGTGAGTTCAGTAAAACACGAATGTACCTGACGGGGTAACTAGAATGCATCGAATCGAATCTGTAACCATACAGTCTACACCTGACGACCTAACTTCAAACTGTCCTATGAATAGCCAGTGGAATATTCCGTTTCACATTTTGAAAATAAGCTCAATCATACCACAATATTACGATGTTGAAGTAGAAGTTTTTTTGCAATTTTAGCAGCCACAACAATTCCAAATGCCTATGCACAATAAACACAATAGTTGTATAGGGATGTACAGTGTGAAGAGCGTGTAGCAGGGGCGGATCCAGGAATATCCGTTAAAGGTCGCGTAGATGAGGAGAGTCTGATTCGGGCTGTCTATGCTCTATACCCAGCGGGGAGAGTCTGAGTCGGGCTGTCTATGCGCTATACCCAGCTGGGAGAGTCTGAGTCGGGCTGTCTATGCTCTATCCCCAGCGGGGAGAGTCTGAGTCGGGCTGTCTATGCTCTATACCCAGCAGGGAGAGTCTGAGTCGGGCTGTCTATGCTCTATACCCAGCGGGGAGAGACTGAGTCGGGCTGTCTATGCTCTATACCCAGCAGGGATAGTCTGAGTCGGGCTGTCTATGCTCTATACCCAGCGGGGAGAGTCTGAGTCTGGCTGTCTATGCTCTATACCCAGCGGGGAGAGTCTGATTCGGGCTGTCTATGCTCTATACCCAGCGGGGAGAGTCTGAGTCGGGCTGTCTATGCTCTATACCCAGCGGGGAGAGTCTGAGTCGGGCTGTCTATGCGCTATACCCAGCTGGGAGAGTCTGAGTCGGGCTGTCTATGCTCTATCCCCAGCGGGGAGAGTCTGAGTCGGGCTGTCTATGCTCTATACCCAGCAGGGAGAGTCTGAGTCGGGCTGTCTATGCTCTATACCCAGCGGGGAGAGTCTGAGTCGGGCTGTCTCTGCTCTATACCCAGCAGGGATAGTCTGAGTCGGGCTGTCTATGCTCTATACCCAGCGGGGAGAGTCTGAGTCGGGCTGTCTATGCTCTATACCCAGCAGGGAGAGTCTGATTCGGGCTGGTTATGCTCTATACCCAGCGGGGAGAGTCTGAGTCGGGCTGTCTATGCTCTATACCCAGCGGGGTGTCCCAGAAAAATTAAAAAAATTAGATGCTCTGAGAAGCCTTATGCATTCTGTGTGACAAAATTGATTTTATTAGACCCCTACCGGTAAAACCGGGGGGGGGGGGGGGGGGACTATAGGTTTGCACTCCGTCTGCCCGTCCGTCCGTCTGTCGCAGTTGGTTTCCCACACTTTTTTCCGCAGTCCTTCAAGGTATTCAACTGAGAATTGGTATATTGCTTTGTTATGAGAAGTTACAGACCAAGTTCGAGTTTCAGGCAAATATCAGCCTCCGCGCTATTTTTCACACTTCTTCAAGATATTTAAGCGAAAATCAGTGCATCGCTTTAGTATACAGAGTTAAAGAGCAATTTGGAGTTTCAGACATTTTCGTCAATCGTTCATGGCGTTATGCCCCCTTTCGCCTTATGAAATACGAAAAATATTAGTTTGCCGCACTTTTTTCGCAGTTTTTGTAGCGATATTATACTGAGAATTGCTACATTGCTTTGTTATGAGAAGTTACAGACCAAGTTCGAGTTTCAGGCATATGCGTAAATTTTTATGGAGTTATGCCCCCTTTCGACTTAAGAAATACGAAAAATATCAGCTTTCCGCACTTTTTTTGCACTCCTTCCAGATATTTAAGCGAAAATTGGTGCATCGTTTTAGTATAAGGAGTTACAGAGCAAGTTGGAGTTTCAGACAATTTCGTAAGTTTTTCATCGAATTATGCCCCCTTTCGATTTATGAAATACGAAAAATATTAGTTTTCCGCACTTTTTTTCGCAGTCTTTCAAGATATTATACTGAGAATTGCTACATTTCTTTGTTATCAGAAATTACAGACCAAGTTCGAGTTTCAGGCGTTTGCGTCATTTTTTGATGGGTTTATGTCCCCTTTCGACTTATGAAATACAAACATATCAGCTTTCAAGACTTTTTCCTTCTCCTTCACCATATATAACTGAAACTTGGTTTATTGCTATGTTATGTGAAGTTACAGATCAAGTTCGAGTTTCAGCTGCTTCTGTCAAGTTTTACTGGATTTTTTTATTCAATCTCTAAAGATTTTTATCACCAGGTATGGGGCATGTGTTGCAGAGCAATACTTAGAGAATGCTTGTTTTTCTTTCGGAAATATATTACTATCATGGACGAGTCCATAAAATTTGGAAGGCGTGGCCCTAGGAGTGTGATCTAGGTGTTAATCTGCCATGGACGTGGCCCCAGGAGTGTGACCTAGGTGTTAATCTGCCATGGGCGTGGCCCCATGAGTGTGATCTAGGTGTTATCTGCCATGGGCGTGGCCCCAGGAGTGTGTTCTAGGTGTTATCTGCCATGGGCGTGGCCCCAGGAGTGTGGACTATGTGTTATCTGTCATGGACGTAGCCCCAGGAGTGTGATCTAGGTGTTAATCTGCCATGGGCGTGGCCCCAGAAGTGTGATCTAGGTGTTATCTGCCATGGGCGTGGCCCCAGGAGTGTGGTCTAGGTGTCATCTGTCATGGGCGTGGCCCCAGGAGTGTGGTCTAGGTGTCATCTACCATGGGCGTGGCCCCAGGAGTGTGATATAGGTGTTATTTGCCATGGACGTAGCCCCAGGAGTGTGATCTCGGTGTTATCTGTCATGGACGTGGCCCCAGGAGTGTGATCTAGGTGTTAATCTGCCATGCGCGTGCCCCCAGGAGTGTGATCTAGGTGTTAATCTGCCATGCGCGTGGCCCCAGGAGTGTGATCTAGGTGTTAATCTGCCATGCGCGTGGCCCCAGGAGTGTGATCTCGGTGTTATCTGCCATGGGCGTGGCCTCAGGAGTGTGGTCTAGGTGTTATCTGCCATGGGCGTGGCCCCAGGAGTGTGATCTAGGTGTTAATCTGCCATGCGCGTGGCCCTAGGAGTGTGATCTAGGTGTTATCTGCCATGGGCGTGGCCCCAGGAGTGTGATCTCGGTGTTATCTGCCATGGGCGTGGTCCCAGGAGTGTGGTATAGGTGTTATCTGCCATGGGCGTGGCCCCAGGAGTGTGATATAGGTGTTATCTGCCATGGGCGTGGACCCAGGGGTGTGGTCTAGGTGTCATCTGCCATGGGCGTGGCCCCAGGAGTGAGATCTAGGTGTTAATCTGCCATGGGCGTGGCCCCAGGAGTGTGGTCTAGGTGTCATCTGCCATGGGCGTGGTCCCAGGAGTCTGATCTAGGTGTTAATCTGCCATGGGTGTGGCCCCAGGAGTGTGATTTAGGTGTTATCTGCCATGGGCGTGGCCCCAGGAGTGTGATCTAGGTGTTATCTGCCATGTACGTGGCCCCGGGAGTGTGATCTAGGTGTTAATCTGCCATTGACGTGCCCCCAGGAGTGTGATATAGGTGTTAATCTGCCATTGACGTGCCCCCAGGAGTGTGATCTAGGTGTTATCTGCCATGGACGTGGGCACAGGAGTGTGATCTAGGTGTTATCTGCCATGGGCGTGGCCACAGGATTGTGATATAGGTGTTATCTGCCATGGACGTGGCCCCAGGAGTGTGATCTCGGTGTTATCTGCCATGGACGTGGCCCCAGGAGTGTGATCTAGGTGTTAATCTGCCATGCGCGTGGCCCCAGGAGTGTGATCTAGGTGTTATCTGCCATGGACGTGGGCACAGGAGTGTGATCTAGGTGTTATCTGCCATGGGCGTGGCCACAGGATTGTGATCTAGGTGTTATCTGTCATGGACGTGGCCCCAGGAGTGTGATCTAGGTGTCATCTGGATGCTATCAAAACCCATCTACCACATTTCTGTGGGTAAAAGCGTAGCTTCAGTTAGCTATGAAATTATTCATTTTTACCCACTTTTGTATGAAAGAAACATCTACATGACATTATTATTTGTGTCAAAGTGTAGGCCGTGTGGAAAATATGAACCGTGGTCCACACCACATACACACATAGACCTATATGTACCTGCAAGGTATGAACCGTGGTCCACACCACATACACACATAGGCCTATATGTGCCTGCAAGGTTTGAGACCGTGGTCCATACCACATACCCACATAGACCTATATATACCTGCAAGGTATGAACCGTGGTCCACACCACATACCCACATAGACCTATATATACCTGCAAGGTATGAACCGTGGTCCACACCACATACCCACATAGATCTATATATACCTGCAAGGTATAAACCGTGGTCCACACCACATACACACATAGACCTATATATACCTGCAAGGTATGAACCGTGGTCCACGCCACATACCCGCATAGACCTATATGTACCTGCAAGGTATGAACCGTGGTCCACACCACATACACACATAGACCTATATATACCTGCAAGGTATGAACCGTGGTCCACACCACATACACACATAGACCTATATATACCTGCAAGGTATAAACCGTGGTCCACACCACATACCCGCATAGACCTATATGTATCTGCAAGGTATGAACCGTGGTCCACACCACATACACACATAGGCCTATATGTGCCTGCAAAGTTTGAGGCCGTGGTCCACACCACATACCCACATACCTATATATACCTGCAAGGTATAAACCGTGGTCCACACCACATACACACAGACCTATATATACCTGCAAGGTATAAACCGTGGTCCACACCACATACACACAGACCTATATATACCTGCAAGGTATAAACCGTGGTCCACACCACATACCCGCATAGACCTATATGTACCTGCAAAGTTTGAGACCGTGGTCCACACCACATACACACAGACCTATATATACCTGCAAGGTATAAACCGTGGTCCACACCACATACCCACATAGACCTATATGTATCTGCAAGGTATGAACGTGGTCCACGCCACATACACACATAGACCTATATGTATCTGCAAGGTATGAACCGTGGTACACACCACATACACACATAGACCTATATGTATCTGCAAGGTATGAACCGTGGTACACACCACATACACACATAGACCTATATGTATCTGCAAGGTATGAACCGTGGTCCACACCACATACACACATAGACCTATATGTATCTGCAAGGTATGAACCGTGGTACACACCACATACCCACATACGGCAAATATCTGAATTATCTTAAATTATAATGTTACGACACATCTTTTGCCCATGACCTGGTCACGGGGTGGCCGTTCTTTAGGGTCACCAAAATAATTCTTTACCTTGGAAATGGGGGAAGGGAGCCTGAGTAAAATAGGAGTGCTCTGAAAATAGACGATAGCCGGGGTGGATCCAGGAATTCTTTAGAGCAGGGGTGCATGAAAAGGGCAGGGTGATGTTCAGAGGTCCTCCCTGGGAAATTGTGAAATATATGTGATCTCAGATTGCCCTCCTGCATTTTCAGATGTAAATATAGACGCTCAGTTGGCTGCTAAATTATTCAATTTTTACCCATTTAATTATAATTTTAAATTTGTGTGGGTAAAGATGATGCGTTTCTCATTGGTGCGTCACATCATGGACCAGATTGTACTAAGAATGGGCCGAATTAGGCGCCTACTCATAGCATTCAACATCTGAGAACAGTTAATTTCTAACAGTTACAGACTATTCTTTAGCCTAAATGGGATCAATGTTGTTGCTGTCTTATGATGGAAGCTATTGCTGCATAACTGCCCAGGACAGTAATAGCTTCTATCTATTACTTGCCCCGGTCGTTACATGCATGGCTTCCGATGTAAGGCAGCAAAAACGTATGAGTAACATATTTCAGTCCAAGTAGTTACAAAATATATATGAGATATGAATGAGATAGATCCGGACTGGACGTATAACGATAAAGTATTCTTGAATATTTTAGTAAATTGGTTTCAAAATGCGGTTGGTGATAGTGTGGGTGGTGGTGGCGGGGTGGGTGGGAGACTACTCGCACCCCCTGGACCCGTCCCTTCACAGGTCTGTAGTTTGCTTGTATTTATCTCACATCATCGGGTAACGGACATGATACAACATAGAAAGCATGATCACTCAGAGCGTTGAAGCATATTAACTTCACATCCTCATGAAAGTGCATGTTTATCCTAACCACATTATTTTTTTCTTTTGGAAAACATCCATGTGCCAGGAAGATTTTGAGAACACGCTAAATAGGTGTTGTCATACAAATACTTGCAAATTAAGCAATTTGTCGCGTTGTACCATCAATCATTAGCCTGCCCAAAATTAAATAACGTGGTTACAAGCAACACGTATTTTCATATGCGAAATAGTGTTTGATTGATATTGTCAGGATTGGCAGAAAACTTGTCGGAAAAGCCACTGAAAATGTAATCCCTGTCTCCAACAAAATATAGTATAAAACAACTCACTTTCGTGATATTTTTAGATATTTTCGAAATATTGACGCGTGAGTAATCTGTTATCTCCGCACGTCGGCATAACACTGTGAATCGGACAGATGCAATGATGTTTAAATACAAGGTATTGCACAGTTAGATTTTTCTGTCAGTTTGCGTGTATTTCAATGGCTGTTCACTGTTCTTAATGGGTTGTGAAAATTCTCCTCCCAAACTGATGGGAGGACGTGTAGCTAGCTAAGATTTCGTCACGTTGACGTTGTAAAATGCAGAGAGGTTTTGTGAATTCTACTGTACTTAGAACCAATTTCAGCGGCTCTGAGTTGTAAAAGAGCATAGGCCCTACTTAGTTTGCATCCAAGTTAAAATGTTAGGGTTGATGTTAAGAGGGGTGGGGTGTGTTTTATAGGCTTTGACCAATTTAGTGGTGGGCGAGTGGTGGTGAGGCGTACGCCGGGTCCGCCCCCCCCCCCCCCCCCCCCCTTTGAATCCGCCACTGTATAGTAACATGTTTTCGTAAATATCATCGCTTTCAGTTTGGAGGTGGGTTTGGTTGGGTGTGGGTGAAGTGTGGTAGGGGTGTGGGGGCGGTGGGGTGGGGTGGGGTGTGGGGTGGTTGGTCGCGTTCAGATTTTCTCGAATAAACGAGATCGGCCGAAAAATACAACCGGAAATCTCTGTGTTGTGTGACACGCTGTGACATGCGCACTCCGTCGAAAATTACTAAACTACGAAAGGACAAATTTTATGGCGCTATGAGTAGACTAGTCTATATAATTGACGTCAATGGGTTCTAGTCCCGAGAATCACGTGGACTACCGATACTGAATGAGTTTACGTAACAAGACTGGAAACGATAATTGGGGATGTCCTTCCGTAAACAAGAATTTAAGACAAAATTCAAACCTATAATCAAAGATAAACGTTCTCAGGGAAGCAAAGTTGGGCCAATCTACGGAGAAAATATATTTGTTAATATATGTTTTCGCCATGAGACTCATGGCTTTTAATAATAAATACGCTTCTTTGCAGGCGTATACGTTTGCGAAAAGCGAAAACGACACTCACTAATTGGGTACGTGGATATAGATCATTTAGACAATATTGAGCAAATACCGGATAGTATTATGGACTTCTGATAATAGGCAGCTTGGTGAGACAGCTTTCAAATAAGCCGAATAGCAAAACACATTTTCAAACATTTTTACCAACCTAATTAAGTTGTGGGTTTTCTATAAATACAGAAATATATACGGTTGTTAAACCATCAAAGCGAGTGCGTGTATTTCTAGGGAGGATATACACGTTTGTATAGCGTGCACATGCCTACCTGTAATGTTAGAAAACTGATTAGGCAGAGTTTTTTTCAATAATAGGTCATGCATTTTTGCTACTAAACCCTTTGAGGGTCAGACCTCCAACATATTATTTATTAATTATAAAAAGATATTTGTACTTGGGTCATTTTCGGTTGGGAATAGTTAACGACACACCTGTAAACGACACACCTGTAATTATGCTTCAGCTCGCATCACCGCCCTCTATTAACCCTGCTAACCCAGAATTTCCAGAACAAGCATGTGGGTAATCCATTGAATAATTTGAAACTAATTCCGCTGTTGATGCGTATATAGCCTTTTGCTACTTCTACCACCGATCTCAGGTACCACGCTGTCTCGGGCCCCTATCAGTGAAGTTCACTTTAGCAAAGCGAGATAATGATTTCTGACAGGAACTGTGGCGGCCAGGGAAATGAAATTCTCAGAATATCACGAACTGGATTTGGATAATTAAATTTCGATGACTTCTGGTGTGGTTTCATGGGAATAACATATGAATAAGAATTAGCATCAAAGTGCAGTGCTGTGTCAACTCTGCTAAATACGGCCCACTCATAGCGAGAGGTGACGTCACACACGTGTTTAGGGATTACAACACTCATAAGTGAGAGATGACGTCGTGTTTAGAGATTACAACACTCATAGTGAGAGATGACGTCACACAAGTATTTAGCGATTACACCACTCATAGTGAGAGATGACGTCACAAAAGTGTTTAGGGATTGGACCAATCATAGTGAGAGATGATGCCACACCAGTGTTTAGGAAATGGATCACTCATAGTGTGAGATGACTTCACACAAGTGTTTAGGGATTACACCACTCATAATGAGGGATGACGTCACATCAGTGTTTATGGATTGGACCATTCATAGTGAGAGATGACGTCACACCAATGTTTATGATTGGACCACTTATACTGAGAGATGAGGTCACACCAGTGTTTATGGCTTGGACCTCTTATAGTGAGAGATGACGTCACACCAGTGTTTATGAATTGGAAAACTTTTACTGCGAGATGACGTCACACCAGTCTTTATGGCTTGGACCTCTCATAGTGAGAGATGACGTCACATCAGTGTTTATGGGTTGGACCACTCATAGTGAGCGATGACATCATACCAGTATTTATGGATTGGACCACTCATGGTGAGAGATGACGTCACACCAGTATTTATGGATTGGACCACTCATAGTGAGAGATGTCGTCACACCAGTGTTTATGGAATGGACCTCTCATAGTGAGAGATGACGTCACACCAGTGTTTATGGATTGGACCTCTCATAGTGAGAGATGACGTCACACCAGTGTTTATGGATTAGACCACTCATAGTGAGAGATGACGTCACACCAGTGTTTATGGATTGGACCTCTCATAGTAAGAAATGACGTCACGCCAGTGTTTATGGATTGGACCTCTCATAGTGAGAGATGGCGTCACACCAATATTTATGGATTGGACCTCTCATAGTGAGAGATGACGTCACATCAGTATTTATGGATTGGACCTCTCTTAGTGGGAGATGATGTCACACCAGTGTTTATGGTTTGGACCTCTCATAGTGAGAGATGACGTCACACCAGTGTTTATGGATTAGACCACTCATAGTGAGAGATGACGTCACACCAGTGTTTATGGATTGGACCTCTCATAGTGAGAAACGACGTCACGCCATTGTTTATGGATTGGACCTCTCATAGTGAGAGATGGCGTCACACCAGTATTTATGGATTGGACCTCTCATAGTGAGAGATGACGTCACATCAGTATTTATGGATTGGACCTCTCTTAGTGGGAGATGATGTCACATCAGTATTTATGGATTGGACCTCTCATAGTGAGAGATGACGTCACACCAGTGTTTATGGTTTGGACCTCTCATAGTGGGAGATGATGTCACACCAGTGTTTATGGTTTGGACCTCTCATAGTGAGAGATGGCGTCACACCAGTGTTTATGGATTGGACCTCTCATAGTGAGAGATGGCGTCACACCAGTGTTTATGGATTGGACCGCTCATAGTGAGAAATGACGTCAGACCAGTGTTTATGGTTTGGACCTCTCACAGTGAGAGATGGCGTCACACCAGTGTTTATGGATTAGACCAAGATATCTGTTTTGTATGAAGGGATTATTTAATTACTTGTTAATATTCATTATCATTGGTTAAACAGATCGATCATTGTCTTTTGTATCCACTTCGGCCTACGCACACGCAACCATGCGCGCACGCCCCCCCCCCCCCACACACACACACGCACACACACGCGCGCGCGCACCCACACACGCACGCGCGCGCGCACACATGACCGCACACATGCCCGCACGCGTATTGAGAGATGGCTGCGATGACTGTGTTTATGGATTAATAGATGACTCTCATGAGAGATGACGTCACACCCGTGTTTATAGATTAAACCAAGATCTCTGTTCTGAATTGACAACATAAGAAGGAATTATTGACTTGTTAACGTTCATTAATTATCATTTAACAGATCGATCATTGCTCAGTGTGTTCGCAACAGGCATGTCGTGGTCATTATATACTTCTATAGAGAGGACCGCAGTGAGCGTGTGTACACGTTGTGCGTGCGTGCGTGCGTCCTTGCGTGCGTGCGTGCGTGCGTGCGTGCGTGCGTGCGTGCGTGCGTGCGTGCGTGCGTGCGTGCGTGCGTGCGTGCGTGCGTGATTAAGTTAATGAATATTCCCTATTTCATTAAGTATATATCTCGTTATGTTATAGGTGTGATGGTGAGATTTCAGGTATATATCTCGTTATGTTATAGGTGTGATGGTGAGATTTCAGGTATATATCTCGTTATGTTATAGGTGTGATGGTGAGATTTCAGGTATATATCTCGTTATGTTATAGGTGTGATGGTGAGATTTCAGGTATATATCTCGTTATGTTATAGGTGTGATGGTGAGATTTCAGGTATATATCTCGTTATGTTATAGGTGTGATGGTGAGATTTCAGGTATATATCTCGTTATGTTATAGGTGTGATGGTGAGATTTCAGGTATATATCTCGTTATGTTATAGGTGTGATGGTGAGATTTCAGGTATATATCTCGTTATGTTATAGGTGTGATGGTGAGATTTCAGGTATATATCTCGTTATGTTATAGGTGTGATGGTGAGATTTCAGGTATATATCTCGTTATGTTATAGGTGTGATGGTGAGATTTCAGGTATATATCTCGTTATGTTATAGGTGTGATGGTGAGATTTCAGGTATATATCTCGTTATGTTATAGGTGTGATGGTGAGATTTCAGGTATATATCTCGTTATGTTATAGGTGTGATGGTGAGATTTCAGGTATATATCTCGTTATGTTATAGGTGTGATGGTGAGATTTCAGGTATATATCTCGTTATGTTATAGGTGTGATGGTGAGATTTCAGGTATATATCTCGTTATGTTATAGGTGTGATGGTGAGATTTCAGGTATATATCTCGTTATGTTATAGGTGTGATGGTGAGATTTCAGGTATATATCTCGTTATGTTATAGGTGTGATGGTGAGATTTCAGGTATATATCTCGTTATGTTATAGGTGTGATGGTGAGATTTCAGGTATATATCTCGTTATGTTATAGGTGTGATGGTGAGATTTCAGGTATATATCTCGTTATGTTACAGGTGTGATGGTGAGATTTCAGGTATATATCTCGTTATGTTATAGGTGTGATGGTGAGATTTCAGGTATATATCTCGTTATGTTATAGGTGTGATGGTGAGATTTCAGGTATATATCTCGTTATGTTATAGGTGTGATGGTGAGATTTCAGGTATATATCTCGTTATGTTATAGGTGTGATGGTGAGATTTCAGGTATATATCTCGTTATGTTATAGGTGTGATGGTGAGATTTCAGGTATATATCTCGTTATGTTATAGGTGTGATGGTGAGATTTCAGGTATATATCTCGTTATGTTATAGGTGTGATGGTGAGATTTCAGGTATATATCTCGTTATGTTATAGGTGTGATGGTGAGATTTCAGGTATATATCTCGTTATGTTATAGGTGTGATGGTGAGATTTCAGGTATATATCTCGTTATGTTATAGGTGTGATGGTGAGATTTCAGGTATATATCTCGTTATGTTATAGGTGTGATGGTGAGATTTCAGGTATATATCTCGTTATGTTATAGGTGTGATGGTGAGATTTCAGGTATATATCTCGTTATGTTATAGGTGTGATGGTGAGATTTCAGGTATATATCTCGTTATGTTATAGGTGTGATGGTGAGATTTCAGGTATATATCTCGTTATGTTATAGGTGTGATGGTGAGATTTCAGGTATATATCTCGTTATGTTATAGGTGTGATGGTGAGATTTCAGGTATATATCTCGTTATGTTATAGGTGTGATGGTGAGATTTCAGGTATATATCTCGTTATGTTATAGGTGTGATGGTGAGATTTCAGGTATATATCTCGTTATGTTATAGGTGTGATGGTGAGATTTCAGGTATATATCTCGTTATGTTATAGGTGTGATGGTGAGATTTCAGGTATATATCTCGTTATGTTATAGGTGTGATGGTGAGATTTCAGGTATATATCTCGTTATGTTATAGGTGTGATGGTGAGATTTCAGGTATATATCTCGTTATGTTATAGGTGTGATGGTGAGATTTCAGGTATATATCTCGTTATGTTATAGGTGTGATGGTGAGATTTCAGGTATATATCTCGTTATGTTATAGGTGTGATGGTGAGATTTCAGGTATATATCTCGTTATGTTATAGGTGTGATGGTGAGATTTCAGGTATATATCTCGTTATGTTATAGGTGTGATGGTGAGATTTCAGGTATATATCTCGTTATGTTATAGGTGTGATGGTGAGATTTCAGGTATATATCTCGTTATGTTATAGGTGTGATGGTGAGATTTCAGGTATATATCTCGTTATGTTATAGGTGTGATGGTGAGATTTCAGGTATATATCTCGTTATGTTATAGGTGTGATGGTGAGATTTCAGGTATATATCTCGTTATGTTATAGGTGTGATGGTGAGATTTCAGGTATATATCTCGTTATGTTATAGGTGTGATGGTGAGATTTCAGGTATATATCTCGTTATGTTATAGGTGTGATGGTGAGATTTCAGGTATATATCTCGTTATGTTATAGGTGTGATGGTGAGATTTCAGGTATATATCTCGTTATGTTATAGGTGTGATGGTGAGATTTCAGGTATATATCTCGTTATGTTATAGGTGTGATGGTGAGATTTCAGGTATATATCTCGTTATGTTATAGGTGTGATGGTGAGATTTCAGGTATATATCTCGTTATGTTATAGGTGTGATGGTGAGATTTCAGGTATATATCTCGTTATGTTATAGGTGTGATGGTGAGATTTCAGGTATATATCTCGTTATGTTATAGGTGTGATGGTGAGATTTCAGGTATATATCTCGTTATGTTATAGGTGTGATGGTGAGATTTCAGGTATATATCTCGTTATGTTATAGGTGTGATGGTGAGATTTCAGGTATATATCTCGTTATGTTATAGGTGTGATGGTGAGATTTCAGGTATATATCTCGTTATGTTATAGGTGTGATGGTGAGATTTCAGGTATATATCTCGTTATGTTATAGGTGTGATGGTGAGATTTCAGGTATATATCTCGTTATGTTATAGGTGTGATGGTGAGATTTCAGGTATATATCTCGTTATGTTATAGGTGTGATGGTGAGATTTCAGGTATATATCTCGTTATGTTATAGGTGTGATGGTGAGATTTCAGGTATATATCTCGTTATGTTATAGGTGTGATGGTGAGATTTCAGGTATATATCTCGTTATGTTATAGGTGTGATGGTGAGATTTCAGGTATATATCTCGTTATGTTATAGGTGTGATGGTGAGATTTCAGGTATATATCTCGTTATGTTATAGGTGTGATGGTGAGATTTCAGGTATATATCTCGTTATGTTATAGGTGTGATGGTGAGATTTCAGGTATATATCTCGTTATGTTATAGGTGTGATGGTGAGATTTCAGGTATATATCTCGTTATGTTATAGGTGTGATGGTGAGATTTCAGGTATATATCTCGTTATGTTATAGGTGTGATGGTGAGATTTCAGGTATATATCTCGTTATGTTATAGGTGTGATGGTGAGATTTCAGGTATATATCTCGTTATGTTATAGGTGTGATGGTGAGATTTCAGGTATATATCTCGTTATGTTATAGGTGTGATGGTGAGATTTCAGGTATATATCTCGTTATGTTATAGGTGTGATGGTGAGATTTCAGGTATATATCTCGTTATGTTATAGGTGTGATGGTGAGATTTCAGGTATATATCTCGTTATGTTATAGGCGTGATGGTGAGATTTCAGGTATATATCTCGTTATGTTATAGGTGTGATGGTGAGATTTCTGGTATATATATCGTTATGTTATAGGTGTGATGGTGAGATTTCAGGTATATATCTCGTTATGTTATAGGTGTGATGGTGAGATTTCAGGTATATATCTCGTTATGTTATAGGTGTGATGGTGAGATTTCAGGTATATATCTCGTTATGTTATAGGTGTGATGGTGAGATTTCAGGTATATATCTCGTTATGTTATAGGTGTGATGGTGAGATTTCTGGTATATATCTCGTTATGTTATAGGTGTGATGGTGAGATTTCTGGTATATATCTCGTTATGTTATAGGTTTGATGGTGAGATTTCAGGTATATATCTCGTTATGTTTTAGGTGCGATGGTGAGATTTCAGGTAAATATATCGTTATGTTATAGGCGTGATGGTGAGATTTCAGTTAAACATGTCTAAAGTATTAAATGCCATTTCTGTCACTACCTCGTTCCTTCATCTGAAATCTAATTTCAGAATTTGCCATTTAATATAAAACTATCGATTTCTGACATGACATTTGAAAGAAAATGTGAATTCACAAAACTATTTAGTTGTTAATGATAATTCTGTCTCAGTAATAACAGTCGCGTGCGCATTGCAGCGTGTCTCTGCTCAGGTCGTCAATACAGTTACAGTATTAGGCTCACGCGTACAATTCCCACGTGATTATTGGCAAAGGCCAGCCGAGTGAGTACATTGGTAGGTTCATATCTTGTTTAGCAATGACCAAGTATTAATTTTAGTGTCCCTTTTACGAATGTGTTGATTATTATCAAGGTGCTTGTTTCTTCTGTTTTCTTCCGCATGTACACAATGCCGCCAATTAAGGCATGTGTAACACATGGCATTAGTGAGTGCGTGTGGTCGCTGAATGTGATACCGATGGCGATCTCATCACCAATTGTACCACGATCACACAATGACTCTATAATGGCCACCAAACATCCAGAAGAGAAGCATCAATATAAAGAAGGGATACGGGTTGACCAAATGTAACCATTGTCTATAAAACACAATCTGTTCGTGTATGATTGATTGCAGTTGACGAGGACCATTGATACTAGACTAGAGAGGGAGAGGAGAGGGAGAGGGGGAGGGAGGGAGGGAGAGAGGGAGGGAGGGGGAGAGAGAGAGAGAGAGAGATATGGAGGAAGGGGGGGGGATAGGGAGGGAGGGGGAGAGGGGGGGGGGGAGAGGAAGAGTGAGGGCGGGATGGAGGGACGGAAGGGGAGGGGGTGAGATCATGATGTGGGTGCATGGTGAAAACACTTAATGATCATTTATGTAAAATACCCTCCACTGCACATTTTCCATCAAAACTAACATGTGCATTGACGCGTGAAATACAGCCCCTTTAACTCTATCACAGTAGTGTTCAGATCTAATTATTACTGTTAATATTTAATGTTACTTTCATTGAGATGTTGCTAATGACTTTCCCCCTCGATTTAAAGGTGGTTTGTTTCTATTATTCACCAATCAGATGTACCATGCTGGCACAGGCATCGAGCAGAAATGTTCACACTTACATAGGAACATAATGATTCCTGACGCGAACTGCGGCAGCCAGGGATATGGAATTCTCAGAATATCACGAACTGTATTTGGATAATTAAATTTCGAATTACTTTTCACGTGGTTTCATGGGAATAACGTGCGACTAAGCATTAGCATCAAAGTGCAGTGTCGTGTTTGACTCTGGCTACGCTAGTATTTATACATTAGAACAACATCTCTGTACTGAATTGATAAACAGATGATTGCTCAGTGTCTTATATTAGCCTCCACATGCGAGTTTCCTGCACACACCGCATGCCCGGTAAAGAGCCATCACGCAATTGTGGCAATATTCAGTGTCCAACTGTCCATGACCAGAGGCTGGTCACGCTGACTAGGCCTCTATTGATTGCCGATGGCCAGGGACCAGGAACCGGATCAGGGAATTATTGTTATCATAATTGACCATCCATGTTGGGAATGGCAAATTGTAATTATACTGCGCAGCACTAAACCTGAGAATGTGTCTTAGCACGTGACAGTCTAGAATGTGTATATATACCTTCAATACTATGAATAATATTTGTACATTTTGGTATATACATTCACGTAATGAATATGCCTGTTCATCTTTAAGCTTAAGACTGTGTCCATGTGTCTGTTAAACTAAGAACTGTCTACGCGCCGTCTAAACTAAGAATATGTCTGTGTGAACACCTTTAATACTAAGAATATATATGCGTACCTGTAATGCAAAGAACGTGTCTATGTAGCTTTAGAACTAAGAAGTTCAAATGAGATGTTCAATTAAGCTGTTTTTTTAATCGTGGAGCTATTCTCCAGTTGTTTCTTAGCGTATTGGTTAAATCCTTATCGGATTGAAACTAAAGCTCAAGTTGATCTAAGGCACGTGTACTTTTGCGGAATAGATAGATCCGGTATATCGGCCAAGTATATGACGTCATAATCAAATACGTCACATGTAGGCTGACGGCACAATTCAAATGCGTAAAGGATGACGTATCTATCTCCGGCATAAACATTGAATACTCCGTCAAGTATACGAATTGTATCTCTTTACTATTTAATAAACATTTTGTTGAATGTTTTGAAACTAATTTGACTGGTCAGTGGGCACTGTTTCTGCCATGAACAGCAACATCACCCAGTCAAATTAGTTTCAAAATATTCTACAGGTTACCTGTATAATTACCTTGATATTGGGTTTCTGTGAATTATTGGTTCGAATGATCGCAACACGGGCAGAGCTTGGGCGGAGCTTAACTAGACATGGGCGTGGCGTAGCTAGAAAGTACCCCCCCCCCCTACTCTCTGGGGACGCATAAACTATTAGCATATTGTATGTATTCCTCCGCCATACCACAGACTATCTACGTTTTCGTTTCTATGGTGATAATTCTAATCAAGCAATCTAGAATCGGGTATTTCTGTCATTCAATCAGAACTGCAGGTTCTGTTCGTTCTAATTAGATCGTGCATATGTTATTTAAATAATCAATCACTCATCGTGATCTACATCGCATTGCATAGAATCATCGTGTCAATACGTTCCTTTGATGTGTGGCCATAATCTAGCCACGGAACAGATTGTAGCTATTTCTGGATTAATAGAAAATCCAGACCATAAATGGTGTTTGAAAAAGACGTATTTCTGCTATTCCACATAATTTGTATACCTTGTCAAATCATGGTTTATGAAAGTAGCATTTCCTCACTAATGTTCGCAACATATTGTAGTTGTTGTCTCGATGTTGTAAAAAGTGGCAGATAAAGTCATCTCAGACAAAATGTTCCACGCAGGTATCCATGATACAAAGTCATCTCAGACAAAATGTTCCATGCAGGTATCCATGATACAAAGACATGTTTATTCCTGACCTTTATGGCCTTTGTTCAAGCCTCAACACAGGTGATATCTCACAGTTATATCCACAGTGGCGCCGTCACCATCTGATTCCAGCCTAATGGTCTCGCACCGTTTCATTCCATGTTAATGCTCTCTCAGACCTCACAGTGGCACTGTCACCATTTCATTCCAGCTTAATGGTCTCTCACCGTTGCATCCCACGTTAATGCTCTCTCAGACCTCGCAGTGGCACCGTCACCATTTCAGTCCAGCTTAATGGTCTCTCAGCATTGCATACCATGTTAATGCTCTCAGAACCCAGTGGCATCGGCACCAGTTCATACCGGGTCAATGGTCTCACAAAGTATCCCGCTTTTGTTCCAGCTTTTCAGAAAATTATCACCATCGCAATGAAAGATTGATTGGCGTCTAAAATATCCTTGGATTCTGAAATGAGATATGCTATTAACTAATACCGGTGTATACCGACGCATAATGATAGTGATGCTTCGGTGTCTAGAGAATTGTTAATGGTCCTGAAAATGAGATATTTGATCTCCAATAACACCAAATTATACCAGATTCAGAAACTGTTTGGGAATGATAAGAAATGTATCATCTTGATCATAAATTATTGCCATTGACTACCTATTGCGAATGTCAGAATGTACGGACGTCATGAATCCGTCCATTTTGGCATTCCGTAAGTCCAAAATCATGAAAATAATGTGTACATAATCAAAATTCGGAATAGACACCTAGTCTGCCCTGGCTCTCAGCAGCCACACGCACAAATATCGATGAATGCACCGGGATTATTAACTGGGCCAACTTGTCATTTCAAAGAGATCAACGAGACGGCTCTAAGATATGTATTTATTGTTTGATAAATAACATTATGTAACCAATTGACAATTTCCGACTCGCCGATCTTTATATAACCGCTCAGTTAGGTTGGCTCTTTATATAATCACTCAGTTAGGTCTGCGTTAGATCCAGGTCCAAAATGACACAAATAAATATCGTATGTGAACACATGCCACCAGACGGAGGCGAGCAGATCACCAACTCGCTCCTTCCTATCATTCCTATCGTCAACTAGGCGTTGTCGCAGCAAACTATACGACAAAAAAGTAGACAAGATGGTCCGCACAGCAAATACAGGAAGGTGGTCTGCTAGGGCTAACTCGCCTATGCTTACTGAAGTGATTTTACTTTTGTCGGTGACAGATACACGATCTATTATGGTGGCTGTCGTTTCTGTGATTCTAGTGGGCATGTTAATTAGTTGGTGTAGATGAAATGTATCCATTAATGATTGCCATTTTGCTGGTATAGTAACTTGAAACCAAATGTTAAAATCGCCTATTAAAACAATATCCGTGTTATGTGAATAGGCTGCCTCAAGCAAAGATTCGAATTCATCGATCTAGCTCGCTGGTGAATCTGGTGGCCTATAAATATAACCAAGCAAGAAAGGTTTTGTTTTATAGGGCGTGGCCTCGAGCCATAATGCCTCCAAGTCATCTGTTTCTAATTCTAACCTTCTACAATAGGACTGATTTTCTTCAATATAAACTACGATGCCACCGCCGCCGCGATTTGGCCGTTCTTTTCTCTCGATGTTATAACCGTTGATAGCTATTTGATTATCTGTAATGTTAATTCCTAAAACAGTTTCTGTTACTTAGACATTTCAATTTCCTTTGTAGTTTTTTCCATAATTATTTTCAATTGGTTTATTTTGGGCAATTCTGTGTGAGAGCATATCATTTTCTCCTTCAACGAAGCAATATGATATAATATTGATGAAATTAAGGAAATGTACTTGAACCATATAACTGAAAATATTAACGTATTCCATATACTTATCATTATTATTCGCTATATTATTATTATTATTATTATTATTATTATTATTATTATTATTTATTATTATTATTATTATTATTATTATTATTATTATTATTAACGCCATTGGCGTCCTCAGCATCAGAAAAATTAGCAGTAGCAGTTACTAAGACAATAGGATTTGATGATGAATCAGTAACTGTGTGGCCATCCTCTATTACGGCATTGCTAATTATGTCATGAGCATTATTATTATTATTATTATTATTATTATTATTATTATTATTATTATTATTATTATTATTATTCGGTGTCCTGAGCATCAGAAAAATTAGCAGTAGCAGTTGCTAAGACAATAGGATTTGATGATGAATCAGTAAGTGTGTGGCCATCCTCTATTACGGCATTGCTAATTGTGTCATCAGCAATATCATTTAACAAATCGAATCTGTTACTGATTGACACATTGTAAGTAGGTAGTGTACGATAGACAGATACAGAATTATTATTATTATTATTATTATTATTATTATTATTATTATTATTATTATTATTATTATTATTATTATTATTATTATCGGAGCTCAAGTAATTTGGGCATGTAGCATCACGACTGTTTAATTGCAATGTTTGCTTAGCGTTGGCACTTCTTCCTGGCCGAACCATTAATGTCCAGGACATCGATTTTCTTTGTGTCCGTAACCGTTACATTTGTAACACAGAACAGGCCGACCGTAACGACACATTGACGACTTATGGTTTGGCTCTGCGCAAAATTTACATGCCGAGTTTCTCAGAATGTGTATGTACTCGTTGATACAATGGACTAGTATTGTTGATCCGCTTTCGTTGAGTGCAGCTTGTCTGCGAAAAACAGAGAGTTGTCTATTACACCTGGCCTGCTATGCGAATAGAATAGTTCCGCCGATTCAATCAGTGTGAAGTCCAGGAAATGAGCCCGAACATCCAGATGTCTGTTGAATTGCCTGGTGAATTCGTGCCGCTTAGAATTGTCTCCACGCGGACACAGCTGGCAAATATACAAATTGCACTGAGGTGCCAGCGAGTGAATGGAACGCACTAAATTCTCCATATCGCTGAGCGCGTCACCGATAGGGCTGTCCGAATTGTTTGTTCCCGTCATCACTATTATGTTGGTATAGTTCTGGAGGTCTATAGCGTATAGGACCTCCAGAATGTCCAGTATCTGGGCGCCTTTACAGCACATAACTTGGACACGAGGATCCAAGCCGTTTTCGTTAATCCTCTTTATTATAGATGATCCTATAATTAGTGTTTGTTTATCTGGATTTGACACGTGGTGAGAGTATCTAGTGACTGTAGCCGATTTAACATTGGTTATGACACCGATGGATTTCTGATCAGGACTTACTGGAGCGCATCTAGGGCTGGTTTTTTCACATTTCTTGGATTTACTTGTCATCGGGATTTTATGATCCGAGAGTTTAGACTTAATTACGCGCTTCTGAATGGGCGTGTCCGTTTTCTTGTTGACCTTAACGATTGTATGTATGATAAGCTCGTCAGGCCGCTTTGCGATTCTGTCCGCCTCTGCCTCCATCTGACCATCCCGCCTCGTCTGTTCAATAGGGTCAACATTCACACCTACTGTTGTTTTACTCCTTAATTAGCTGCGTAACATAGCATTCTCCTCATTAAGTAAACATATTTGAGCATCTCGTTCACTGAGAAGTTTCTCTAATTGAACTTCCTGCTCACTAAGTTCCGCGGATGTAAGCGGGCACACAGGTAGACTGACACATGTCATAGTCGGGGTGCTACTAAGCTCCGGAGTGAATAGTTCCTTTGGGCTGGTTTCTGTACTATTCAGCACGTCATTTTCGGCATTCAGTACATCAGCTCCTAGTGTCCGCATTTGACCATTTACACGTTCCACAGGCACAGCATCGACCGATTCGACTGTGCTCCGTTCTGGATTGCAGGGGCTATCATATATGTTAGCCGCCAAATATAATAAGCCCGTTGCTACCCAATACCTAGCGTTGTCACCTTGCACGTGAATGCCACTTGTACTTGTGTAAACAGTCACAGTTACGCCGCGTTGATTGTTGTCCGTGACAAATCGATTTACACGGAAAATAACGCCATTGTCGCACATAAGTTCACCTACGCCATAATGTTCTTCACAATCTTCTAGCCATTTAGACATTAAATTAGAGTTCTTAACTTTAATAGCCACGGAGTATATATTGTGTTTGATTGTGAAATTTGTATTGTCGTCACACCTAGCAGTTTGAGCAGTTTCTAAATTAATGCGTATGTCTTCGCTCATCGTCATGGTTAAGACACTTTCCCACGTGAGACCGGATGTCTCCATTATAATCACATACGATCCTGGTCGACCTGGCACAGTATAGAAATTTAACGGCTCTTTTGTTAAGGGATTAAGCCGCCATTAAGCCTCGAAGACAACGCTGAATTAGCCATCGTCTCTAATACACTGCAGAATTATACAATTTGAAAAACATATCAAAATATAAAGTCACATATAACATATAAGGCTTCTACACATTTATAGATACATTCTTAAGGACACCATCCTTAGCAACACGATGGTGTGATGGTGTCTTGTTAAATAGATGTGTCCGATCTCAATGTCCGATGTTCAGTAGCTCACACAAATCTACTACTACACGATAAGGCTGAGCAATACAGCAGACGTGAAAGCCTGCGTAGAACCGGTATGAAATTGACGCCAGGTGAGACTACAGATGACGCAGTCAAACGCGTGGCGCCAATCTCAAGACGTCAGAAATTATTTGCCAATATATTGTCGATACTGGCCGTTTTTAACAACATCCCGCTTACTTATTCAACTACTAAGCAACGTATATTAGAACACGTATTTATAGAACTGACTATTTAAATAAAACAAATATAAACGATTGAGCCAACAATGTACATAAATGGATATATTCAGTACAGCGCAGCTCGTGAAAGACTTGACGTGTCTCCAGGGCAAGATAAAAAGTACTTTCTAATGTATTGGAGGCAATTGGATTGGAGGATTTTGCTGCCTACGGCAGTAATGTCGTCCCACCCAATTGCGATCAAATATTCAACACAACTTTCTTAGCGTTTCTGTTTTGGAGATATGCAAATTTATTTATGCTCTGTATTGTACTGAAACTGTGCAAGCATGTGAGTACACAGCACACTGAGTTCTCTCTCTCTCTCTCTCTCTCTCTCTCTCTCTCTCTCTCTCTCTCTCTCTCTCTCTCTCTCTCTCTCTCTCTCTCTCTCTCTCTCTCTCTCTCTCTCTCTCTCTTCAAGTTTATTATTCTTATATTATTATTATTTAATAATGTTAATGCTATATTGCGCATCCGTCACTTGTTATATGTCTTATTGTGCTCCCACTTGAGCTAAATAAATTTTTGTTTAAACCAAACTATACGACAAAGTCTTGGCTTTAGGTAGAAGTGACATGATGCTACGGAGAGAAATTAGAATTAACGTAATGAATCAGGGACCACAAAATTTAACCTCACCCTATGTAGTGCGTCAATATTACCGAATATGCAGGTCTGGTCAGCACACATTGTTCAGGTGTGGTCAGGCACATAGTGTTCAGGTGTAGTCAGGCACATATTGTTCAGGTGTGTTCAGGCAAACATTATTCAGGTATAGTCAGGGACACATTATTCAGGTGTCACGCACACATTATTCATGTGTGGTCAGGCAAACATTAGTCACGTGTAGTCGGGGACACATTATTCCGGTGTGGTCACGCACACATTATTCAGGTGTGGTAAGGCACACATTATCCAGGTGTGGTCAGGCACACATTGTTCAGGTGTGGTCAGGCACACATTATTCAGGTGTGGTCAGGCACACATTGTTCAGGTGTGGTCAGGCACACATTGTTCAGGTGTGGTCAGGCACACATTATTCAGGTGTGGTCAGGCACACATTGTTCAGGTGTGGTCAGGCACACATTGTTCAGGTGTGGTCAGGCACACATTGTGCAGGTGTGGTCAGGCACACATTGTTCAGGTGTGGTCAGGCACACATTGTTCAGGTGTGGTCAGGCATACATTGTTCAGGTGTGGTCAGGCACACACTGTTCAGGTGTGGTCAGGCACACATTGTTCAGGTGTGGTCAGGCACACATTGTGCAGGTGTGGTCAGGCACACATTATTCAGGTGTGGTCACGCACACATTGTTCAGGTGTGGTCAGGCACACATTGTTCAGGTTTCCTCATATACTCGTTGTTCAGGTGTGGCCAGGCACACGTTATTCAGCTGTGGTAATTGGTCAGGCCTTCCAATCCAATTATGTTCAAAATATTCACCAGTATGTGTTAATTATTTCTGATCTGTACTGTACACATTATTCAGGTTTGCTCAGGTACACACACCTGTGTAGAATACATCAGATATATTGTTCGGTCTGTGACGTACATGTTACAGAGGTTCAGGAACATCTAACAATTATCATGCAGTGTCTACATGCAGTTATTGGACTCACTTCTGCACGACATTCTTTCGTATGCATAGCCACCCATTCGTCACACATACAATCGCGTAAATATGTTGCGATCTTAGACACCAGGGCATGGACCATTGTCTTGTTTCTCTACACACATCACCCCACCCCACCTTCCAGTATCTATGGGCCTTTCCATTTTTAGCTATGCCCCGCCCATCACTGGCTAAGCTCCACCCACACCTCGCCGTGTTGGGATTGATCGATCCCCAAATGCCCTAGCTATCAATTTCCTGAAAACTATCCAGGGAAGCTGTAAAATATTTTGTAACTAATTTGACTGGGTGCTGTTGCTGCCTATGGCAGCAACAGTGCCCAGTCAAATTAGTTTCAAAATATCCAACAGAATATTTATTGAACAGTAAAAGCAAACAATTTGTACAACAACGCATAGACCGTCATCAAATATGCGTTCGTGACGTACTTATCGACGTCATTCATGACGTCATTCATTATGATGCCATTGTACATACCACGCAGTTCATTATGACGTCATATGGTGGGTGGGTACTCTGGAAAGGTGAATTGGGATACATCTATGTTCATGCAACATGTGAGTAACTACACGACTCCCATCAGTCCCATGGTTTATTTAGTAACAGTAGATCTATCACATACGGCTAAACATGGGTTCGGGGTGTCTCTCATTTGATTCACATTTGTTAGATATTCGGCCGTTTCCCCTTACTTTCTAACGTAACCTTTTGGAAAATATTTTCGTAGAGCAGAATATATTAGTTTTATTATTTATTTTCGTTTATTTGTTATATAATGCACCCCCCCCCCCCCCCCCCCCTTGCACCTGTAATCAATTCCCGCTTCATAGTGAATTTAAACCTTAAATAGAAGTGTCTTTACAACAGAGACAATCAAGGCGAATAATCATTAGAATTGTTGATAAGGAATCTAGCAGAAATCTCGCAATTACATTTGTTATAGTTAGCCAGTTATTTGAGGATAATTCTGTCCTTAATGATATATGGGTGGTGATCCTCGGCCAGTCCGTCCGTTGATCAGCTCAGCATGTTTGGTTTGCAATGATAGTATGCCAATAAAACATCGATAAACGACTGATTCTTTAGGACAAAAGATCAATCATCGACTAATCTCTTTCGTTGTCTGTCAGGGCCAATTTCCTGTGAATACAAACAGGGTTTGTATGATGTGGATGGCTTTCTACGCAACTACAATTATTCTGCACCATTGGCCAAAGTTCCTGATCCGGATGACTGCGAGTTATTATATCATAATTGATCGTCCGTGGAGTCGAATAGAAAGTGGCTATTCGTCTTAGAATTGGGTGAATTTCCACCGGATTTGACGACTGTTAGGTTCCTTAATGGTCTGTAGAATCATTTTGTGTCATCCTGAAGCGACCATTAGGGACACTTAGAGATATTTAACTGATAAATAAGAGAGGTGATAAAGATTGTACCACATGCACGTAACATGTGGATTCCCTTTCAGCATATATCCCAGTTCTGTAATACAATGGCTGACCTTTGCATTCACGGCGCCCAGACATGTTTAACATCTCATTAATACTCGGAGGATATTGTTATATAGATATAATTGCAATAGCTCTTGTTTATTTCTCAAGTGAGCCGGTTCTTAGCTGTTGTTTCGTCGTCTGTCCCTAATTCATATACAGCTGAATAGTTTACCTTTTTCCACTTTGCATCGCAGATGTAATGGTTAGCAGATCAAGCATCTACGTGCAATTTAATACGAAGCTGACAATTTCCGACATGGGATTTGGAGGAGAGCAAAATTAGAATTCACAAAATATTCCCAGCTGGATCGCAACTTCTCGAGAACGGAATGCGAGTATACCCTGGCGCATTGTAGCGCAATGGTGTCTCCGATCAGGGATTATGTTGTGTAGCGCAATGTTGCCGCTGCTCTGGGACGAAGAATTGCACTATGGCGTGTTTCTTCCCTTGTATCATCCGCCATGATTAATTTCCTGTGCACACAAAACAATCTTGTATAGCATATCAACAACATGGCTTTGGCGAGTACATATGATAGAGCATCCATGTTGGGAATTGCAAGTGGGAATGGAGGAATCCATTTATCCTCAATCATATGAAGTCATAATCAACTGCCTGACATGTGGGTTGACATCATAATCAATTACGGTATGCATGACTCGATTTAGGCCGGCTTAAACACGTAATAGCCCATCAGGTTGTGTGATACGAATTGTAAGTCTTCACTATTTAATCAACATTCTGCCACAGGCAGCAACAGGACCCAGGCAAATTAGTTTCAAAATATTCAATAGCTTACCTGTATAGTTTTCTGAAAACTAATAGTCAGGGAGTTCAGGGATCGATCGATCTTCACACGAAAGAAGTGTGGGTGGAGCTTAGCTAGAGATTGGCAGAGCATAGCTAAAATTGGATTCCTCCAATCCCTATGATCTGGACTATGAAGAGATAAGCAAAGCATAAATGAGTTTGAGGACTAATACTGGCCTATTATATTGCTACCAATTAGAACATAGGATGTTGACTAATACCGTCCTATTATATTGCTACCAAGTAGAACATAGGATGTTGACTAATACTGTCCTATTATATTGCTACCAAGTAGAACATAGGATGTTGACTAATACTGGCCTATTATATTGTTGCCAATTAGAACATAGGATGTTGACTAATACAGGTCTATTATATTGCTACCAAGTAGAACATAGGATGTTGACTAATACTGGCCTATTATATTGCTAGCAATTAGAACATAGGATGCTGACTAATACTGGCCTATTATATTGCTAGCAATTAGAACATAGGATGTTGACTAATACTGGCCTATTATATTGCTAGCAATTAGAACATAGGATGTTGACTAATACTGGCCTATTATATTGCTAGCAATTAGAACATAGGATGTTGACTAATACTGGCCTATTATATTGCTAGCAATTAGAACATAGGATGCTGACTAATACTGGCCTATTATATTGCTAGCAATTAGAACATAGGATGTTGACTAATACTGGCCTATTATATTGCTAGCAATTAGAACATAGGATGTTGACTAATACTGGCCTATTATATTGCTAGCAAGTAGAACATAGGATGTTGACTAATACTGGCCTATTATATTGCTAGCAATTAGAACATAGGATGTTGACTAATACAGGTCTATTATATTGCTAGCAATTAGAACATAGGATGCTGACTAATACAGGTCTATTATATTGCTAGCAATTAGAACATAGGATGTTGACTAATACAGGTCTATTATATTGTTACCAAGTAGAACATAGGATGCTGACTAATATTGGCTTACGGTGTTACACATGATATTAATATTAGAAGGTTATACAGCAAAGTCATTGGTGGCCAGTAAAGATGCCTATTATGACTTAGAACATATGATGCATTAGAACATAATACTGGCCTATTATGAATTAGAACATAATACTGGCCTATTATGAATTAGAACATAATACTGGCCTATTATGAATTAGAACATGGATGCTGACTAATATTGACTTGACTGCAAGCGACGAAACAATAATTTCAATGAGCAAAAACGCTTGACTTGCTGAATATTTTGAAAGGAATTTGACTGAGAGTTGTTGGTGGCTTAAAAATAGACGAGTTAGTTCTTAGGAGACAGATCATGACCATACTACAAAAAATCAGCCGATTTTTTTTCTGTCCCTTTATCTCATCTACCGATTCAAGCGGGCCGGTAATAATCTGTAGCGATCTGGCCGACAAAATCGGGCCAATCCTTGGCATCGTCAAAGATGTTTCTCAACCTATTTTTCCCGGCTGAATTGGTCAAAATCGGGCCGGTAGTTCCTGCTCATCTACCGATGCTACCGATCGATAGATGAGCAGCCGACTTTAGGTATAGACATTATGCATTTCAAATGTAAACACATACGATAAATGAATAAAGGAGGATTCAAGTTTATCCATCAATCATATGACGTCATAATAATCTACGCGACGTGTAGGATGACGTAGCTAAGTTCATCACGAACGCTTAATTGATGACGGACTACGCATTGTTGTACGAATTGTATGTCTTTACTATTTAATAAACATGATGATAGGCAGTAAAAGCACCAATTCAAATTAGTTTCAAAATATTCAATAGCTTACTTCTATAGTTTTCTGGAAATTGAGATTCAATGAGTGCAAGGTTAGATCGATCCCAACATGGGGGGGGGGGGGGGGGGTGGAGTGTAGGTGGAGCCATAGTACTAACATGCACCCACTCACATAGCTTCGCTGTTCGTGGACTCGATACGGGAGCTTAGTGGGAGGGCGAGGCCCGTGCAATAGGACAAAGGGGAGGAGCTAAACTAGGGAAGGGCGGGCATAGCTAAAACTGGAGTCCACCATTGTAATGCCCTCATTCATGTCCTGAATGGTGAGAATCTGACATTTTTACAGTAAACACTAAATGCTGTCTTTGGTGTCTTTCCCACAACGAGTACAGATATAAAAATACATCCGGATTCTGTCAAATAATTCCACTTTGCCATGCGAGCATCATGACTTTATAGGCCTATTTGACGAAGAATTGGTTGAAGTTTGAACTTCACAAGTAGTTGAATTCTTACTTGTCTTCGCAAGATCAACGCACGAAGTAGAATCTGTATTAGAGTTTACTACACTTAGTAATCTACCAAGTTATGTCTTTAAAATTCCGCCTGTAATGATATACTGCTCCTAGTCGAGTCCGTAAGTGATTAGATCAGCATGTTAGATTTGTAATAATTGTATGCCAATAAAACATCGATCTTCGAGTGACTGCTTCTTTAGGACGAAAGATCAATCATTGACTAAGCTCTTGTATTGTCTGTCAGCGCCAATTCCATGTGAATATAAACAGGTTTTATATGAGGATGATTTTCTACGTAACTATAAATTATTCTGAACCATTGGCCAAAGACCACCATCAAGACGGCGATACCCGTGAGTTTTTATCGTAATTGATCATCCGTGGAGGGAATGGTAAGTGGCCATTCTTCTTAGAATAGGAGGTATTTTCACTGGATTCGACCACTGTTTGGTTTCTTAAATTAACAGTCTGTAGAGTCCGTATTTTGTCATCAAAAGCGCCATGCAGAGGCACATAGTGGTAAGAGGGAAACCAGATTGAGCGGCGATGGTAAAGATTGTTTGCATAAAGAGTCTTCTTGTACAATCGATCATATCGCATTGTTTTAATTACTAGTTTGCAATGTCTGGATGCAGACTATTGGCTATTATGTCCATAAGTTTGATACCAGACCAGTAACCAATGGTCTGACTGAGGCTCCTCGTTGTCATTAGAAAGGTAGGGAGGGAGAGAGCGAGCGAGCGCGCGCGCGAGAGAGAGAGGGGGGAGGAGGGACGTGATGGAGGCAGGAGGGGAGGAGGGGGGGGGGATTTATGATCAAATGTACAGATTGTCATTGTGGGGAATAAATAGTTGGGGATCATTCCACAAGCTGACATTTCATTAGTATGTGAAGTTGGATCTGGCTATTACTATCTTTGATATTGCTAACATATCTTTAAATTCAGCGATCACTCTGGCCGGATTTATAGTCATAATTTATATTCTTCTCTTCTATAAAAAGTTCATAGAATTCTGACTGAGGGTTACTGCCATGCTATGTAGCTATATCAAGATGATTAGTCTCTCTTTTGCTATTTTGTATTACAGATTATTGAGAGCATGCTGCCTCAGGCATCTGATATGTTCAATTTAATAATTACGGCCGAATAATACTGTTAGCATAGATTGTAAGATCAATGAACCTGAACATGGCAGAATATGCTCAAATGTACAGGGTAATTCTGTCGCCACCGACTGATCCCAGACATCAAATGTAATAATCACACATGTGGAAAAGTAACATCAAAAGCAATATTCACACTTGTGGAGAGTTGTGGAAACGAGACACTAAACAGAATATTCCCTCCAGGCTGTCATTTCTGTTTCAGGATCTCGCCATGCTTTAATGTTGACATCTTATTAATACTTGTGCAATATTGTTATATGGAAATAATTGAAATGTTCCTCGTTCATTTCCCAAGTGAGCCGTTTCTCAGCCATTACTCCGTCATCTTATCAAGACTTCATTTACAATGAATAATTGCTGCTTTCTGTGTCTCGGATACAATACTACATCGGGACAATTTAATCGGAAACTGACGATTTCTGACATGACATTTGGAGGTGAAAGAAAATTTGAATTCACGATAGTACCCGCAGCTGGGCTGCCTTAATTGAATTTATATCAGTTCTGACTTTTTTACCTGACACGAAAATGTCAGTAAATATTGTAGAGCGGCGTGCGTGCGTGTGTGTGGGTGTGATTGAGGAAGGGGTCGAGAGAGGGGGAGAGTTAGAAGGGATATTGAGAGGGCGGGGGGGTGCGGCGGAGCGAGGGGCGGGAAGGGTAGGGATGGGGAGTGAGGGAGAGAACGGTGAGGAAAGGAGAGAGCGGGAGGGAGGGGGAGAGAAGGGGCGGAAGGAGAGAGAAAGAGGGGGAGGTGGGGTGGGGGTGGGTGGGGTGAGTGGGGGGGGGGGGGCAGATGCGTGCATGCTTCAGTAGAGATTTAGCACTATAACACCATCTCCTATGTAAAACTGAAAACCTGCTATACATGTCAGGTTAACCACGTGCGTGTGAGTATCGCTTTAAGGAGCTCAAAATGCCGCGTTTATCAATTAAACATTTAATGGGCATCCTTGTTTAGAAATGACCAGCAGAGCATTAGCATTGGGATGCTCATTTCATTTGGACAAAGGTATTCATCATTGTTATGGCTCATGTGTCACCTGTCACTGGCAATTTCCTGTCTACACAAAGCCCTCTATTATGGCAATGGCCTTAGCGAGTACATAATAGATCGTGGAATATGTCTGGGATATCAATTTCCTGGAATCGTAATTGAGCATCCGTGTTGGGAATTACAAGTGGTAATAGCGTTGGAATTGAATGAATTATCAGAGTCTTGTAGCACGGTCAGACATTTAGAGCCTACAAAACATAGACCATAGAACCAGTGGGATAAAGACAAGATACGAATTGATCATCAAGACGGCCTGCTTATAAGACAGATTTTCTATGTTAATATCTTCATGTAGTATTCATTGCATCACATATATCCTTACATACAGACGGACATGCGGAGTTTTGTCACCAGGTGTGTGCGTGTGTGTGTGTGTGTGTGTGTGTGTGTGTGTGGGTGGGTGGATATTTTGGTTACAAGGCACACATCCATCACAGTGTGTTAATATAGACCACAAGTTGGTTTGTGTTACTGGTTAATTAATATGAAATCTCTTGAATGTTGTAAAACGATTTAATTGAATAATGTCGTTGCTATCAAAATGCAGCGGATGAGGGAGAGGCAGAGAACGAGTGGTACCCGCAGGCCGCAGCTGGTGAGGGGGAGGCAGAGAACGAGTGGTACCCGCAATGGATGAGGAGGCAGAGAACGAGATGTACCTGCAGCTGATGAGGTAGAGGCAGAGAACTAGTGGTACCCGCAGGCCGCAGCTGGTGAGGGGGAGGCAGAGAACGAGTGGTACCCGCAATGGATGAGGAGGCAGAGAACGAGTGGTACCTGCAGCTGATGAGGTGTAGGCAGAGAGCTAGTGGTACCCGCAGGTCGCAGCTGGTGAGGGGGAGGCAGAGCACGAGTGGTACCCGCACTGGATGAGGAGGCAGAGAACGAGTGGTACCTGCAGCTGATGAGGTATAGGCAGAGAGCGAGTGGTACCCGCAGGCCGCAGCTGGTGAGGGGAAGGCAGAGAGCGAGTGGTACCCGCAGGCCGCAGCTGGTGATGGGGAGGCAGAGAGCGAGTGGTACCCGCAATGGATGAGGAGGCAGAGAACGAGTGGGACCTGCAGCTGATGAGGTGTAGGCAGAGAGTGAGTGGTACCCGCAGGCCGCAGCTGGTGAGGGGAAGGCAGAGAGCGAGTGGTACCCGCAGGCCGCAGCTGGTGAAAAGGGAACGAGTGGTACCCGCAACGGATGAGGAGGCAGAGAACGAGTGGTACCCGCAGCTGATGATGGGGAGGCAGAGAACGAGTGGTACCCGCAGCTGATGAGGGGATGGGGTGTGGTGGGGTGGGGGGCGTAGTGGGGGTGCATAGAACGAATGGTACCCGTATCGGATGAGGGAGAGGCAGAGAATGTGGTACCCGCAGCGGATGAGGGAGAGGCAGAGAACGGGTGGTACCCGCAGTGGATGAGGGGGGGGGGGGGGGGGGGCTGCAGAGAACGAGTGGTACCCGCAGCAGATGAGGGAGAGGCAGAGAGCGAGTGGTACTCGCAGATTTATGACCAAAATGTAAAGATTGTTGGTTTTCAAAATAAAGGGATAATATGAAAGGAGTCGAGTCTCAGAATTAATGTTTCATTAACACACGGAATGAAATAGCTTCAGTACAGTCTTGGCAATGCCAATATTCCATTAATGCTATCAATTATTTAAACGCATGCATTGAAAGGGAATGAAATGTTCCGTCTCTTTTTTGCTATTTACGTTAGGGATCACATGCGTGAGCGTCTCCAAAGGGGTGGGGTGGGTGGGATCAATGGGTGGGTGGGGTCAATGGGTGGGGTGGGGTGGGTGGTGACTTGACCCCCCCCCCCTCTCCAGGCTGGACTGGTAAATAATATTATATTAGGCCTATTTATGCAGCACTGCCTTGATTTCCAGTATATTGTGAACTTAATATTAGGTTAGGCATTTGGTGACTTGGGTTGAACATATTGTTGATCAGTTAATCATGCTATCCAGTAAGGCTACATGTAAAATACGCCAAGATGGACAGTAGTTGCAGCAGTCTGCTTCAAACACAACAACTTTACTGTATTGTCTGTGTATATATGTTCAACCTATTATATCCCGCCAGGCTAGAATCTGCAACACAAGCCCTATGTGCCCTACTTAGCCTCAACCATCCTATCGCTTGAAAACAGAAAATAAACCCGATTCCAACCTATTTTCACTTCACCCGTTACAAAGGGCAAATATTTGAAGTGAGGAATTTAAAAATCAAATGTTAAAATTTAACGATGTGTATGAAATGGCTAACTTTGAAGTAAAAGCTACCACCTCATTTGAGATGCGGTCAACTAGAGAGAAATCTTAAGGTGGACTTCTGCTGACCACTGATCTATTTCCGTCGGGTAACCAAGCAATCTATCTTGCTCTGACATTTCCAGCCACTACTTGCGCCGTGAACAGGTCGGTTACTCACTCAGTACCATGAGGGGTGGGGTGAGGGAGGGGTACAAATGGTTGAGATCAACAATGGCAGATGATCGTCTATCTGGACTGTCCATGATGCAGCTTGATAGAGAAAACGTTACTGCCGACAAGATTACGTTACTTAGTACAGGGATTGATAGATTCTACGCAGACATTGTAACGGGAAAACTGTAACTGTTCTGCTCATGCAGCCTAAATTAGCGAGTTCTCTCATCGATCCGGATAAAACAGCAAACACGCGGTCTGTTGAAGGTTGGAGAAAGATGTCATAATTTGATTAGTTGCATATTTTTGCTCTAATATAATTTCGCCGTGTTTGACAAGAATTCACCTTTCCAGAGTATGTACCCATCATATGACGTCATAATCATCTACGCGGTGTGTAGAATGACATCGTAATGGATGACGTCATGAATCATGTCGATAAGTACGTCACGAACGCATATTTGAAGACGGTATATGCCTTGTTGTACAAATTGTTTGCTTTTACTATTTAATAAATATTCTGTTGAATATTTTGAAACTAATTTGACTAGGCGCTGTTGCTGCCATAGGCAGCAACAGCACCCAGTCAAATTAATTACAAAATATTCAACAGCTTCCCTCTATAGTTTTCAGGAAATTGATAGCTAGGGCAATCGGGGATCGAGCAATCCAAACACGGCGAGGTGTGGGTCGAGCTTAGCTAGTGATGGGCGGGGCATAGCTAAAAATGGAAAGGTCCATTGCATTACAACTGCTGTTTTACATATATGTTCAGCTTTTAATATGTATATTTACCCTTATGCATATGCCCTTGAAACCTCAACTACTAGCATCCTTATTCCAAGCCAAGCGTACAAATAACTTATTGGCCATATTATGCAGCAGCAGTTCCTAGTCAAAAGTTTCAAAAAATTTCACAAAACAGTTATTAACCCTTTAACACTCATATAAGCCAAAACAGCTTCTGTAGTGCATGGTCTTGAGAAATGTCCATTTGCAGAGCAAGAGAGGACTATTTTTTTTAATCCACCACTGGAATGACTGGATCGATAACAGAGCCAGTTATTCCAGTGGTAAAATTTCAAAAATAGTCTTCTCTTTCTCTGAAAATTGACACATTCAAGGGTTGAAGGGTTGGATTATAAATGTGTGGCCTAAATTTGCCTTTCTGGTACAAAGAGTTGATCTAGTCGAGGTAGAAATTGAATGAATAGAATAATTTAGTATCAAGTTCAAGTTCACTTTATTACACTCAGGCCTTGTATAGGCATATGAGGTTTACAGATTTTTTATAGGCCTACAAAATTATATTCATTATAGATTTATTGACAAAATGCGATTCGTACACTCGAAAGTAGCCCAAGGAGAAAGGTCGAAATATTCGACAGCTATTAGATTGTGACTCAAATCGTACATTTAAAAATGGCACAAAGAGCAGGTATCTGAGAATTTTTCAGCCAAATTAGTTTCAAAATATTCGGAAGTCATTAAATTGCTAATTTATAAACGAGGTACAATTGGTAGACTTGGAAATGGCACAAAGAGAAACTCAGTTGAACATATTCACAAGTCAAATTAGGTTTCACATACACTACGAAGGTGGTGTAAGGAGCAGTATACTCATTAAGTCCATACGGTGTCCTTCAGAACTCAAATTTCAAAATCTGTCCGGAGTGGGGTGGGGTGGGTTGGGGTGCCCAGACCACCACCCCGCCACCAGGAGTTTGACACCCCCTCTAATTAATCCCGCAGACACCCGTGATTACATCCGTCACACTGCCTCTATTATAGGCAGAAATGTTCACTTTAATGTGGCAGGACAAGTGACTTTGATATGAATTGTAATGTCAAGGAATCTGACCTCGTCAACATATCCTCAGCTGGACAGGTTAATTATTGCTATAGTGGTGAAACGACCAGTACCATTAACCCATGGGACATCAGTGTGACCTGGTCGCTCACATGTACACCATTAATGTCAATTTGCCAAACAAACGCCAATGGCCGAATGTGCCGACTATATATATATATATATATACAATAATCCGCATCCTCCTGGGAAAGAGGCACCGACAATAATCCGCACCCTCCTGGAAAAGACACCGACGATATTCCCCACCCATACCCAACCTTCTGGAAAAGACACCGACGATATTCCCCACCCATCCCCAACCTTCTGGAAAAGACACCGACGATATTCCCCACCCATCCCCAACCTTCTGGAAAAGACACCGACGATATTCCCCACCCATCCCCAACCTTCTGGAAAAGACACCGACGATATTCCCCACCCATCCCCAACCTTCTGGAAAAGACACCGACGATATTCCCCACCCATCCCCAACCTTCTGGAAAAGACACCGACGATATTCCCCACCCATCCCCAACCTTCTGGAAAAGACACCGACGATATTCCCCACCCATCCCCAACCTTCTGGAAAAGAACCACCGACGATATTCCCCACCCATCCCCAACCTTCTGGAAAAGACACCGACGATATTCCCCACCCATCCCCAACCTTCTGGAAAAGACACCGACGATATTCCCCACCCATCCCCAACCTTCTGGAAAAGACACCGACGATATTCCCCACCCATCCGCAACCTTCTGGAAAAGACACCGACGATATTCCCCACCCATCCCCAACCTTCTGGAAAAGAACCACCGACGATATTCCCCACCCATCCCCAACCTTCTGGAAAAGACACCGACGATATTCCCCACCCATCCCCAACCTTCTGGAAAAGACACCGACGATATTCCCCACCCATCCCCAACCTTCTGGAAAAGAACCACCGACGATATTCCCCACCCATCTCCAACCTTCTGGAAAAGACACCGACGATATTCCCCACCCATCCCCAACCTTCTGGAAAAGACACCGATGATATTCCCCACCCATCCCCAACCTTCTGGAAAAGACACCGACGATATTCCCCACCCATCCCCAACCTTCTGGAAAAGACACCGACGATATTCCCCACCCATCCCCAACCTTCTGGAAAAGACACCGACAATATTCCCCACCCATCCCCAACCTTCTGGAAAAGACACCGACGATATTCCCCACCCATCCCCAACCTTCTGGAAAAGAACCACCGACGATATTCCCCACCCATCCCCAACCTTCTGGAAAAGACACCGACGATATTCCCCACCCATCCCCAACCTTCTGGAAAAGACACCGACGATATTCCCCACCCATCCCCAACCTTCTGGAAAAGAACCACCGACGATATTCCCCACCCATCCCCAACCGTGTGGAAAAGACACCGACGATATTCCCCACCCATCCCCAACCTTCTGGAAAAGACACTGATGATATTCCCCACCCATCCCCAACCTTCTGGAAAAGACACCGACGATATTCCCCACCCATCCCCAACCTTCTGGAAAAGACACCGACGATATTCCCCACCCATCCCCAACCTTCTGGAAAAGACACCGACGATATTCCCCACTCATCCCCAACCTTCTGGAAAAGACACCGACAATATTCCCCACCCATCCCCAACCTTCTGGAAAAGACACCGACGATATTCCCCACCCATCCCCAACCTTCTGGAAAGGACACCGACGATATTCCCCACCCATCCCCAACCTTCTGGAAAAGAACCACCGACAATGCTCGAAACCCTCCTGGAAAAGAGGCAATGGCCGAATGTGACTATATATTGGCGTTTGGCAAATTGGCATTAATGGTGTATATTTGAGCGAATGGGACAAGCAGACGGGAACTGCGTGTGCGATGCTGAGACATGCTCAGTGACCGTCAATGTGAAAATGAGTCAGCAATAATAAGTAGCGCCCGCCGGGGAAAGCAGCAGCGACAATAATCCGCACCTTCCTGAGAAAGAGGCACCGACAATAATCTGCACCCTCCTGGGAACGAACCACCGACAATTATACCCACCTTCCTGGAAAAGAACCACTGACAATGATACCCACCTTCCTGGAAAAGAACCGCCGACAATGATACCCACCTTCCTGGAAAAGAACCACTGACAATGTTACCCACCTTCCTGGAAAAGAACCACTGGCAATGATACCCACCTTCCTGGAAAAGAACCACTGTCAATGTTACCCACCTTCCTGGAAAAGAACCACTGGCAATGATACCCACCTTCCTGGAAAAGAACCACTGTCAATGTTACCCACCTTCCTGGAAAAGAACCACTGGCAATGATACCCAAAAGGAAGCACTGACAATGATACCCACCTTCCTGGAAAAGAACCACTGACAATGATACCCACCTTCCTGAAAAAGAGATACTGACAATGATACCCACCTTCCTGAAAAAGAGATACTGACAATAATCCGCGCCCTCCTCACGTTGTCTAAATGGCACACCAAGTGTCACGTGGCGAAAAAATTAAACACAAGTTGGCGCTTCGTAGTCGTTAATCACATTCCTTCAGTTAAGAGAACCCCAATAATTTCATAACGGACACTGAAATTTGCCCTCCAAGTAACGTAATTCAAACACATTTTATATTGGACACGGACACTCAAACTTATATGGCGTACCAACTTACAAATTACTTTCAAATTATTCAACATAATAATTCGTACATTCTAAACTATACACCTGTGCAAAAGTTAAGCACCACCCTATTTTTACGCACATGCGAGGGTATATTCATGTGCTATGAAGAAAGCAATAGCATAAACATTTATGTACCCATCCATCTTAGTGCAAGAGGTAATAATGCAACTAGAGGAATGCTGATTATGATGGTGGGGAAACACTGTATGTTTTTGTTTGAACTTGAAAACGAGGCCTGAATATTGTTACGTTGACACAACTGACAACTATTGCCCTACAGTTGACACACGTGGCTAGATTGTCATTAATGGTGTCTGAAAACGAAGTTTAACATCTGTGCACGAGTTTGAGACTGTCATTATTAATACCGGGTATATCCACCTTGTGCCTGGATGACGGCCTGGACACGACGTCTCATGCTGGTCACCAACCGACTGATACGCCATTGTGGTATTCGTTGCCATTCAAGATGGAGTGCGTCTGTTAATTCCTGTAGGTTCTGTACAGGAGGATCCCTCCTTCTCACCATGTTTCCCAGAATGTCCCAGATATGCTCAATAGGGTTCATGTCAGGGCTCCTTGCTGGCCATGGTAGGGTTTCGATGGCATTCTGGCGGAGGTATTCATGCACAGCTCTAGCACGATGTGGTCGGGCGTTGTCATCCATGAATATAGGGTGGGTTCCAGGTGCATGATTTACAAAATGAGGGACCACAACTCTATCCAGTATGGAATCTTGATATCTTTGTCCATTTAGTGTTCCAGGTACAGTCAACAGATCCAGCTTACAATCAAATGAGATGCACCCCCATATCATAACGGAACCTCCACCAAATGGAACTTCTTCCATGATGTTACGTTGGTCGTACGCCGTGCGTCTGGACCTCCATACACGAGTTCGACCATCTGTGGCATGAAGCAGGAACCGACTTTCATCGGACCAGTGTACCCGTCTCCAGGATCTCATGTTCCAGTGTCTTCTTTCGTTGCACCACCTCAGACGCTCCTCTTTGTGGTGTGCAGTAAGGAGAGGACGTCTGACAGGTCTCCTAGCTTTCATGCCAGCAGCATACAGTCTCCTTTTGACGGTAGACATTGACACTCTATTGCGCGTTTCCCATTGCTGGCTGAGCACTCTGCTGTTGGTGAATGGAGATCTCCTAACAAGGCGTACTAGGGCTCGATCATCACGGGCAGTAGTCTTCTTCGGTCTTCCAGATCTAGGCCTGTCCTTCACCTCGTTAGTTTGCCCATGTTTTGCAATCAAACGACTGATTACAGTATGGTTAATGTTCAGCTGTCTGCCAATCTCTCTGCATGACATACCAGTGGTATGCATGCCTATGATTTGCCATTTCACACGATCACTTAACCTTCGTCTTGCCATAGCGGTTCACAATCAAGAGCTAATTCTCTCTGTACAAATAAACCACGGTCATGAACACAAAATTCCTAATCTTGTCGCCTAAATCTGTATGTAATGTTCTACACCTCAAACTGGACTTTTACATAACTGAACACGTGTGCTGTTTCCCGCCACGCACGGACATCAAGCGGCGTGAAGTCATGCATGCATGTGCATTTCGTACTTGGAATTATGTCAGCTAACGCGGGGACAAAAAGTATGGCAGCCTAGTTGTACCATCATGTTTCTACGTTCTATTGTTTTTGCTGGTGCGTAACTTTTGCACAGGTGTATATGTATATATTTGGTATTTGTGTTCAAAGGGTTAAGACAAACATTTACAATGTAATAAATATTCTATTAAATACTTTTAAATCAATTTTACTGGCAACAGATGATGCACGTTCAAGTTAAATAACTCTCAAGGTATTCACCAGGGCCCGTATTCATCGCGCTTTCTTAACCTAAGAACGTTCTTAGCAGTTCTTAGTTAAGAAAGCTCTTAGCGCTAAGAAAGTTGGAATTCATGGAGAGTTCTTAGTCGATTTCTTAGTGAAGAACGCCATAAGAACCGGGAGTTGGGAATTTCTTAATGCTACAATGACGTTGCGTGCGTGCGCATGGGTGGTGTATGCTTAAATATTTTAATATTTTGCTTTAATCTTCCCATAAGCCTCCACCAGCATATATTATGCACTGAGGCAGTCAAATATTAAGCTGGTACCCGACTCCAATTGCTCATAATCGCAATAGTGGAACCGGTAACGGCTACAGAGTCCATGGCGCTGATTGGCTAAGATTAACAAGCCGCATACGCGGAAGACCGAATATTTCTAATGGTTGTCAATTTTTAGCACGGGGAAACCCAAAACACGGTCGTGGAATATAAAATACCTCTGTTTACACTTTAATCAGCTGGTTACGAATACGGCAATATATCTCGTAAAACCGCACTTATTCAGTATCTAGTCCATCTTATGAAATCCAAATAAACATTCTTTGGCATGATTTGTTACAATTTCATAGTTATTCGTCAAATTCAAGCTGTATTTCTGTAAACGTGTTCTAAGATTCTGGTAAATGTCAATCTTCGGATGTAGGAGGTACAGTACAGCTCAGAAATAACTTAAAATTCTTCCAAGGCAAAATAAAACATACTGCTGAATATTTTGGACTTAATTTGATTGGAAGCTATTACATGTATATTGTCGCGGTAGGTTCAAAACATTCAACAAAACGTCATGTTCGAAATTGCGGTAACTAACATTGTTTTTTTGGGTTGTTTTTTTTAAATACGTTAACTTAGTTATGAACTGGACTGTATGTAGTTCTGCTGTATTGGAGTCTGTGGTAAATTGGGGGTGGGGTGGTTGTCTAACACGGTTGTAGGTTGTTGAGTCTTTCATTTGTGCATTTACCCAGTATCTTGTTAAAATACGATAAGAGTTAAGCCTTTAACACTCATAGCCCAGAAATGACAAAATCTTTATTTAATGCACAGTAATAAATATTATATTAAATATTTTGAAACTAATTTGACTGAGCTGCCACAGATTCAAAATATTCCTGTATAGTTGTCTTGAAATTGAGACATTGACATTGTAAGGGTTAAACTGGTATCACTATGTATCAGCCTAAAATGTCCATGCACCTTGTGCCCACAAGAACCTGATATTACCATGAGGAATATGTTGTCAAATGAGTTAATGGCTTGAAAATAACCTGTTAATCACTGAACCAGCCAAAGTAATTTCTACAGTGGTCTTGAGAAATATCTCTTTGTAGGTCACCAGACAATTTTTGAAAATTTAATACTAAATCGGATATATCACTATGTATTATGGAAAGGAAGATGGGTTTGTCTGGGGTTTTTTAAATTACCATCCATCATTAATTCCACGGTGCCTATTTTAGTGGGTGGGTGGATGGGTAGGGCAGTTGGGGTGGCCCTTCTACAAATTATGTTATATTAACCTTATAGCTTTCAAATGTGACCAGATGATACAAACAACTTGCCAGATATGTTGATACAAATAATAGTTGTAAGATGCTGTGCCAGCTTCTACAGTTCCAGTAATTTTAATTTCAAAATATTCAACATATTTATGGGTTGGAATCATGATACAAAATACAAAAAGTAATCAATGAATACAATTTTCAAAGCTTCAGGGGAAACACCCCTGCTGAAACTATTTTCAGTTGTCTCTATCAATTACCTAGACAGAGTATCCATGTCTACCAGCAAGCAATGTAGACTAGGAAGGTAGGCTATGTATAGGCTACCAATCACCCTATCTCCCACCCCACCCGCCCCGCCCCCACCGACACCCCTCAACCTTACCACAATGCCACCAACCTCCCCACTACCACCCTCAACTTGATTTTCAAGGAAGAACTGGTATACTTTGTTCAATTTATACCAGTATTTCCATGAAATAAACGCTATTCTAAGCAGAGAATAAGTAACTATGTGGTCCAAGCCTGTACTAAGTGGTGAACGAAAACTGGTAACAAAATTTGGAAATCAGTCAACTTATATCCTTCAGCAAAATAATCTAGATTAATAGCCACACCTTTCTAATTTAGGACACTAATATTTAGTGAAAAATTTTATTTTAGTCTTTTAGTGTAACGAAATGTCTAAGATAAGACCATACTAATACTCGAAGCAATGTCGTTGTACAAGGGTTAAATAGCTGCCATTTTGCGTTGAAGCGTCTGCTGTCGTGTGGATTTCCCCCTCTGTGTGATGACGTCATGTACGTAAATTGCGTACAAAGATGGCAGCCTTTACCGGCCCTCATATCCTGAGTCAGAGAATCGCCAGCGAGGGAATGAGGAGTCGGGTACCAGCCTGGAGAATCGTCAGCGAGGGTATGAGGAGTCGGGTACCAGCCTAGTCAAATATATTCATGTTCTTAAAGAATATGTACCATTATGATGTCATTTCACATTATGACGTCATATTACTGAAGCAGGAGATCAAACCTAGCGCAACATAAATTCTGTAAAAAAACAAACTAAATGACGACGGTAGGGCAAGGGTATTTAGTGGACTCGACGCAAATAAGACAAAAATAATTAAAAACCCTCTGTTTTTCGAAAGAAATTGAGGATTGTGTCGTCCTGTGTGTGGGCGTGCGTGTGCGTGTAGGTGTGCGTGTGTGCATACGCATGCACTTACACGTATCCATATGGATTGGGCCCTTGAGAAGAGAGTGGAAGAATCGAGTTTTAGCTATGTTCCGCCCATTTCTAGCTAAGCGCCACTCACGCGGTGACCGTGTTGAGGTCATTCGATCCATGCACTCTCTGAATGTAAATTTCGAGAATACTATACAGGTAAGCTGTTTAATATTTAGAAACTAATTTGACAGCCACAGCGCCCAGGCAAATTAGTTTCAGAATATTCAACAGAATGTTTATTAAATAGTAAAGACATACACTTCGTACAACAACGCTCAATTGAGCGTTCGTGATGAACTAATCAACGTCATTCATGACGTAATTGATTATGACGTCATCCTACACGTAACGTAGTTGATTATGGCGTCATATGATTGATGAATAAACTTGAAAGTGTCATTCTAGGCAGGTCTTTGCACACTAAAATAGGTGAACTATATTCGAGAAGAGAAAATGCGCATCATGACGATACACATGACATTTCTCTCCATAAAGCATACAATTATCGTGTTGGGCATCTCTTTGTTCTTCCACCTTGTTGCCGCATCTCTTTCATCTTTTAATAGTATATATTTCTGTATTTATAGATTAGCCTATAGTTGGCGAATATATTTGTTATTTATATGCTTCAAAGTAATTCGGAAACTGGATCAGATCCTGGACTACAAAAGCAGAAGTATCTGCTAAATATTGTCTAATAACTTGGTTTCCACATTCAATAATGATCATTGCCATTGTCACCGTGCGAATCATTCTTTCTGAACGCGTCTATTGTAGTTAGTCCAGATCGCCACCCTCCTTCGTTATGTCATTTGTAACCTTTCTCAAACAAGCAAACAAAACAGGATATCTAATACTTTGACTGAGAGTTTATCTATCTCACATATTGATCTAGCTATTGTTTAGTAATGCTTTGACTGAAAGTTGTTAATGCGGGCTGCTATTCCCCGCCCATCTCTAGCTAAGCTCCATCAACACCTCGCTCGTGTTGGGATCGATCGATGCCTGAAGTCCCTGACTATCAATTTCCAGAAAAGTATACAGGCAAGTTATTGAATATTTTTTCGACTAATTTGACTGGGTGCTGTTGCTGCCTATGCCAAATTAGTTTCAAAATATTCAACAGCATGCTTATTAAATAGTAAAGACATACAATTCGTACAACAACGCTTAGCCCGTCATCAATTATACGTTCTGGGCGAACTTATGTGCGTCATATCTGCTTTAATCCTTGCTCATGATTTCACATTCTGGTCGTACATGTGATTGTAAGCACGCGACAGTATGTGCATTATCCATGTAACGCGCCAATAAACACGTTGGCAAATTTGTGTATGGGTCTGCGTCATTAACAAACGGGCCTCTACCGTTTACAAACGGGCAAAATTGGTTATTGGGTCGATGCATCCACATGTCAAATCCCCCAACATTCTTTGTGTTATGTTGCGCATCCGTGCGTCGGCATTATAGAGTACAGTCGACCACACATAGCATCTCAGTATTTACAGTCCTATTGTCTGTATCATAGAGTACAGTGTCATATTGTCTGCATCATAGAGTACAGTGTCATATTGTCTGCATCATAGAGTACAGTGTCATATTGTCTGCATCATAGAGTACAGCGTCATATTGTCTGTATCATAGAGTACAGCGTCATATTGTCTGCATCATAGAGTACAGTGTCATATTGTCTGCATCATAGAGTACAGTGTCATATTGTCTGCATCATAGAGTACAGTGTCAAATTGTCTGCATCATAGAGTACAGTGTCATATTGTCTGCATCATAGAGTACAGTGTCATATTGTCTGCATCATAGAGTACAGTGTCATATTGTCTGCATCATAGAGTACAGTGTCATATTGTCTGTATCATAGAGTACAGTGTCATATTGTCTGCATCATAGAGTACAGTGTCATATTGTCTGCATCATAGAGTACAGTGTCATATTGTCTGTATCATAGAGTACAGTGTCATATTGTCTGCATCATAGAGTACAGTGTCATATTGTCTGCATCATAGAGTACAGTGTCATATTGTCTGTATCATAGAGTACAGTGTCATATTGTCTGCATCATAGAGTACAGTGTCATATTGTCTGCATCATAGAGTACAGTGTCATATTGTCTGTATCATAGAGTACAGTGTCATATTGTCTGTATCATAGAGTACAGTGTCATATTGTCTGTATCATAGAGTACAGTGTCATATTGTCTGTATCATAGAGCACAGTGTCATATTGTCTGCATCATAGAGTACAGTGTCATATTGTCTGTATCATACAGTACAGCGTCATATTGTCTGTATCATAGAGTACAGTGTCATATTGTCTGTATCATACAGTACAGTGTCATATTGTCTGGATCATACAGTACAGTGTCATATTGTCTGCATCATAGAGTACAGTGTCATATTGTCTGCATCATAGAGTACAGCGTCATATTGTCTGCATCATAGAGTACAGTGTCATATTGTCTGCATCATAGAGTACAGCGTCATATTGTCTGCATCATAGAGTACAGCGTCATATTGTCTGCATCATAGAGTACAGCGTCATATTGTCTGCATCATAGAGTACAGTGTCATATTGTCTGCATCATAGAGCACAGTGTCATATTGTCTGCATCATAGAGTACAGTGTCATATTGTCTGCATCATAGAGTACAGTGTCATATTGTCGGTATCATAGAGTACAGTGGTCATAGTGTGTATCATAGAGCACAGTGTCATATTGTCTGCATCATAGAGTACAGTGTCATATTGTCTGTATCATAGAGTACAGTGTCATATTGTCTGTATCATAGAGTACAGTGTCATATTGTCTGTATCATAGAGTACAGTGTCATATTGTCTGCATCATAGAGCACAGTGTCATATTGTCTGCATCATAGAGTACAGTGTCATATTGTCTGTATCATAGAGCACAGTGTCATATTGTCTGTATCATAGAGTACCGTAGAATGGGGATACTTGAGACGATTTTAACGGTAATGTGCCAACATATCGGAAATGAATTGAGTGATGCAAGGACTATATATGTTAAGTAGTTCAACTGGCTTAGAGACTGTTATTAATGAGTAAGAAACACATATTCAGGACTTTGAGTTATTAAATTTTTTTATTAAAGCGTGTCTCAAGTTGCCCCAGCATTTGGGTTACTTGAGACGGCAATGTCTAAACATATATATTGCAAGTTAAAAGGCTCCTGTGTAACTTCATACACCTTTTAGGTTTTAAAAAAAGATTTTAATTAAAAACAAAATAATACGACAGCCTCTGTGACTTTTGCAAAAAAAAATAATTTGACATTTGACATTTTTTGACAAATATTTTTGACAAATATTTTTGACAAATATTTTTGACAAATGCAGTTTTAAAATTTACTGTAAATTGAATGTAAATCGTAAACTGAACATCATTCATCTCTAAATAATTCATAATTACTCAGTAATTAACTGTTCATCTGTTATTCCCGAATACAGGTAAAGTTTCTACTTCCACTCTCTACTGTCAACATTAAACTTCAACTGTCCTCTCCGGAGCACAGTTGGCTTCTCAGCTATACCAACAATCTGTTGCAAATCTACTGTAGTTATATCTGCTGCTCCAGGCCAAACAAAAGTATTAGATGTGGTTTGATATGGTCTAAGGAACTTGACCTCACACTGTCCATGTCCATCTGAACTGCCTTGGGCGACTCCAAGCGCCTTACCGAGGTAGAAGCGTGACTTGCCATTGTTCATGAAAAATTTCACTAATAAGAATTGCTCATCCGTGTTACAGTCTGGTGTAAAATGATTAATGCCCATCCAACAAGGTGTTTCAGCTGGTGCATCTTCAATTATCATATTGGTATCATCGGGACTGTCACTCCCCTGGGCAATATCCTCATCAGAACTTACTAATTCATCTGGAATGTCTTCATCATCAGGACTATCACTATCAGATGAGACAAGATCTGCTGATTTCACACTTCTCCCAGATGGTACAGAGAGTCTCTTCTTTTTCTTTTTAGCTTCTTCTTTATCAGATGATTTGAATCTATGCTCTTTGAGGAAAGCAATTAGTGCAACATTCAAATTTCCTTGCACGTCTGGAACTGATGTGTCAGTGGCTTTATCAATGGGAAGTTCTTTCAGAACAATCTCCTTGGAGAAAGGAAAAATGCCTGTCTTCTTGAAACCTGCCTTGATATTCGCTGTCATGTTCTCCTCTAGACTGGTCATGAGCCTTTTCAATTCCCGTGGAAACTCGTCTTTTGGAATACAGATCCCTTTTCCTTGTGCTCTCTTAAGTTTCCATTCTTCTAAATTATTCTTCCATGCTCTTTTTAGAGGCCCGAAGAAAGACACATCTAGTGGTTGTAGAAGGTGCGTTGCATTTGGTGGAATGAATACAAAGGATATATTATTTTCTTCACATAGTTTGACAATATTGGCTGAAAGATGACTAGAAAGGTTATCTCCAATGATGCACTTCTTGCCATCACATCCTTTGAAGTATCTGAGGGGAATTTTCTCAAACCAATCCTCAAATGAAGTTGATTCGAACCAGCCCGATTTTGAGCGATTGTAACGACATCCATCTGGACCTCCCTCGCACCAGGTATCATAAAGATGTATAGCTCTGTAGACAACATAAATTGGAAGTGCGATTCCAGAGGCAGTTACTGACATCATGAAAGATGTTGATGATTTGGAGTGGTCAAGAATTCGTGAAATCCGTTTTGAACCTTTCTTTGCAATGACCTTTGTCACCCCTGGGTCGTCAGTCAGATTACTCTCATCATAATTTATGATATTCTCAGGTGGAATACCATCCATTGTTTTCTCTAGCTCCGTGAAATAACTTTCGATGACAGTGTTGGATATTGCCGCACGGGAACGTTTTATATTCTGACAAAGTCTTTGGGTTAGTTCTTTTCTCCTCTTAAGAAAGCTGTAGCACCAATCAGCACCAGGCAAGTTGTTCTTAAAACGTTTTTCTGTTCTTCCTGACCGATCGAGGTATTGCTTGATAAACAATTTAAGATCTGTCGAATCCAACGGATAGCCCCAATCGCCAACAGTGGATAAAAGTCTAGCTATTTCATCCTCTTCTTCAGGCGAAAGAACTGGTGGTCTACCAAACGGTTTCCTCTGTAGCCCAAGGACTTCCCTTCTTATCGTATCTTTTGGAACTCCATGCTTCTCTTCAGCTTTACGATACGACATTCCTGAACTCACATCAGTAGCTGCAACTTTCAAAGCACTGGCTGAAAAGTCTGCATATCTGCGCGCACCGAGGCGTCTTGTATGTATTCGTGGCATTACTATAGTCTATTTACTGTAATTACGGTACCGGTAACTCACAGAGCCTACAACATAATAATAATAATGCAAGGTTAATTCTATGCCATCACAAATTAAAACAAGTGCATAGGCACTGGTACTAAAACCTAATTTTGGGTCGATTCACTTTAACCCTTAGCACTCTGAAGTTTTAAAATTTTTAATAAAATTTCATTTCACATTATAGCTGGTGGTCGTTTTGGAAACAGTGCTGCTGAAAGCTGTTGCTGTCTATGACAGCAACAGGTTTCAGCAGCAATTGTTTTCAAAAGGTACACCAGCCTTTCTTTTCCTGGCTCTGTAACTATTTACTTTTCGACATCAGTGTGCTAAGGGTTAATGTACACCATCCTTTCATTCCCTGACTCTGTAACCATCTACTTTTTGACATCAGTGTGCTAAGGGTTAATGTACACCATCCTTTCATTCCCTGACTCTGTAACCATCTACTTTTTGACATCAGTGTGCTAAGGGTTAATGTACACTAGCCTTTCTTTTCCTGACTCTGTAACTATCTACTTTTCGACATCAGTGTGCTAAGGGTTAAGGGCACTATCGCAGGGAGAAACCTGTCTATTGTGGACACCATCTTGTGGTTGCAAAGGCAGGTGGCCTAATATACAGGTTTCTCCCTGCGATAGCACCAACTTTTTAATAGTATTTTGAATGATAGAGTCAATGTTTCTGAAATACATTATGACGTCACTGATTAGCCAATATATTATGACAAGAATTCATGACATCATAATCGAACTGTTTATGATGTCATAATCAGATTGACTTATTAATAGCTTGTTGCAGTTATGAGACTTGTCTATGACAATAAGAATGGATTGGAATAGTGGAGGGTGGGGGTTCGAGGGACTCCACAAAAAATTAGGAGTGTCTAATTTTGACAGACAGACCTATTGACAAACAGACAGACAAAGTTACTTATAACTGTTGGTGGAATAAAGGACCATGTGTATTCTTTCATAAGGATAATATAAGCTTCTACATTTGCTAGAAAATGAATGCTAGTTGATTTTTAGCATATAGCTCTACCATGGGGTAACTTGAGACAGTGTCTCATGTTACCCCAGGTAGTAGTTGTTTTTGGGTAATAATGAACTGAATCAACCTGCTAAAAGTTATTTTAAAACATACATTAGTACATTTTTCCCAACACTATAGGCAAATATTTCAAATAGTAACCTAGTGAACCAACTCAATTCTAATTGGGTAACCAGACAGAGTTTTCTGGCGGTAGATTTTACTCACGGTTTCACCATACCATCTCAACGTGTCATATTTCTTTATGGAAATGACATTAGAATGCCATATAACAAGAAATCTGTCAAATACAATATGTCTAATTACCTGGAACTGTATAAATTTCTATATTTTAAAGCACATAAAACACATGTCAGTTTTTCTTAAATGGCAGCCATTTTGTCTCAAGTTACCATGCTGTCTCAAGTATCCCCATTTTACGGTACAGTGTCATAGTGTGTATCATAGAGTACAGTGTCATATTGTCTGCATCATAGAGTACAGTGTCATATTGTCTGTATCATAGAGTACAGTGTCATATTGTCTGCATCATAGAGCACAGTGTCATATTGTCTGCATCATAGAGTACAGTGTCATATTGTCTGTATCATAGAGTACAGTGTCATATTGTCTGTATCATAGAGCACAGTGTCATATTGTCTGTATCATAGAGTACAGTGGTCATAGTGTGTATCATAGAGCACAGTGTCATATTGTCTGCATCATAGAGTACAGTGTCATATTGTCTGTATCATAGAGTACAGTGTCATATTGTCTGTGTCATAGAGTACAGTGGTCATAGTGTGTATCATAGAGCACAGTGTCATACTGTCTGTATCATAGAGTACAGTGTCATATTGTCTGCATCATAGAGTACAGAGTCATATTGTCTGTATCATAGAGTACAGTGTCATATTGTCTGTATCATAGAGTACAGTGTCATATTGTCTGTATCATAGAGTACAGTGTCATATTGTCTGTATCATAGAGTACAGTGGTCATAGTGTGTATCATAGAGCACAGTGTCATATTGTCTGCATCATAGAGTACAGTGTCATATTGTCTGTATCATAGAGTACAGTGTCATATTGTCTGCATCATAGAGCACAGTGTCATATTGTCTGCATCATAGAGTACAGTGTCATATTGTCTGTATCATAGAGTACAGTGTCATATTGTCTGTATCATAGAGCACAGTGTCATAGTGTCTGTATCATAGAGTACAGTGGTCATAGTGTGTATCATAGAGCACAGTGTCATATTGTCTGCATCATAGAGTACAGTGTCATATTGTCTGTATCATAGAGTACAGTGTCATATTGTCTGTGTCATAGAGTACAGTGGTCATAGTGTGTATCATAGAGCACAGTGTCATATTGTCTGTATCATAGAGTACAGTGTCATATTGTCTGCATCATAGAGTACAGAGTCATATTGTCTGCATCATAGAGTACAGTGTCATATTGTCTGTATCATAGAGTACAGTGTCATATTGTCTGTATCATAGAGTACAGTGTCATATTGTCTGTATCATAGAGTACAGTGTCATATTGTCCGCATCATAGAGCACAGTGTCATATTGTCTGCATCATAGAGTACAGTGTCATATTGTCTGTATCATAGAGCACAGTGTCATATTGTCTGTATCATAGAGTACAGTGGTCATAGTGTGTATCATAGAGTACAGTGTCATATTGTCTGCATCATAGAGTACAGTGTCATATTGTCTGAATCATAGAGTACAGTGTCATATTGTCTGCATCATAGAGCACAGTGTCATATTGTCTGCATCATAGAGTACAGTGTCATATTGTTTGTATCATAGAGCACAGTGTCATATTGTCTGTATCATAGAGTACAGTGGTCATAGTGTGTATCATAGAGCACAGTGTCATATTGTCTGCATCATAGAGTACAGTGTCATATTGTCTGTATCATAGAGTACAGTGTCATATTGTCTGTATCATAGAGTACAGTGGTCATAGTGTGTATCATAGAGCACAGTGTCATATTGTCTGCATCATAGAGTACAGTGTCATATTGTCTGCATCATAGAGCACAGTGTCATATTGTCTGCATCATAGAGCACAGTGTCATATTGTCTGCATCATAGAGTACAGTGTCATATTGTCTGCATCATAGAGTACAGTGTCATATTGTCGGTATCATAGAGTACAGTGTCATATTGTCTGTATCATAGAGTACAGTGTCATATTGTCTGCATCATAGAGCACAGTTTCATATTGTCTGTATCATAGAGTACAGTGTCATATTGTCTGTATCATAGAGTACAGTGGTCATAGTGTGTATCATAGAGCACAGTGTCATATTGTCTGCATCATAGAGTACAGTGTCATATTGTCTGTATCATAGAGTACAGTGTCATATTGTCTGCATCATAGAGCACAGTGTCATATTGTCTGCATCATACAGTACAGTGTCATATTGTCTGAATCATAGAGTACAGTGTCATATTGTCTGCATCATAGAGCACAGTGTCATATTGTCTGTATCATAGAGTACAGTGGTCATAGTGTGTATCATAGAGCACAGTGTCATATTGTCTGCATCATAGAGCACAGTGTCATATTGTCTGCATCATAGAGTACAGTGGTCATATTGTCTACATCATAGAGTACAGTGTCATATTGTCTCCATCATAGAGCACAGTGTCATATTGTCTGCATCATACAGTACAGTGTCGTATTGTCTGCGTCATAGAGTACAGTGTCGTATTGTCTGTATCATAGAGTACAGTGTCATATTGTCTGTATCATAGAGTACAGTGTCATATTGTCTGTATCATAGCGTACAGTGTCATATTGTCTGTATCATAGAGTACAGTGTCATATTGTCTGTATCATAGAGTACAGTGTCATATTGTCTGTATCATAGAGTACAGTGGTCATAGTGTCTGTATCATAGAATACAGTGGTCATATTGTCTGCATCATAGAGTACAGTGTCATATCGTCTGTATCATAGAGTACAGTGGCATATCGTCTGTATCATAGAGTACAGCGTCATATTGTCTGCATCATAGAGTACAGTGTCATATTGTCTGTATCATAGAGTACAGTGTCATATTGTCTGTATCATAGAGTACAGTGTCATATTGTCTGTATCATAGGGTACAGTGGTCATATTGTCTGCATCATAGAATGCAGTGTCATATTGTCTGTATCATAGAGCACAGTGTCATATTGTCTGTATCATAGAGTACAGCGTCATATTGTCTGTATCATAGAGCACAGTGTCATATTGTCTGTATCATAGAGTACAGTGTCATATTGTCTGTATCATAGAGTACAGTGTCATATTGTCTGGATCATAGAGTGCAGTGGTCATATTGTCTGTGTCATAGAATACAGTGGTCATATTGTCTGCATCATAGAGTACAGTGTCATATTGTCTGTACCATAGAGCACAGTGCCATAGTGTCTGTATCATAGAGTACAGTGGTCATATTGTCTGCATCATAGAGTACAGTGTCATATTGTCTGCATCATAGAGCACAGTGTCATATTGTCTGCATCATAGAGTACAGTGTCATATTGTCTGCATCATAGAGTACAGTGGTCATATTGTCTACATCATAGAGTACAGTGTCATATTGTCTCCATCATAGAGCACAGTGTCATATTGTCTGCATCATACAGTACAGTGTCATATTGTCTGTATCATAGAGTACAGTGTCGTATTGTCTGCGTCATAGAGTACAGTGTCGTATTGTCTGTATCATAGAGTACAGTGTCATATTGTCTGTATCATAGAGTACAGTGTCATATTGTCTGTATCATAGCGTACAGTGTCATATTGTCTGTATCATAGAGTACAGTGTCATATTGTCTGTATCATAGAGTACAGTGGTCATAGTGTCTGTATCATAGAATACAGTGGTCATATTGTCTGCATCATAGAGTACAGTGTCATATCGTCTGTATCATAGAGTACAGTGGCATATCGTCTGTATCATAGAGTACAGCGTCATATTGTCTGCATCATAGAGTACAGTGTCATATTGTCTGTATCATAGAGTACAGTGTCATATTGTCTGTATCATAGAGTACAGTGTCATATTGTCTGTATCATAGAGTACAGTGGTCATATTGTCTGCATCATAGAGTACAGTGGTCATATTGTCTGCATCATAGAGTACAGTGGTCATATTGTCTACATCATAGAGTACAGTGTCATATTGTCTGCATCATAGAGCACAGTGTCATATTGTCTGCATCATACAGTACAGTGTCATATTGTCTGTATCATAGAGTACAGTGTCGTATTGTCTGCGTCATAGAGTACAGTGTCGTATTGTCTGTATCATAGAGTACAGTGTCATATTGTCTGTATCATAGCGTACAGTGTCATATTGTCTGTATCATAGAGTACAGTGTCATATTGTCTGTATCATAGAGTACAGTGTCATATTGTCTGTATCATAGAGTACAGTGTCATATTGTCTGGATCATAGAGTGCAGTGGTCATATTGTCTGTGTCATAGAATACAGTGGTCATATTGTCTGCATCATAGAGTACAGTGTCATATTGTCTGTACCATAGAGCACAGTGCCATAGTGTCTGTATCATAGAGTACAGTGTCATATTGTCTGCATCATAGAGTACAGTGTCATATTGTCTGCATCATAGAGTACAGTGTCATATTGTCTGCATCATAGTGTACTGTCATATTGTCCGTATCATAGAGTACAGTGTCATATGGTCCGTATCATAGAGGACAGTGTCATATTGTCTGTATCATAGAGTACAGTGTCATATTGTCTGTATCATAGAGTACAGTGGTCATAGTGTCCGCATCATACAGTACAGTGTCGTATTGTCTGTATCATAGAGTACAGTGTCATATTGTCTGTATCATAGTGTACAGTGTCGTATTGTCTGTATCATAGAGTACAGTGTCGTATTGTCTGCGGCATAGAGTACAGTGTCGTATTGTCTGCATCATAGAGTACAGTGTCATATTGTCTGCATCATAGAATACAGTGTCATATTGTCTGTATCATGGAGTACAGTGTCATATTGTCTGTATCATAGAGTGCAGTGTCATATTGTCTGTATCATAGAGTACAGTGTCATATTGTCTCCATCATAAAGTACAGTGTCATATTGCCTGTATCATAGAGTACAGTGGTCATATTGTCTGTATCATAGAATAGAGTGGTCATATTGTCTGCATCATAGAGTACAGTGTCATATTGTCTGTATCGTAGAGTACAATGTCATAGTGTCGGTATCATAGACTACAGTGGTCATATTGTCTGCATCATAGAGTGCAGTGTCATATTGTCTGTATCATAGAGTACAGTGTCATTTTGTCTGTATCATAGAGTACAGTGTAATATTGTCTGTATCATAGAGTACAGTGTCATATTGTCTGTATCATAGAGTACAGTGTTATATTGTCTGTATCATAGAGTACAGGCTCATATTGTCTGTATCATAGAGTACAGTGTCATAGAGGCTGCATCATAGAGTACAGTGTCATATTGTCTGCATCATAGTGTACTGTCATATTGTCCGTATCATAGAGTACAGTGTCATATGGTCCGTATCATAGAGGACAGTGTCATATTGTCTGTATCATAGAGTACAGTGTCATATTGTCTGTATCATAGAGTACAGTGGTCATATTGTCCGCATCATACAGTACAGTGTCGTATTGTCTGTATCATAGAGTACAGTGTCATATTGTCTATCATAGAGTACATTGTCGTATTGTCTGTATCATAGAGTACAGTGTCGTATTGTCTGCGGCATAGAGTACAGTGTCGTATTGTCTGCATCATAGAGTACAGTGTCATATTGTCTGCATCATAGAATACAGTGTCATATTGTCTGTATCATAGAGTACAGTGTCATATATTGTCTGTATCATAGAGTGCAGTGTCATATTGTCTGTATCATAGAGTACAGTGTCATATTGTCTCCATCATAAAGTACAGTGTCATATTGCCTGTATCATAGAGTACAGTGGTCATATTGTCTGTATCATAGAATAGAGTGGTCATATTGTCTGCATCATAGAGTACAGTGTCATATTGTCTGTATCGTAGAGTACAATGTCATAGTGTCGGTATCATAGACTACAGTGGTCATATTGTCTGCATCATAGAGTGCAGTGTCATATTGTCTGTATCATAGAGTACAGTGTCATTTTGTCTGTATCATAGAGTACAGTGTCATATTGTCTGTATCATAGAGTACAGTGTCATATTGTCTGTATCATAGAGTACAGTGTCATAGTGTCGGTATCATAGAGTACAGGGTCATATTGTCTTTATCATAGAGTACACTGTCATAGTGGCTGCATCATAGTACAGTATCATATTGTCTGCATCATAGAGTACAGTGTCATATTGTCTGCATCATATAGTACAGTGTCGTATTGTCTATATTATAGAGTACAGTCAACCATACATAGCAGCTCAGTGTTCACAATCACATTATCAAACTGAATATGGTCCTGCACTGGAAGCTGCGGAAGCCCTATAGTAATCACCACGTCTGTATGTCTGTCTGTCTGTCTGTCTGCCTGCCTGCCTGTCTGTCTGCCGGCTTGCCTGCCTGCCTGCCTGCCTGCCTGCCTGCCTGCCTGCCTGCCTGTGTCCAAAGAAAAAATCATGATATTTGTCAATTTCCTCGTAAACACCATATCATACAGAATCGCTTAAACTAATTTAATGAAACTTGGCAGGTGGCTTCTTTATGATGACTAGAGGTGCCCTTTGAAAAATTGACCTTTATAGGTTCAATATGTTTGGTGAAAATGTGCTTTTACTTAAAATAATTTAATGAAACTTGTTCGTCATGATTATTACACATTCTTCATTTTTAGTGTGACTTGCAATTTGGATTCGTGTTTTTATTTCTGTTGTTTATGGAAATCTGGTGTTTATGTATGGGATATCAGAGCTGACTTGAAAGAAGATACCTTACACGACCTTAGCATGGATATCGATTTCTGAATCAATACATCGTCCATGGTCAGTTATCAGGATAACGTTGTATGATTAACGAAAGATGATAAATCATTGTATAAATCATTGCGGTATCATAGCAACCACCGCCCAGTGATTGATTTACGGGATTAACCTTTCCAATCCGAAGGCTCAAATGCGAAAAAACATTTGTAATTTAATAAATATTATTTTAATGCCGTGCAAATGGTGGAAGATGGTGCTAGAAGCTGGTGTTGGGTATGCCCGTGAAATGTAAATCCTGCCACTTGAAAGGACTAGAAGCAGTTTGTCTGTTATATTTGATGCATGGAACCGGCAAGAATTACCCACTAATGGCTTTAATATGGCGAACAGGTCACACACACACACACACACCCACCCACCCACCCACACACCCACCCACCCACGCACCCACGCACCCACGCACGCACGCACGCACGCACGCACGCACGCACGCACACCATTCATATGCCTCAAATATCCAGTATATAATGACACATCAGTCTTGCTGGTCGCTCCACTACAACGTCTGCGCAAGCCACGTGATACGTCATTTACCAGAGTGGAATCCATGTTTGCAACACCACCATACCACCACCATGATAACATGATAATAACACACCCTAGTGGAATCCGCATTGGTAGCATCATAACACCCCTATTGCAGTCCATGTTTACAACACCCCATAACACACCCTAGTGGAATCCGCATTGATATCATCATAACACCCTATCGCAGTCCATGTTTACAACACTCCATAACACACCCTAGTGGAATCCGCATTGATATTATCATAACACCCCCTCCCCTACCGCAGTCCATGTTTACAACACACGCACGCACGCACGCACGCACGCACGCACGCACGCACGCACGCACGCACGCACGCACAGACCCTAGTATGCCCTGTAGGTGGGGCTTAGAATACACCTTCCGTATCATCTGCGTGTCGTAAGAGGCGACTAAAGGAGGTAAGGGTGAGGCAACCCTGACAGAAACCTCGAGTGCTGAAGACGGAGGTTCCAGGCCGCACGGCGCACTCTAATAAACCATGGATCCACGCACTTAACGCTTATGATCATGTCGATAGTCACTTACAGGACTGGCGGTATGATCAGCGAACGAAAAGAAGAAGAAGACAGACCCTAGTGAAATCCGCATTGATATCATCATAACACCCTTCCCTACCGCAATCCATGTTTACAACACCCACATAACAGACCCTAGTGGAATCCGCATTAGTAGCATCACCGTAAGAGGCCGAAGCTGGTTAGGCTCACTATTCACCCCCTCATGATAATTTTGCATGGGTACCAAAATGTTTGTTAGGATCGTCAGCTGTCCAAGAAAAATCATGTTCCCAAGAACATGTACTCTGTACCTAATTTGAATAAATATAAAATGGTCGCCATTAAAGCAGTCGCATGCGTATTTTACTGAGATCTCCACTTCTAATTGGAATTTCTTTACAATTTAAAGTTTCTTCCAGATTTATTAATCACGAGGAAAACAACTGAGTTACAACAATTAAAGTAGACACAAATCTCTGCTTTCAAAAATCCAAAATACGCCTTCCAGATTTTTCACATTTTATATATTATCCGCCATTATTTCAGACTTCAAATGTTCTTTCACTTGCCGTTGTATGGTAAATGTCAAAACACAATGTACTATGCAAATATGTGACCTATGTCTTTCCTAGCATTCATTGTTAGCTCACCTGATCTGAAAGACCAAGTGGGCTTATGCCATGGGGACCATCCGTCGCCTGTCTGTCTGCCTGCATGTATGTTTGTCTGTGTCTGTCTGTCTGTCTGTCTGCCTGCCTGCCTGCCTGTCTGTCTGTCTGTCTGTCTGTCTGTCTGTCTGTCTGTCTGTCTGCCTGCCTGCCTGCCTGCCTGCCTGTCTGCATGTCTCTGTGTATCTCTGCCTCTCTGCCCGCCCACTCGCCTGTCCGTCCGCCCGCCCACCCGCCTGCCTGCCTGTCTGTCTGACTGTCTGTCTGTCTGTCTGTCTGTATGTATGTATGTATGTATGTATGTATGTATGTATGTATGTATGTATGTCTGTATGTATGTCTGTCTGTCTGTCAACTTTTGCTTAAAGGCGATACTTCTCATTAGCGGCTAGGTGGATTTGAACCTGATTTGGCTGGAATGAGACTATTGGGGTAGGCTTCACAACTTGTATACGGAATCTTGATTGGTCAGTTTTGGGGTGAAAAACCTAGATATTAGGAACAAATTTCCAGAAATTATCAAAATGCTACTCCTCATTTACCGCTTGGTGGATTTCAACTTACTTTGACCGGTCGGAACCTATGGGGCTAGGCTTTAGAACATGTATACGGATTTTGATTGGTCAATTTCTTAGGTGAAAATCGTAGATTTTATGAAAAATGTACCAGATTCTTCAAAAACCCTACTTATCATTAAGCGCTTGACGGATTTCAACCCTAGTTGACTAGACGAACTCTATCGGGATAGCCTTCAAAACCTGCATTCGGAATTTTAGTCGGTAGATTTTTTACGGCCATCTTGGATTTCTTGACACTTTTCCAGAACTATTTAAAATGCTACTCCTTAAATAATGTCATGATTTCAGCGAAACTTGGGTGGAATGCTCCTATGGCGGTAGACATCAACATATCAAACGATAGTAATGATTGGTCAGGTTCTTTGATGGCATCTTGCGATTTTCCGAAAATTATCTATACTGTCTATTTAAATGCAACTGGTTGACACGCGACTGGTCCAGACGAGCGTCACAGGCCATTGAACCCCTTGTTATCATAATTGCTATCTTCAGATGTATCATTATCACCCCATATTAAGCCATCATCATCATCATCATCATCATCATCATCATCATCATCATCATCATCATCACTGTCATCTTCCAAACATTCCATTAACATATGGCATCCATGATCATCTGTTGCCGCAGGAATGACTGGTTCTGCAATGTGTGCATTTTATATACTGCAACTTGGTAATTCAGGAATGTGTTGCTCTAAGCATTTGCTACAAGGGGTTCATGTCTCCATATCAACATTTCGAGTAGTGCTAGGCAGCTCGTTTGCACACTTCGACTTTGAAGTTGGGTTTGTTATATAAGGCACAAGTGAACTCAAGACCAGTTATGAGATCAGTGTTTGTTATATAGGGCACAGGTGAACTCAAGGCCAGTTATGAGATCTGTGTTTGCTATATAAGGCACAGGTGAACTCAAGACCAGTTATGAGATCAGTGTTTGTTATATAAGGCACAGGTGAACTCAATGCCAGTTATGAGATCAGTGTTTGTTATATAAGGCACAGATGAACTCAAGGCCAGTTATGAGATCTGTGTTTGCTATATACGGCACAGGTGAACTCAAGACCAGTTATGAGATCTGTGTTTGCTATATAAGTCACAGTTGAACTCAAGGCCAGTTATGGTGTCTTCTGGAGCATGTTGCCTTCTAACAAACGTAATAAATGTGCGTAGCTTAACATGAAAGGGGGTGGGGTGGGGTGGGGCGGGGGAGGGGGAGGGGCATAGCAAGAAAAAGATCTCTATCTTGCAGTATGTAGAGATGTGTGCACATAATCTGTCTTTAGTGGTATGTAGACCGCAGATAAACCCACATGAACACCATAATATAACATAAATCAGTCATTTTGTCCACAGTGACTCTATATATTACACATGTGACTCTATATATTACACACGTGTAATACTCTGTATTTAGAAGGTTACGAACACTTTTACTGCAGAATTCGCATATTCAGTTATTTAGCTACCAACTTCGAAAATCTGTGGCTCATTTCAAACGAATATTGGCAAAAGGCTGTTGCTATTAAAAGAAGCGGCACCGTTTAAACAAATATACTATTTAAGAATACGATATGCGTTCGTCCTACAATGTTGGGTTTCGTTCCTGGAAGTATAGGGTTCTTTGTCTTGGCCTTCTTCCATAACCGTCATAATCCAGCACCTCACACCATAACTGCTGGTACATCGTTTTCTTTTGACCTTGCAAGAACTACATTAATACCCTGGTGTATTTAGACTATAGATGATTCGCGTGCTTCCTATTTCTAGTCGGCCTCGTGCGCATCATCCAAACACAGATGCCCCCCCCCCCACCACCACCACCCAGCCACCCACCCACCCTCCAGACCCGACTTTATAGTATAACTTTAGACCATATGTTCTTAGAGCGGAATCAATGTCTGATAATTTATTTGTTTTTTATTAATTATCGGTATAAATTCTCGCCACATTTCATCCACAATTTTCATGATGCATTTATATTCTCAATAGAAGTGTTTCTACCACAGCTGAGTGCCTCTACCACAGCCGAGTGCATCTACCACAGCTGAGTGCCCCTACCACAGCCGGGTGCCTCTACCACAGCTGAGTGCCTCTACCACAGCTGAGTGCCCTTATCACAGCTGAGTGCCTCTACCACAGCTGAGTGCCTCTATCACAGCTGAGTCCCCCTACCACAGTTGAGTGCCTCTACCACAGCCGAGTGCCTCTACCACAGCTGAGTGCCTCTACCACTGCCGAGAGCCTCTACCACAGCTGAGTGTCTCTACCACAGCTGAGTGCCTCTACCACTGCCGAGTGCCTCTATCACAGCCGAGTGCCCCTACCACAGGTGAGTGCCTCTACTACTGCCGAGTGTCTCTACCACAGCTGAGTGCCTCTACCACAGCCGAGTGCCTCTACCACAGCCGAGTTCCTCCACCACAGCTGAGTGCCCCTACCACAGCTGTGTGCCTCTACCACAGCTGAGTGCCTCTACCACAGCCGAGTTCCTCTACCACAGCTGGGTGCCACTACCACAGCTGAGTGCTCCTACAACAGATGAGTGCCTCTACCACAGCCGAGTTCCTCTACCACAGCCGAGTTCCTCTACCACAGCCGAGTGCCTCTACCACAGCTGAGTGCCCCTACCACAGCTGAGTGCCTCTACCACTGCTGAGTGTCTCTACCACAGCTGAGTGCCTCTACCACAGCAGAGTGCCCTTACCACAGCCGAGTGCCCTACCACAGCCGAGTGCCTCTACCACAGCCGAGTGCCTCTACCACAGCCGAGTGCCTCTACCACAGCTGAGTGCCTCTACCACAGCTGAGTGCCCCTAGCACAGCTGAATGCCTCTACCACAGCTGGCGAGTTGTTCGTGGTCAATAACCCGTTTTGCGGATGACCGATTTTAACCACGTGACCCGTGTGAACTTTCGAAGCGCATTGCATTGTGGGAGCGTTTGGGGCAGTGTGTATTAAAATGACGTTGGCCAGTAACGTCGCTTGTAGTAATGGCTATATCGTCTTTCTCTCCCCCTATGAATGAATAGGGGAGAGATTCCACGACACGTATTTTAAAGCGAATACAATTATATTGAGATACTTAACTAAAATATACACGTACCCTACTCATATATTAGATACAAATAAACTGAAATAAACTGAAAATGAACGCTAAATACGCATTCCGGGGGAGAGACTGACGAACAGTATTAGCCGCCGACGAACTTTCAGCGCTGACATTATTGCCAGATTTATAAATTTAATTGTTGAGTTTGCTTCACAAAACATGCATCTTAAATGCATTATTTATTTAAAATTAAATTATTAAAAACTATATTTTAATTATGCAGCTATTTTCGTCATGGCGCGTAAAGCGGATTTCCTAAATAGATTGACGAACAGTATGTAGGACAGGATTAGCCTACAATCTTAAAAGCATAAGCGCCGTGAAAAGGGTTTCTTTTGGGGTCCTAAGCAGAAAAAAGGGGCTTGGAATATTTTTTTGGAAAAATTGGACATTTAAGCAAATTTAGGGGGGAGATTGACGAACATTATACGAACGACGGCGCTATCAAACGTGTGTATTATTGCCTGATTTTTCAATGAATTGCATTGATTATATATGGGGGGGGGGGGGGGCGTTCTCCAGAGCATTTCAAATAAATTACTTCAAAAAATCGTGTATTATTGTCTGATTCGTCAATGAGTTGTGTTGATTATACAGGGGGAGCATTCTCCATCCAATTTCAAATAAATTATTTAAAGAACGATCTTAAATCACCTGAAATGATTGATTTTTAAACATCAAATAGCTAGAGGATGTCTTAGGAAGACTTGAGCCAAGAATGACGAAATTTCGACAATTATTTATTCATATATTGCCATAAATAGTTAATAAATAATAATGTGTGTTTGGGTGGGGTGTTGCTAGTGGGGGGGGGGGGTGTTGGGGGGGGGTAGAATAATCAAGCTTTCAGGAATGACTGTTCTGATGGGTCATACTATAATCCTGTGATGTGTAGGTATCTGTTTTGTAAATAATATATATGTAGTGCCCATGAATGGGTGGGTAGGTGGGGTGGGGGTGTTACATATTCACGAAGCATACCTAACGTATACCGCGTGTAAAGTAGACAATCAGCTATGGCCCAATCACAATGCTGCATTTGTTAGTTACACTTAATCATTATGCATGTTCCTATGTTTAAGTATGTTTCATGAATCCAGCCCGGGGCCATAAGCTGCATGGGTGGGGCAAGGGAGATTTTCGGAGAAGGCCAATTCTGTTTAACCCTTTAACCCTCAAATTCTCAAAGAAAATGTCCATTTGCAGACCAAGACAAGACCATTTTTGAAATTTTACCACTGAAATGACTGGCTCGGTTATCGAGCCAGTCATTCCAATGGTAAATCTTCAAAAATATTCTTCCCTTGGTCTGCAAATAGACATTTCTCAAGACCACTGCAGAAGTCATTTTTGGCTGATATGAGCACAAAACCATACATTCACGTGCATTTGTTTATGCCCGCACGATCGACTGCCCCCAAACAGTCCCATAGTGCAATGCGCGCGATACGCGGTAAACAAAGATGACGGTATCTGCGGCACGGGTTATGCTATAGCCTTGTAACAGCTGGTCACTCACAACTTTATATGGGTATCAACCTGTTGACGTCACCCACCTTCTTGCCGGGGCTGTCTTAGCTCATCTATCCCCTGATGTTTTCATTCACCATAATAACACTATTAATTCTGGAGGCCGAATAGGTCACGTGGCAATGAATTTATTTTACTAGAATAATCAGTAGGCCTACGTACGTAGTCAAATATTTCGGTGACAATTGGACGATTTTTATTCGCCGAAATTAACATAATATCCACGTTGGTCATCCGGTAGTATGAGGCGCGTTCAAATCATTGTGTTGATACACCCGTCTGCGATGCGAGTTTTCTGAGAGCAATAAAACTAGCATATGTCGGGTGTCTGAATAATTTAAGAATTAACAACTGTATTTACTTCCCGTTTGCATGTTTGTTGGCCTTAGAAGAGGGTAGTGTGCAATATTGATGTTATTTTCGAGACAACATCGTAACGGTACACCAACGACAGTCACCGTGTTACATCGAAACGCTCATATCAGGCAAAAACGGCTTCTGCAGTGGTCTTGAGAAATGTCCATTTTCAGAGCAAGAGAAAACTATTTTTGAAATTTTACCACTGGAATGACTGGCTCGATAACCGAGCCAGTAACCTCAGTGGTAAATTTTCAAAAATAGTCTTCTCTTGGTCTGCAAATGGACATTTTCTATGGGAAAATTGAAATTCTCTTCAACAAATTTGAGTGTTAAAGGGTTAAAACAGAGAGCATGGTGCCTTTCTTAATTGGTAATTTAAAACCTTAGCGTCATCAGACTATCCGCCCACGCTTCTCGTCATAGACACGCACATTACATCATCATCCTCATCATCATCATCAGCAGCAGCAGCAGCAGCAGCATAATAAATGGTTAAATTTCATCATACATGAGATATTGTCTAGGATTATTTAATCATCCATCTGGGCGGGACAGAAACCAGAATTAAGAAGTCAGCGAACGCAACTCGCCTTATGTAGTTAGAGATAACCACGCGAGACTGTTTGTGGTATAATTATAAACGAAATCGATGGAACTATCGACATGTTCTGTCAATGGTAACGATATTTCGTTTGTGTTCGGCGTAAATAGTACGTCCAAACAAACAACAGATTCGGAAATGAAGGCAAATGCTAACTCCGTCTCACCAGACACATTGAATTAAGCACCCGTATTGGAAGCGCAATACTACCACTAACACGTACGTGTTTGCGCGTGATTGTTAACTATTGTCTTATCCTTACCAGGCAGATCCTTAATAACACATAAATGTGCGCGCGCGTTCTGTTATATGTGTTAATAGTCTCCACGATGATCGTCATAGGGATATCCTGCATGACACACTGCTAATGATGGCATCATAGATCCCCGATACACACTGCTAACGATGACATCATAGATCCCCATACACACTTATCAATGACATCATAGATACCTGATTCACACTGCTAACAATTACATCATAAATACCAGATCCACACTGCTAACAATGACATCATAGATACCTGATACACACAGCTAACGATGACATCATATATACCTGATATACACTGCTAACAATGACATCATAGATACCTGATACACACTGCTAACGATGACATCATAGATACCTGATACACACTGCTAACAATGGTATCATAGATGGTACTTGCTAGTTGTTTAATCTATGGAAACCAACAACCTTTAGACGAAATTCGCACAGTATGGAATGAACCTAGAAATAGCAGCATACGCACAGTGCGTGTGTGTGTTGTAATATTTAAGGCGTTTATATGCTAGTTCCCAATGCTAGGGTCTAGACTCACGCCTGGCCTTTATGGTTTCTGTTGAATTCTTGTGAATTCTTGTGACGTCGGTGTGTGTGTGTGTGTGTGTGTGTGTGTGTGTGTGTGTGTGTGTGTGTGTGTGTGTGTGTGTGTGTGTGTGTGTGTGTGTGTGTGTGTGTGTGTGCGTGTGTGTGTGTGTTGATCGTTGTCTCTCGATTTTGTCTCATGGTGCTGTTCTTGTCCATGGCTTTTCTGTTGCTCCTCATGCTTGGGCGTGGGTGATGGGGATGGCCTAACCTGGACCTAACGGGGGTGGGGAAGAGATGGGGTAGGTGCTGGGTCGGGGGGGGGGGGGGTGTACGCACAGCGCAGAAGGATAAGGGACTTTATTACCCGTCAGTAATGTCACGTGACAAAATACTGTTATTTGATTGGTTAAGATCAGGGATGTATGATCTGGTATTTCCCTCACGTGAGGGAAATACTATACGGTATCCCCCGCGCGAACATCGAGTTTTGGTTTTAATGCACAGACTAATTATGAGTAACAATTGTTAATGACGAAGGTCATGACGTCATAAGTGTTGATGTATTCTGAAAATGGGCAAAGTTAAGATAACCTCTCTCTCTCTCTCTCTCTCTCTCTCTCTCTCTCTCTCTCTCTCTCTCTCTCTCTCTCTCTCTCTCTCTCTCTCTCGCTGACGTGTGATGGGTAATATATTCGTTACACCAGTGATTTATCGGTGTACAGGCTTAACACACGCGCAAACAAATATATTTCCCTCGTTACGCTCGGGAAATACAACGTTGTTTGCGCTTGTGGTAACAGCCTGTCTTGGTTCATGTGATGGCTGGGTGCACGTGATGTTTGGGTGCACGTGATCTCTGGATGCACGTGATCTCTGGGTGCACGTGGTGTCTAGATGCACGTGATGTATGGGTGCACTGGATGTTTGGGTGCACGTGATATCTGGATGCACGTGATCTCTGGATGCATGTGGTGTCGGATGCGCGTGATGTATGGGTGCACGGGATGTCTGGGTGCACGTGATCTCTGGATGCACGTGGTGTCTGGGTGCGCGTGATGTTTGGGTGCACGTGATCTCTGGGTGCACGTGATCTCTGGATGCACATGATGTCTGGGTGCACGTGATGCCTGGTGCACGTGATTATGTGTGCACGAGATGTCTGGATGCGTGTGATGACTGTGTGCACGTGATGGCTGTGTGCACGAGATGTCTGGATGCACGTGAGAATATGACGTATGGGGGCACATGATCTCTGGATGCACGTGATGAGAATATTGCGCAATGTAGTGACAAAACTAATCTAAGGATATCTGTTGTGAGCTAAATGGTAATGGTGCGTTAAACATTCCAGTCACACATCTAATGCTGGGAATGAACTTCAACAAAGCGAAAGAGAAATTTATAGCAGGCGTTTGAAATATTAACGTTATGTAACGGCTTTATAACTAGCGTCATCTAGTTTGCCTCCATTTAAAGTAGCAGCTATCTTCGTCCACCGCGTAACCTAAACTATATCCATTAGAGGTTATTCAATCTTGTCTTGTATTAAAAACGTCTATTAATAGCATTCGTATTGTCATCGATAATCAGAATGAGATACGGATGCATTTTACTCAATATTGTTCAGAGTGCGTCATCCGCGTATTTGACGAGTTTCTATTTGATGTGGACATGAGCCTGTACGTGAGCTTGTCCTATCAACCATCTGAATTAAACATATAGTAGCACTAATAGTGAGTACAAGATGTGTAGCTGTCTCAATATCGTGTTGGAGATTACTGACACGGATTCTTTCCATCTGATATTGACATTTGTACTTATTTGATCTATGCTAGAATATAGGATTTAGTTATCTGAAAGTTGACGTAATACAGAGTTTTAAAACTAGACACTTTTCAGAAACATTTAAAACTGCGTGAAAAAAAATCTACTTATAAATTAATGAGTAAGAATTGCTGCATTGTGCGTGATTAAGTATTGTAACAATGGGTTAGTATTTGTTATTAATCAGAGGAGATGCATGCGTCTCCTTCCTTGACCCCCCCCCCCTACCCCCCCCCCCCCCCCACACACACACACAGCCACCCCCCAGCCAATCGCGTGAAAGGCTTATAGAGGCTTGGAAAACAGTGAAACAATGACGTCATTTATCTAATTATGTTAATTACCAATCACAAAAGATTAAGTAAAAGATTGCTGTTTTATTTGGGGAATGAACATAAACAGCTTACATCAACGGCTTACAACAACAGCTTGCATCAACAGGTTGCATCAACGGTTTACAACAACAGCTTACATCAACAGCGTACATCAACAGCTTACAACAGCTTACAACAACAGCTTACATCAACAGGTTACAACAACAGCTTACATCAACAGCTTACAACAACAGCTTACATCAATGGCTTACAGCACCGGCTTACTACAATGGCTTACATCAACGGCTTACATCAACAGCTTACATCAACAGCGTACATCAACAGCTTACAACAACAGCTTACAGCAACAGCTTACATCAACAGCGTATAACTACAGCGTACATCAACAGCTTACAACAACAGCTTACAACAACAGCTTACAGCAACAGAGGGTAACTAATATCATGTTTGAATAAAATACCAACCGTCATTTCTCATGCGATCATTAACTCTGCGGCCGCTACAAGCCACCAGACAATAATTTCAATAGATAATAACTCCGGACTTGCTGGATATTTTGAAAACAAGTTGACTGAAAGTTGTTGGTGGCTTAGCGACCACCAACTTTCAGTCAAATTGTTGACAACATATTCAACATATGCAGAGTTATTGCCGTTTGGAAATGTAGTATAAAGTCAATTCAGCAGGCAGACGGTTAAACAATGATGGTGTCTCGCTATATGTCCACTTGACGCGGGAATGCCATATGTCCACGCGACTCGTGACGGTCAAGAATAATATAATCATCATGAATTGGATGGCTAGATTGTGTCATTTACTAGACTTTGCTCAGGATAATTCGATCAGGCGATCAAGCTGTGGCATCTATAAGCTGCAATCACAAATCGGTGGCTGTGAATCGAGATTTTGTCAAGGACGCAATGATGCCTGTGTAGTCACTATAAACAGAATCAATGTAAAACCGCCATGGTGTTTTGAACAATAGGACAGGTATTTTGTTTGTTTTGGCTTAAACCACTAGTCTACTACAGAAACAACACACGCATTAATAGATCGAAATTCTGGCTATATTCAATGGACGCTCTTTTGGCAGATACGTTAAGTTCAATGCAAAGCTTAATATTGACACCTAAGCATATTTGCCAGATATTGTCATGTCTTTACTAAGCATAGGATTAATACAGTATTGAATGATGAATAATTTTTCTTTTTACGGCTCAGTCGCCTTTTGACCTGCATGTTGTGTGAATAATGTATGTGGTATCCTAAATATATCCCTTATCCAATTCTATAGCGGCCATATAGCTGCTACGCCCTTCTCTCCAATGTACTCACTATTTGTTATTGCCAATCTAAGTCTGCCAACATTTTTTAGAGATACCAAGCTAAGGTGAAAGGGCCTAGTGGAATCCCCATTCTGGAATGAACATAGTGGAATTCACAGGATAGAATGGATACATTGTAGTTAGCAGGATGACGCGAGGACTTGTGACTATAGCCTGCTACCAATTCAGTATCAGCCGACCAAGAACTACTAATATACCAGGACCTCGCCCAATGCAGTATCAGGCGAACAAGAACTACTAACATATAAGGACCCCACCCAATGCACTATCAGGCGACCAAGAACTACTAATATACCAGGACCCCCACCCAATTCAGTATCGGCTGACCAAGAACCACTAACATACCAGGACCACCACCAATGCAGTATCAGGCGACCAAGAACTACGGACAAATCAAGAGCTGTCAACAAACAATACCTAACACAGCACCGCAAACTACCATCAGCACAAGAATTACAAAATACCTAAATCTACCAACATGCAATGAGCCATCGGCAGACCGAGATCTTCCAACTAGATCAGCAAGCAAGCTGTCAGCAAATCAGGGACTATCAGCAAACCAGAGACTATCAGCAGTCTATGGACTATCAGCCAACCAGGGACTATCAGCAGACCAAGGACTATCAGGAGACCAGGGACTATCAGCAGACCAGGGACTACAAGGAAACCAGGTACTGTCAATGATCAAGAACTACCAAGGCTCAAGCCAACAAAGAACCAACATCACTGGCAATTTTCATTGCTGGGACGGGCTGGACACCCGTCGCCGTTACGGACGGGCTGGCTGAATATCTGGCCTGGTCGGGCTGAATAATGTCTGCTGGTCCTTACCAAGTATGTGACCCCAATTGATAAATGTCAAAATCTAACTTTGTATTAAAGCCAGATCTAAATTACAATTTTGGAGAAATGTTGTCTGTTGTTCTAAGGTTTCTGTTTACTCCATATTCGCGAGGTTAATGCGATGCCATATTAACAGAAGCCATATGATAACTTAGAAATGTTCATCATGAATGAATGTTGAAACATTCCATTATACAGCAATGCCAATTAAATTCTTATGAGCTCTCTCACGCTATGTGACCACCCAGCCGATAATAGTTAGTGAATGGACGTGGTTATGCGTAGACGGAGGGTGTATGTCAACATTGAGTGTAAGAAGTAACAACAGAAGCGTTGGTATCTATCCAGAGGTTATGAACCATGGCCTGTCTGAGTTTTAGCACATCCTGACAGACTTTCTGAAGTCTAAGCGACTTGTGCAAAGGGAGTCTTGGTCAATATCGTTCATATGTGTAAAACGGCAATCAAGAGTGTCATTTTCCTATGCCCGCTGATAATCATATATCGGATCAGGGAGACAGATCTTAGACAGTCGACATAATGAGATCGATATCCGGAATATTAGATTAGAACATTACGATTGGTATTGGTCAGAGAAAATAAATGATTCCACTTCCTCTCGTAATGACAGAACTTATAAATAGATAATTAGCGGGAGTCTAGAAATAATGGACCTTTCCATTTTTAGCTATGCCCCGCCCATCACTAGCTAAGCTCCACCCACACCTCGCCGTGTTGGGATCGATCGATCCCCAAATGTCCTAGCTATCAATTTCCTGAAAACTATACAGGGAAGTTGTTGAATATTTTGTAACTAATTTGACTGGGCGCTGTTGCTGCCTATGGCAGCAACAGCGCCCAGTCAAATTAGTTTCAAAATGTTCAACAGAATATTTATTAAATAGTAAAAGTAAACAATTTGTACAACAACGCATAGACCCTCTTCAAATATGCTTTCGTGACGTACTTAACGACGTCATTCGTGACGTCATTCATTATGATGTCGTTGTGCACATGGCGCAGTTCATTATGACGTCATATGATGGGTGGGTACTCTGGAAAGGTGAATTATTGGGTAAGAGTAAGCGTGTTATATATTAAGGCACATGGTGAGAGAGAACGATGTTAGTTATACTTGCCTACTATTGCAAGACCTATTTATAGATCAGTTGAAGTACTATCTATAGATCAGGACTTATACTATCAGACTGATCAGCATCAGCGACGACAACCAATTCTGATATGAAGTTCACATGCCAGAGTGACTGGCAGGCTGGTATAGGATTAGACTGCCTGAATGTCCAAATGAGTTGTGATGGCTGCTGGAACTCAACAGGTTATTGACTCTCACCCATGAATGGCAAGAAATGTTGTCTAAGGTTTCTGTTTCATCCACATCCGAGGTTAATCTGGTGGAAGATTGACAAAAGCCACATTAGAGCTCAGAAATATTCACGATCAATGAATGTGGAAACAGTATGCATGGTACCGAATTCAATTCTCAAACACGCATCAGGTAAGTGAATAGGTATGAATCCGAGTGGAAGAAGGGCTGTATGGCTATATTAATCATAAATGGTATATTGACAAACATATGAATAAAAAATGAACGGCAACATTTATGAATCATAGTGTCTGATTTCTTCGGTATTCTATGGGTACGTTTGAAGTGTTGTCTCTTGCAAAGCCACCTTTAGCTAGTGAGGTTCCTTTGCCAGACAGACTGGGGCACCTTAGAATTAGTAAGCTGAAGCCGGCCTACCAGTACTTGTAAGATTGATTGGGAAAGCTCAGGCGGGACTATTACCGTCTGACACTTTTGGCAAACGAACATCAATCAAGCTTCGGATTTTTTGCTGTATATTGACGCACCTTAACCCTTGCCACTCTCGTGTCAAAATTTTCAATTTTCAAAATAAATTAAAAGATGAACCGATGTTAATCTTTCAAGGAATTTGATGAAAGATGTTGCTGTCATAGACATCAACATCGTCCATCAAAACTGTAAATTGAACACCAGTTTCTTTACTATTGACACAGTAAAATAAGATATTGCAATGAGACATAATATAATAAGAGACTTTAAGTCAGAGACATGGGTCTTATTTTGACAGACAGTTTAACAGGTAGATATCAGGGTTATTAGACCATAGCACTACTACTGATGTTGGTCAGTAAAGATAACTGATTCCATTTCGTCCCGTAGTGCGTCCTTATGAATGACGGCCAGCATCATCTTAATGATCTTACAGCAAATTTGTGTGTGAAACAGACACAGTGGTTATAAAACCTTGACGTTTATATGCTGTAGGTCTGTCCTACTTATGGTGGTCAAGGACATTGTCAAAAGAATAATCAATTATATGGCTGGATTTTAGCATTCATCCAGCTTTGTTTAAGATAATTCGGCCATCAGTATGGACGGTCCATAAGCCACAATTACGAGGTGTGTTGCTCTGGATCCCCGTACTTACTTAGAGACCAGGCCACGTCACATTTTGTGGTGTAATTATAAACGAAATCAATGGAAATCTCATCATGTTGGATCAATGGTACTGGGATTCCATTTGGTCTGGCATTACTAGTTCGTCTACACAAACGAAAGACGCGGGAATGAAATTAAGTGCTGTCCCTGTTCAAGGGACGCTGTATCGCCAGAGCGAGCGACACCACTTTGAATGCAGACTATTGCCATTAAAACATGTCTGGCTGCTATTGTCCGCTATCGTCTGGTCTTTGCAAACGCAGCTTTGTTAATGCAAATAATTATGTATTTATTAAATCTTCGTTTTTTGTCATGAATCTCAAATGAATATTATACATGTATACGGTACTCTCCAATGTCCTTGATGCTTGCTAATCTAGATAAATAAATATCGATGCATAGATGAGGGCTGCACAGGATAGACTGGACCGTAATCCGGTGTGATATACTTGGCGTCTTCAGAGGATGGGACTTGACTTTGACGAATTGTAAATAATAATCAGATACAAGGACCTGCTTGCAGACCAAGCGCTATCGGCGGACCAAGATCTGGCTCCATACTAGCAACTAATAGTAGAGCAAGAACTACCAAAAGCCCATGGTCTTCAATCTGCCAGCAGACGAAAACTAGCAGCAGAACAAGAACTACGGGAAGACCAAGAACTGGCATTGGACCAAGAACTAGCAGTGAACCAAGAACTAGCAATGGACAAAGAGCTAGCAGTAAACGAAGAACTCGCAATGGACTGAGAACTAGCAGTGAACCAAGAACTCGCAATGGACCAATAACTAGCAGTGGACCAAGAACTCGCAATGGACCAAGAACTAGCAGTGGACCAAGAATTGTCAATGGACCGAGAACTAGCAGTGGGCCAAGAATTGGCAATGGACCAAGAACTAACATAAAACAAGAACTAGCAGCAAAGCAAGAACTAGCCACATACTCATGACTATGTATGGGCCAGGAACAGTAGACAGACCAATATGTGTTTTACTTGTTGAGGAAGTCAAACAAGCTATAAATGTGGTCTGTATCATTGTGTCTTGACCACATTTGGCAACATATATTATAACTGGCGTTTAATCAATGTGACAAAAACGATTTCAGTATGTGTACTCTGTTATGCCATCGTGAATAAAGATCTCCATTGAAACCTGATCAAGCAATGATGCATAAAGATGCATTCTTAAATTATTGAATATGTTTTAAGTCAAATATCCACCTAGTTTTGTATTTCTTTGCATTGGCCAAAGTCGATTGACAGTCACACTTTCCTTGTAAAGACTTGATTTCCCGGTACTATACGTTCACGGCCATTCAAAGGTTTGACACCTCCCATTCAAACAAAAACAGCAGCTGGTGGTATATATTGGCATCGTTTGCTCTTCGCAAATACTCTTTCATGGGCCATCCAGTGCGATTATATATCTCTGTTTGTCGCTATTGTCCAATCCTGTGGCAATTCCTCCAATTCTAAGGCTGGCCACTTATTATTCCCACCACGTATGACCTGATCGGCTACAATAATTACTCCAGATCATCCACACCGGACTCATGGGATATAAACATGGACACTCAATAAGATCACGTATGTGGGCGTGACTGCGAACGTATGTCTGCGTGCATGTGTGCACGCATAGCACATTGTACCGGGAGGTGGATGCAATGGGCATTTGCTATTCCCAATAGGGGTGAACAATTATGATAGAAATTGATGCAAATCGACATCCAGGACATAACGTTTGGTGATTTGCAGGCAATAGCCACAATGGACCTTCCCATTTTTAACTATGCCCCGCCCATCTCTAGCTAAGCTCCACGCACACCTCGCTCGTGTTGGGATCAATCGATCTCTAAACTCGCTAACTATTAATTTCCAGAAAACTATACAGGTAAGCTATTGAATATTTTGGAACTAATTTGACTGGGCGCTATTGCTGCCTATGGCAGCAACAGCGTCCAGTCAAATTAGTTTCAAAATATTCAACAGCATGTTTATGTAGAGATATACAATTCGTACAACGTGTCAGACTATTAAGAGTTAAAGATGGACCAAATAGAATCATTTATGACGTAATGATTATGACGTCATCCTACACGCAGCTTTGCTGATTATGACGTCATATGGTAGATGGATACTCTGGAAAGGTGAATTGAGACAATCTATATGAGAAAATGATAGACGATATAAGAGAGCGGTGCAGGGACCAATCTCGAATTTGATGTCAGCGCGTCCGTTGGCCAACAGCGCAGGGGACCAGTATCAAATTACACAAGTTTCTGATTCCCTGTCCGTCTGCCTAAAGGTGTTTACTCGGGTGTTACAAATATTGTATTGCAGTGGCGAAACAGTAACGAAAGAAGTTGTTAGAAGTGAACATGGACTGGGTATCTTTTTCTATTGGCTTTATAAAAACAATCGACGACTGTGACGAAACAAAAGCGGCGACATCGATGTCCACGTTGTATACAACCTTGCTTTTAGATTTAAACATGGCGCCGCTAAATCTACTCAATACAATTTAACATATACTCATGTCGGTCTGAAATTCATATTAATTATTCTTGTTCTAATACGGTTTCATGATGGACGTTCGTCGTGTTTACGTGGAGCAATTTGTTCTAGATAAGTTATTTATTTATTATTACACCATAAGTAAGGTTCAGTTAGAAACAAAAATTTGTGTGCTTTGATAGTGTTTCATATCTAAAATATAGATTTCGATATTCGTCCCCTGCGCCGTTGACCCATATTCGATATTGGTCCCTGCGCCATTGTCCAATAGCCGCGCCGATATCAAATTCAAATATTGCCGGGTCCCCTGCGCCATTGGGCAATGGGCGCGCCAATATCAAATTCCATATTGGTCCCCTGTGCCGTTGGCCAACGGGCGTGCATATATCAAATTCCATATTGGTCCCCTTCACCGTTGGCCAACGGTTGCGCCAATATTAAATTAGTCATTGGGCTTGCGCCGGTTACCAACGGGTGCGCCGATATCAAATTCAATATTGGTCCCGAGGATACCCGTACATCATCCGCTAAGGCCCTGCAATCAATATGTGTGTATACAACACGCACGCATCCTCGCGCACATACACGAACATGCGTCATTGATGAAAAATACTATATTTTTGACATCTACATGATGTGAGTTCAATTAATCCAAATGGAGCAGGATCCTTTGACATTAGAACAGGCTTGAGTAGACCATACACTATACTCCAGCCATGTCCATTTGGAGATGGAAGATTCTGAACAGCTTGCAATGAACGTCTCCAAACAAGAGCTTGAAAATTGGCCCTTTCGGTGTGATGCTTTAGACTATGCGATGTAGGTGGAAGATTTTCATTTCTTTGTCTCTTTTGACAAAAGAGCCAATAACGGGTTTCATCAACTGTCTTTCCCACATCCCTGGTGGTATGCAACTCACAGACAAATTTCTCACATAGAATTGCAGTATTCGGTGATAAGTCAACATGTTCGCCGAGTTGGGCTAAGCTAAGCTGATGACATTCAGATGACTTTAAGAGATTGAATGCTTTTCTCTTAGCGACTCCAAATAATGCACTAGTGCTATCACAACCTGTAAGAGAATGAGACCCAGGCAAAGACAGACAGATAGCTGGGCCCAGTACTTGAGCAACTGTATGTATTGGTATGTATCGCAATTTGTCCTTTGTGCCCGTACGGAACCATAGTTCAGAACAGTGAAGCGAACGATACGTATATATACTAAGTACTGCCACGTCTGTATCAGGAGACTGTATAACAACACGCATGTGGTCTTTTGAAGCGTGTAGCGCGTGCAACATCATACGCGTATCTGCTTCCTCGTGATCTGATCGAAGTTCTTCCAAATACGACGAATTGTTCGCTGAAATGACAACAACATCCATTCCATCGTTAAAGCCACCAGCAAGAATGACGCAATTGTCGGCAGATAGCATATTTGGACCAGTATCACGCCACCGCTTGCTGAAAAATGCGACCAGGTTACTTTTGCTGCTTGGGTTGCTGATGTACTTGGCCCATTGCTTTGGAACGGGAGTATTTTCTCCAGCAATCTTTACTTCCAATGCTGTTGATGACCCACGTTTTAGCCGCTCTTCCGCTTTGAGAGATTCCAGTCTATCATATCTGTCAAAAACTATATCTACTCTGTTGCAGTCTTCTTGATTCAGTGGAACTGTAAAGATGTGCCAGTATTTATCAGCCAATTCTCCAAATGTAGACGTACCTCCAGTTTTAACCATTTGCACAATTGCCATGCCATCTACTACATAAGCTGTTGCGCCTGTCTTGTCAACAGGTGGAAGCCGTCCATCAACATTTACTTCCTTTTCTAGTTCACTTAACAAAACACTTCACATTCTTTCTTAGAGTCCCATCCGTATGTGACAATGATAGTGGAACAGCAGACAGTTCATACGTCATCACTAGTTTTAAATCAACATCTCTGGACCTTGCGGCAATAATTAATCGACCAAATAGTTCGCGGTCAGATCTCACATTGTGAATTTGTTCATCATTTGTTTTGAGTTTTTTCTTCTGTGCTAGGCTGGCAAATGTTTTAAGTTTTAAGTGTGGCAACGTGTCCCAAAAGCTTCTTGTGTTAGTGTCCAGCCGCTCCTGAACAAAATTGTCCATAATCTCCTTACCAATGTCACAGGCGGAAACAAGTCTCTTGGCGATTTCACTAGGCAATACCACGCCAGTTGCAATGTTTACAAGCGGAAGACACTCGCTGTCGTCGTTTTCCGCAATATTAAAGGGATTTGTCATTATATCTGATGAGAACATCGAAAGTATCTTCTGCACATCGGTTTCATCCCTGTTCATTCGATTAGTCCCCATTTCCTTATGTACTCCAAACATGTGACTATCTTGTAACCCACACATTTGCTTTGTGACCGTTGTTATGGCTGCCCTCTCGTGGCCAGTTAAAAACCACATCTCCAGAGCTCCTGGCTTTTGTGTTATTCCAATAATACCACCTCGCTTTTTGGAATCCAAATTAATCGATTGCTCTAAGGCCATATCTGTCCATACTTGATTGAATTGATGGTCTGAGCGACTTACGGAATGATTTCCATTCAAGAATTGTTCATGTACATGGGGATGTGTACTTGGAAGCATCTTCATGTCCGCAAGATATATTGGCAGCCATCTTGCATAATTGGGCCTTTGTTATATGCATGCAAAATGTATGTTGGATATATGTTAGGTCGATATCCGTCTAAATATCATATATGGTGAATCTAATACGATATTACTTTGAGTTATGATACGATCATGCTTATATCGTTGTGCACTGTGGATACAGCCAAAGCCTAGACCCCCTATGCAAAGAAATCAGGATAACTAATTAGTGCTACCACAATTTGTTTGTACAACAGGGCTTAAAATGTGTGGGACATGTCCCCCAGGCCACAGCAAGTGTCAGACCTTCCGAATACTGGGTGTGCTACGTCACGATTCTGACCTAGCTTTAGCTCCTGGACTATAATGATAGATCTTTACTACCACTATACTGCCCATCCATCTCGTCTATGCTTGGTTCGTACGCGATTAGATCAGCATGTTTGATTTGCAATGATGATATGTCAATAAAACATCGATCTTCCAGCGACTGCTTCTTTAGGACAAAGGATCAATCATTGGCTAAGCTCTTTCATTGTCTGCCAGTGCCAATTCCATGTGAATATAAACAGGTTTTGTATGAGGATGGCTTTCCGCGTAACTACAAATATTCTGAACCATTGGCCAAAACCACGAGCATGACGGCGATATCCGTGAGTTATTATCGTAATTGATCATCCGTGGATGGAATGATAAGTGGCTGTTCTTCTTAGAATTGGATGAATTTCCACTGGAATCGACGACTGTTAGATTCCTTAATGGTATATAGGGTTAGTATTTTGTCTCCGGAAAGCGGTCAGTAGAGGCACCTAGAGATAAGTACAAAATCAGCATGCCCTGTGATTGTTTTCAAATAGTCCTATTGTGCAATTGATTACATTTGGAGGTGATGATTACAATATCTGAATGACCAGCAGGGGATCCGGACATAATAAGCAGCATCTTTAATATGGAATTTTCAGCGACCATTTCACTGCTAGAATATGATGTAGCCAGAACACGTAGTCCACTCTGAGGGAAACCATGGCAGATGGTGTGGGAAACTGGTAAGAAATGGTAGAAGTATGGGTGGGGGTAAAGGGAAAGTCATGGAGAGGGAACTTGAATAGACCACAAAAGAATGAGACGAGGTGGGGCGGGCAGACGCAGATGTCTTCATAAAGTAATAGATAGGTAGATGGGTAGGTGTGTGGGCGGTGGATGCATAGATGATGAGTGGGTGGGTGCGTGGGTGGGTGGGTTGGTGGGTGCGTGGATGGATGGATGGAGAGGGGCAGAGAACAGATTAAGGTAACATAAAAGAATTGTCTGTATGGAAAATAATAAATTGTATCTTCCCTTAAAACTTACATTTCCGTAATATAACACAATCAATGAAATTTCCTTAGTCGTATCTTGGCACCGTCTAGAACATTAACATCATTAATACTCGCAATGTTCTTTAAAGCATTCATTGAAATCACGTCACTAATTTCCTAATGGACTTAACGAAATGCTCGGTCGTCTTCTAAACCTGAATAGAATCATTTCATTTATCTTCACTGAGCAATACCAATACCAATACTAATTGCAATACCAATAGTAATGTTCTAATCCAATATTCCTGAGATCGACCTGATTAAGCCATCTGTCGAAATTAAATCTATCTCTCTGATCAGACTTAAGCTTGATTGTTGTTGCTCCATAAAGATAAATGATTCCAGTTATTCTCCAACGCATCCCTTCTAAATGACAGAACTTACAGATAATTATCCGAATTACTAGCAATATTAATTAGGACAAATGTTGAGAGGGGGTTATATTACTTATATTATTCCAAGAACTACTTATATATCAGTTATGGAGCTATACGATCAGGGACTATACCATCAGGCGGATCCGGATCACTGACGACGACCAATACTATCAGGCGGATCAACATCACTAACGATGACCAATACTATCAGGCAGATCAGCATCACTGAGGACGACCAATACTATCAGGTGGATCAGGATCACTGACGATGACCAATACTATCAGGCGGATCAACATCACTAACGATGACCAATACCATCAGGCGGATCAGCATCACTGGCGACGACCAATACTATCAGGCGGATCAGGATCACTGACAATGACCAATACTATCAGGCTGATCAACATCAATGACGATGACCAATACTATCAGGCGGATCAACATCAATGACGATGACCAATACTATCAGGTGGATCAACATCAATGACGATGATCAATACTGGGAGCAGCTTTCACACGTGCAGCTACTAGCATGCTGCTATGAAGTTCACACGTCATAGTAACTGGGAGGCTGGTATAACATTAGACTGCCTCAATGTCCGAATTAGTTGCGATAGCTGCTGGAACTCAACAGGTTAGTGATACTCGACGAGAAATGCTGTCTGTTCTAAGATTTCTGTTTGCCCAATCGTCGGTGTTGAAGTGATGCCAGATTTAGAGAAGCCATATTACAGTTCAGCAATGTTCACGTTTAATGAATGTCATGAATTCACGTAAGTGAGTAGGTATGAATCTGAGTGGAAGAAGGGCTATATGGCTATATTAATTATAAACGCTATATTGACAAACATATTAATCCCAAAATGATTGGCAACATCTATGAATCATCACGAGCCTTGAGGTCTTCATATTCCGCGGATACGTTTGGAGTCTTCCTTCCTAAAAAGCCACCCTTAGCTGGCAAATCGCCTTGGCCAGACAGAGACTGGGCCACGTTCGAATTAGTAAACAGAGGCTGGTCTACCGGTACCTGGAAGATTTGGCGTGCGTGTGTGTCAGAATGATTATAACACATTGAGTGGGTGTGAAACAGATACAGTGATTATAAAAACTTGACGTCTCTATGCCGTAGGTCTGTCAAAGAATAATTAATTATATGACTAGATTTTAGCATTCATCCAGCTTTGTTTATGATAATTCGGCCATCAGTATGGACGGTCCATAAGCCACAATTACAAGGTGTGTTCCTCTGGATCTCCGTACTTACCTAGAGACCAGGCCACGTCACATTTTGTGGTGTAATTATAAACGAAATCAATGGAAACCTCGCCGTGTTCGATCAATGGTAATGGAATTCCATTTATTCAGGCATTAATAGTTTGTCTACACAAACAAAACATGCGGAAATGAAATTAAATGTTGTCCCTGTTCAGTGGACGCTGTCTCGCCAGACATATGTAGCTCGACACCTGCTTTGAAAGTGGACTACTGCCACGAAAACATGTCTGGCTGCTATTGTACGCTATCGTCTGGTCTTTCCAAAGGTAGCTTTGTTAATGCAAATAATTAAGTATTTATTAAATCTTCGTCTTTTTGTTATGAATCTCAAAAAATGAATAGTATACATGTATAGTATTCTAAATACGACCACGCCCACCTCTCTCTCGGCCACCCCTGGGAGAAATTGTACTGCTTCTGGATGTGAATGGTTTACTATTTGTATGCTAATTATTCATCAATTATTCATCTTCAACAAGCATAACAAATGAATGGCTCGTATGTAGGAAGTTACCAAAGATGTTGCTTCATGTCTACAAGAGCATGGCCATTCAACAATCTACTTGATATACGGTACCGTCCAATGTTCTTGCTGTTTTCTAATCTAGATAAACAAACATTGATGTATAGATGCACATGATGGACTGGAATGTAATTCGATGTGATATTCCTGGGGACTTCGGAGGATGGGATATATACACCTGTGCAAAAGTTAAGCACCAGCAAAAACAATAGAACGTAGAAACATGATGGTACAACTAGGCTGCCATACTTTTTGTCCCCGCGTTAGCTGACATAATTCCAAGTACGAAATGCACATGCATGCATGACTTCACGCCGCTTGATGTCCGTGCGTGGCGGGAAACAGCACACGTGTTCAGTTATGTAAAAGTCCAGTTTGAGGTGTAGAACATTACATACAGATTTAGGCGACAAGATTAGGAATTTTGTGTTCATGACCGTGGTTTATTTGTACAGAGAGAATTAGCTCTTGATTGTGAACCGCTATGGCAAGACGAAGGTTAAGTGATCGTGTGAAATGGCAACTCATAGGCATGCATACCACTGGTATGTCATGCAGAGAGATTGGCAGACAGCTGAACATTAACCATACTGTAATCAGTCGTTTGATTGCAAAACATGGGCAAACTAACGAGGTGAAGGACAGGCCTAGATCTGGAAGACCGAAGAAGACTACTGCCCGTGATGATCGAGCCCTAGTACGCCTTGTTAGGAGATCTCCATTCACCAACAGCAGAGTGCTCAGCCAGCAATGGGAAACGTGCAATAGAGTGTCAATGTCTACCGTCAAAAGGAGACTGTATGCTGCTGGCATGAAAGCTAGGAGACCTGTCAGACGTCCTCTCCTCACTGCACACCACAAAGAGGAGCGTCTGAGGTGGTGCAACGAAAGAAGACACTGGAACATGAGATCCTGGAGACGGGTACACTGGTCCGATGAAAGTCGGTTCCTGCTTCATGCCACAGATGGTCGAACTCGTGTATGGAGGTCCAGACGCACGGCGTACGACCAACGTAACATCATGGAAGAAGTTCCATTTGGTGGAGGTTCCGTTATGATATGGGGGTGCATCTCATTTGATTGTAAGCTGGATCTGTTGACTGTACCTGGAACACTAAATGGACAAAGATATCAAGATTCCATACTGGATAGAGTTGTGGTCCCTCATTTTGTAAATCATGCACCTGGAACCCACCCTATATTCATGGATGACAACGCCCGACCACATCGTCCTAGAGCTGTGCATGAATACCTCCGCCAGAATGCCATCGAAACCCTACCATGGCCAGCAAGGAGCCCTGACATGAACCCTATTGAGCATATATGGGACATTCTGGGAAACATGGTGAGAAGGAGGGATCCTCCTGTGCAGAACCTACAGGAATTAACAGACGCACTCCATCTTGAATGGCAACGAATACCACAATGGCGTATCAGTCGGTTGGTGACCAGCATGAGACGTCGTGTCCAGGCCGTCATCCAGGCACAAGGTGGATATACCCGGTATTAATAATGACAGTCTCAAACTCGTGCACAGATGTTAAACTTCGTTTTCAGACACCATTAATGACAATCTAGCCACGTGTGTCAACTTTAGGGCAATAGTTGTCAGTTGTGTCAACGTAACCATATTCAGGCCTCGTTTTCAAGTTCAAACAAAAACATACAGTGTTTCCCCACCATCATAATCAGCATTCCTCTAGTTGCATTATTACCTCTTGCACTAAGATGGATGGGTACATAAATGTTTATGCTATTGCTTTCTTCATAGCACATGAATATACCCTCGCATGTGCGTAAAAATAGGGTGGTGCTTAACTTTTGCACAGGTGTATATATATATTAGAATTGCCATGGTGACCTGACTTTGATGACATGTGGTGATAAATTAAAATCACATACAAAGACCTGCTTGCAGACCAAGAACTACCGGCGGACGAAGTGTGTTGTTGTGCTCTCGCACAAGACTAAACTAGGAACTAACAGCAGATCAATAACTAAACAAAGACCATAATCTTGAATCTACCAGTAGACCAAAACAATTAGCAGAACAACAACCACCGAAAGACCAAGAACTAACAATGGACCAAGAGCTAGCAGTGAACCAAGAGCTGGTAACGGACCAAGAACTAACGATGGACCAAGAACCGGCAGTGGACCGGGGACTGGCAGTGGACCAAAAACCGTCAATGGACCGGGAACTAGCAGTGGACCAAGAACCGGCAATGGACCGGAAACTAGCAGTGAATCAAAAACTGGCAATGAACCAAGAACTAACAATGGACCAAGAACCGGCAATGGACCAAGAACTAGCAGTGGGCCATGAACCGACAATGGACCAAGAACTAGCAGTGGGCCATGAACCGACAATGGACCAAGAGCTAACAGATAACAAAGAACTCGCCGTGACAAAGAACTAGCAACAGAGCATGAACAAGCAGATGATCCAGGACTATGATTGAGTCGGGAACAGCAGACAGACCAATACGAGTATTACTTCCTGAGGCAGTCAAACAAAGCATAAATGTGTTCCGTAGCATTGTGTCTTGACCACATTTGCCAACATATATTATAAATGGTGTTTAATCAATGTGACAAAAGCGATTTCTAGTATATGTACTCTGTTGTGCCATCGTGAATAAGCATTTATATTGAGAGATACCGGTCAAATAATGATGTATACAGATACATCCTTTATCGAATTATCGAACATGTTTTCAATCAAATATCTACCTAGTTTTGTATCTTTTTACATTGATAGTCGCAATTTCTGTGTAAATAATTCGCTTCATGTCCCGGTACCAATGTGATGGCCATTCAAAGGTTTAGTGATACATATTGGCATCTTTTGCTCTTTGACTCTTTCATAGGCCAACCAGTTCGATTCTATATCTTGGTTTGTCGCTATTGTCCAATCCCGTGGGATTTCCTCCAATTCTAAGACTGGCCACTTATTAATCCCACGATGTATGAGCTGATCGGCTACAATAATTACTCCAGATCATCGACGCCGGACTCATGGAATATGAACATGGACACTCAATAAGTGCGCATATGTATGCATGAGTGTTAACATGTGTGGCACATGCACACGCAGCACATTGTACCGGCACGTAGATGCAATGAACATTTGCTATTCCCAATATGGATCAATAATTATGATAGCAATTGAGTCAAATCGACATCCGGGTCATAAGGTTTGGTGATACGCGGGAAATAGCCACAATTGAGACAATCTGAGAGGAACTGATAGACGAGAATATAAGAAAGCATTCATTTGTCATATTCAGGCCTTCCGTATTTCCGATGATTTACGAAACCACCCAAACATACCGGTACACATCAGCTGAGGCCCAGCAATCAAGCTGTGTAGACATACATATAGATGACTCCGTGTCAATCTAGCAGTATATTATTAAGCCAGTTTCTAGTATAAATAGTAGTTAATAAATATAGTAAAATGCAGACCCAAAATGATAAGCCGCTGATAACCCAGCACCCAGAATAACAGTACAGAAATGGTAATGTTCTCTTTACATGTTGTCCAAGCAAAACATAAATGCTGGTCTACTCACCACACCGTCATCAGTTACTAGGAGGGTCGTGAGTCACTAAGGGTGTCATCAGTCACCAAGGACGTTATCAGTCACTAGGGATGTCATCAGTCAGTAGCGCCGTGATCAATCACTAGGGGCGTCATCAGTCACTATGGGCGTCATCAGTCACTAGGGCCACGATATCTTTCATAGAGTGGACACAGCACTGCACTTTAATAGCCATGTTTATTAAACCCACGAGGCTACGCCTAATATAATTAGTACAAAGCGGTTATTGATGTTTTGTGTCCTTCACTTCCCTTGCGTCTACAATTCGTGTCAGAAATCATTATCCTGACATGTTAAAGTTACCATTCCTGGTGGAGCCTGAGGTAGTATGTGGTCTGTGAAATAATTAGCAGAGGGAATCGATTCAGGTTTAAAACATTCAGGCTTAGAAGACGACGGACCATTTGATTATGGCCATTAGTAAATTAGTGACGCTATTTCAATGAATGATTGATCGAAAAATGATAGTATTAATTAAATGAAAAGATATTTCATTTAGTTTGTTATATACACCTGTGCAAAAGTTAAGCACCAGCAAAAACAATAGAACGTAGAAACATGATGGTACAACTAGGCTGCCATACTTTTTGTCCCCGCGTTAGCTGACATAATTCCAAGTACGAAATGCACATGCATGCATGACTTCACGCCGCTTGATGTCCGTGCGTGGCGGGAAACAGCACACGTGTTCAGTTATGTAAAAGTCCAGTTTGAGGTGTAGAACATTACATATAGATTTAGGCGACAAGATTAGGAATTTTGTGTTCATGACCGTGGTTTATTTGTACAGAGAGAATTAGCTCTTGATTGTGAACCGCTATGGCAAGACGAAGGTTAAGTGATCGTGTGAAATGGCAAATCATAGGCATGCATACCACTGGTATGTCATGCAGAGAGATTGGCAGACAGCTGAACATTAACCATACTGTAATCAGTCGTTTGATTGCAAAACATGGGCAAACTAACGAGGTGAAGGACAGGCCTAGATCTGGAAGACCGAAGAAGACTACTGCCCGTGATGATCGAGCCCTAGTACGCCTTGTTAGGAGATCTCCATTCACCAACAGCAGAGTGCTCAGCCAGCAATGGGAAACGCGCAATAGAGTGTCAATGTCTACCGTCAAAAGGAGACTGTATGCTGCTGGCATGAAAGCTAGGAGACCTGTCAGACGTCCTCTCTTCACTGCACACCACAAAGAGGAGCGTCTGAGGTGGTGCAACGAAAGAAGACACTGGAACATGAGATCCTGGAGACGGGTACACTGGTCCGATGAAAGTCGGTTCCTGCTTCATGCCACAGATGGTTGAACTCGTGTATGGAGGTCCAGACGCACGGCGTACGACCAATGTAACATCATGGAAGAAGTTCCATTTGGTGGAGGTTCCGTTATGATATGGGGGTGCATCTCATTTGATTGTAAGCTGGATCTGTTGACTGTACCTGGAACACTAAATGGACAAAGATATCAAGATTCCATACTGGATAGAGTTGTGGTCGCTCATTTTGTAAATCATGCACCTGGAACCCACCCTATATTCATGGATGACAACGCCCGACCTCATCGTGCTAGAGCTGTGCATGAATACCTCCGCCAGAATGTCATCGAAACCCTACCATGGCCAGCAAGGAGCCCTGACATGAACCCTATTGAGCATATCTGGGACATTCTGGGAAACATGGTGAGAAGGAGGGATCCTCCTGTGCAGAACCTACAGGAATTAACAGACGCACTCCATCTTGAATGGCAACGAATACCACAATGGCGTATCAGTCGGTTGGTGACCAGCATGAGACGTCGTGTCCAGCCCGTCATCCAGGCACAAGGTGGATATACCCGGTATTAATAATGACAGTCTCAAACTCGTGCACAGATGTTAAACTTCGTTTTCAGACACCATTAATGACAATCTAGCCACGTGTGTCAACTGTAGGGCAATAGTTGTCAGTTGTGTCAACGTAACCATATTCAGGCCTCGTTTTCAAGTTCAAACAAAAACATACAGTGTTTCCCCACCATCATAATCAGCATTCCCCTAGTTGCATTATTACCTCTTGCACTGAGATGGATGGGTACATAAATGTTTATGCTATTGCTTTCTTCATAGCACATGAATATACCCTCGCATGTGCGTAAAAATAGGGTGGTGCTTAACTTTTGCACAGGTGTATATTTGTTATTTTTCACATAGACATTTTTTATATTTAACCGTAATCTGTTCTCTCACCCTCCCCCGCCCCTCTCACTTCATCCATCCATCCATCCATCCATCCATCCATCCACCCACCCACCCACCCACCCACCCACCCACCCACACACCCACCCACCCGCCCACCCATCCATCCACCCATCTACCACTTATCTATTTCTTTATAAAGACATCTACCTCCGCCCGCTCCACCTGGTCTCATTCCTTTCTGGTCCATTCAAGTTCCCTCTCCATAACCTTCCCTTCATCCACCCGTCCTCTCACCATTTCTAACCTGTTTCCCATACCATCTGTCACGGCTTCCCATTTCACAGAGTGGATTAAATGTTCAGGTTACATCATATTTCTAGGAGCGGACTGGTCGCTGAATATTCCATATCGGTAACCCTGTGCTGCTTACTATGCTCTGACCACGCTGCTGGTCATTCAGAAATTGTAATCATCACCTCCAAAATGTAATCAATTGTACAAGATGATTCTTTGAAAACAATCATAGGTCATGCTGGTCGATTACTTATCTCTAGGTGCCTCTACTGACCGCTTTCCAAAAACAAAATATTAACTCTATAAATCATTAAGGAATCTACGCTAGTACAGTTGTCGATTCCAATGGAAATTCCCCCAATGCTAAGAGGAACAGCCACTTATCATTGCCTCCCCTGATGATGAATTGCGATACAAATTCGTAGATATCGCCATCAGGATCGTGATCTTTGACCAATGATGCAGAATAATTGTAGTTGCATTGAAAGGGTCTTTGTATTCACAGGAAATTGTCACTGACAGACAATGCAAGAGCTGAGCCCATGTTTGATCTTTTGTCCTAAAGAAGCTGTCACTCGAAGATCGATGTTGTATTGGCATACCATTATTGCAATCCAAACATACCAATCGAATCACATACGGACAAGTGTAGAGAGGGTGAGGTGCGAGGGATGGGCAGCATAATATTAAGAAAGGTCTGTCGTTAGTGTCATGAGTATTATGTTGCAGGTAACTCAGCACTGAGAATAACTGTCTAGATTACGCAGTGGCGATGCAAGTTGCTCATTATTCTTATTCGCACGTTATACGATGTGAGAAATGAATCTGATTTCAATTGCTGCATGCCCCTTGTGTTTTGAAAATTCCAATTTTCTCGGTCCTCCAATTGTCCGCAGTTACATAAGAATTCATAACTCTGTTATGATAAAATGGAAATTTCTGACAGAGGCCAGAAGCGAAAAGGCAAAAAGGAAACCATTCATTATTTGATGACAAGCAAATGTCACATTCAGTTCCTTCAGGAAATCATGGAAGAATGATTTAATTATGTCATCTGAGCAATAACAATTGCGTATTTTTCATTGATGAAGCAAGCTGTTGTGTGTGTGTGTGTGTGTGCGTGCGCGCGTGCGTGCGTGCGTGCGTGCGTGCGTGCGTGCGTGAGTGCGTGCGCGTGTGCTCGTGTGCGTGCGTGCGTGTGCGCTTCCGTGTGTATGTGTTTTTAGCTCAGCTGGCCTGAAAGGCCTAGTGAGCTTAGGCCATGGCAACCCTCTGTTATCCGTCCATCCGTCAACTTTTTTTTTACGCAACTTTTCAAGAATCACTGGGCTGATTTCACTTATATGTGTCAGGACGCATCCTTAGCGCATGGAGATCCAAGTGTGTTCAAAGGAAGCCAATCAGCCATTTTGGCCAGTGGTCATCTTTGATATTGGCCGATTTTTCTTAATGTGTGACAATCCTCCCCGAAACCACTTTGGAATCGATCCAAAACTCATGAAGCATCATCTATGGGAAAAGCTGTACCAAATTTGTTCAAGAGGAATCGATTGGCCAAATGCTTCGGCTTGGATAAACTAATTTCCCGAAAACCTTGTAGGGGTCGGGGGAATTTGGGAGATATGATTATATAGCTATTAAAGTTTGGTCAAAGTTCATACGTAGAAAACATGGCTGCCGTCCACCAATCAAAATAGAGGGTGTTTGGCGGCCATATTGGACTTTTTATTTGATGGATTTTGAAGCCGAAATTGGTTTTATATAGGTTGTTGAGTATGCTGATTTCAAATTTGCCGTTTCGAAACTGTTAAATAAACGCATTCCAAGATGGTAACGATCTTGGATTTTTTTTCCCTGCATAGATCTTCCATAGTAAAGCAATGGGAAATTAAAAATATCTTCTCGAACAACTGGACTGCTTTTAACCAAATTTGGTAGGAATCATCCTTGTTCTTGTTGAAATTCTGGCCGCAATACAGGACCCTTGGACCCCTTGTTTCATTTTACGGTTCACTAGTTTTTGGATCTGAATGTTGTGTGACTCTTTTATGTGGTATCCGAAATATATCCCTTATCCAATTATATGGCGACTATATAGCTGCTGTGCACTTCTCTCCAATGTACTCACTGTTTGTAATGAACATAGTGGAATTTACAGGATGGAATACATATATTGTAGTTAGCACAAGGATTTGTGATCAGAGCCTGATGTGAATTAAATGGTTATGACAAAGAACAACGAGTGTACTGGCAGTAGCCCAAGATGTACTAACAAATCAAGAACTGCTAATAGACTGAAACCTACCGACGTACCATAAATACCATCAACACAAAGACTGCAAAATATCCAAATCTACCAATATTCCAAAAAAATATCAGTGGATCGAGATCTACCAACTAGATCTTGAACCACCAATAGAACAAGAACTATCAACACACCAAGGACTATCAGCAGACCGGCAACGACAAGGAGACCATGAACTGACAATGATAAAAGGTTCCCAATGCTTACTTACAGCCAGAAAAGGGCCAACATCACTGACAATGAAGATATTTGAGGCTGGCTTGGCACACGTCACCATTACTGACTGGTTGACTGAGTGTCTGACCTAACGAGGCTGAATGATGTCTGTTGGCCCTCAGCAAGTATGTTACCCTCATTGATAAATGTCAAATCGAATTTTTATATTAAAGCCAGATCTAAATTACGGTTGTCTGGAAAGGTTGCCTGTTCTAAGGTTTCTGTTTCAACATTCAGGCTTAATGTGATTCCACATTAACAGAAGCCCTATTAGAGTTCAGAATTGTTCACGATCGATGAATCACTAAAGATTCCATTAGACATTTATGGCACTTCAATTCTCTTGAACTGCCTCACACCATGTGACCATCCAGCCGAGAGTGTTGGGTCAGTTAGTGGGTGTGGTTAAGCGTAGATGGAGGATGTATGTCAATATTGAGTGTAAGAACTACCAACAGAAGCTTCGTTATCTACTGATAGATGTAAAAACCATGACCTGTCTGAGTTTGGATACATCCTGGCAGCACTTCTGAAGTCTTTAAGCGACCTACTTGTGCAAACGAAATCTTGAACAACACCATTCATATTTGTAAAACGACATCAATCAAGTTAACCAGATCTGATTTCGACAGACGACTTAATCAGCTCGATATCAGGAATATTATACTAGAATATTACTAGTGGCGTTGCTCAGTGAAAATAGAGGGTTCCAGTTATTCTCATAAACCTTCCTTCTACATGACAGAACTTACAAGTGTAATTAGGACAAAGGGTGAGAGGGGGTTATATTACTTATATTATTTCAAGAACTACTTATATATCAGTTACAGAGCTACAAGATCAGGAACTATACTATCAGGCGGATCAACATCAATGACGATAACCAATACTGGGAGCAGCTTCCATACATGCAGGTACTAGCATGCTGATATGAACCTCACGTGTCATAGTCACTGGACTGGAAGGCTGATATGAAACTCACATGATATAGACACTGGAAGGCTAGTAGAAGATTAGACTGCCTAAATGTCCAAATTAGTTGTGCTAGCTGTCGGAACTCACCAGGTCAGTGACAGTCATTGATGAATGGCGATAAATGTTGTCTGTTCTAATGTTTCTTTTTGCTCTACATCCGGGGTTATTGTGATGTCATATTAATAAAAGCCATATAGTAACTCATAGATCTTCACGATCAATGAATGTTGAAACGAATTCAATTCTTAAACAGACGCCGACATAATATGTGAATTTTCATGAGAGACTACTGCTATGTGGGTAGGTGTAGATTTGAGTGGAAGAAGGGATGTGTCAATATTAATTATAAATCCTATATGGACAAACATATGAATCCAAAAATTTATTTCAACATTTATGAATCACCACGTGTCTGAGATTTTTTCGTATTATGCTGGTATGTTTGAAGTCTTCCTTCCTGAAAAGCTCCCTTTCGCTGGTGAATCTCGGTTGCCAGAGACTGGGCCACGTTCGAGTTAGAAAACAGAAGCTGGTCTACCAGTAATATTGGTGTTTCTCAGAGAAGAGAAACGATTCCATTTCGATTCCATTTTGTTCCATTGCGCATCGTTCTGAATGATGGGCAGCAACATCTTAATGATCTTACATCTACTCAGTGCGTGAAACGGACACAGTGACTATAACATCTTTACGTTTATATGCTATAGGTCAGTAATACTTATAATCAATTATATGGATGGATTTTATCATTCATCCGACTTTGTTTATGATAATTCGGCCATCAGTTCATAAGCCACAATTACGAGGTGTGTTGCTCGGAATCCCTGTGCTTACATGGAGACAACGCCACGTCACATTTTGTGGTGTAATTATAACCGAAATCAATGGTAACCTTACCGTGTTCGCTCAGTGGTAATGGGATTCCATTTATTCAGGCATTAATAGTTCGTCTACACAAACAACAGACGCGGGAATGAGATTAAATGCTGTTCCTGTCTCGCTAGACATATAGAGCGAGCGACACCTACTTTGAAAGCAGACTACTGCCACGAAAACATGTATGGCTGCTATTGTGCGCTATCCTCTGGTCTTTGCAAACGTAGCTTTGTTAATGCAAATAATTATGAATTTATTAAATCTTTTTGTCATGAATCTCAAATAAATAGTATATCTAAATACGACCACGCCCCCCCCCCCCCCCCCCCGCCCCCGGCCACCCCTGAGAGACATTGTACTGCATATGGATGTGAATGATTTAATATTTGAATGCTAATTATTCATCTTCAACAAGCAGTGTTAAGGAAGTTACCGAAGATGTTACTTCATGTCTAGAACTGTAGAGCCATTCAGCAATCCACTTGATATATGGTACTCTCCAGTGTCCTTACTGCTTGCTAATCTAGATGGATAAATATCGATGCATAGATGAGAGTTGCACATGATAGACTGGACTGTAATTCGGTGTGGTATACTTGGCGACTTCGGAGGATGGGATATATATATATATATATATATATATATATATATATATATATATATATATATATATATATATATATATATATATATATATATATATATATATATATATATATATATATATATATATATATATATATTAGAATTGCCATGATGGCATGACTTTGATGCCTTGTGGCGATAAATAATAATCAGATAGAAGGACCTGCTTGCAGACCATGAACTATCAGCGGACCAAGATCTAGCCCCAGACCAGGAACTAATATCAGACAGAGAACTACCGACGGACCACGACCTAGCGCCAGACCAGGAACTAATATCAGGCGGAGAACTACCGGCAGACCACAACCTAGCACCAGACCAGGAACTAATATCAGGCAGAGAACTACCGACGGACCACGACCTAGCACCAGACCAGGAACTAATATCAGGCGGAGAACTACCGGCAGACCACAACCTAGCACCAGACCAGGAACTAATATCAGGCAGAGAACTACCGGTGGGCCACAACCTAGCACCAGACCAGGAACTAATATCAGGCAGAGAACTACCGGCAGACCACAACCTAGCACCAGACCAGGAACTAATATCAGGCAGAGAACTACCGGCGGGCCACAACCTAGCACCAGACCAGGAACTAATATCAGGCAGAGAACTACCGACGGACCACGACCTAGCACCAGACCAGGAACTAATATCAGGCAGAGAACTACCGGCGGAACACAACCTAGCACCAGACCAGGAACGAAAATCAAACAGAGAACTAACACACGATCATGTCCTACCACCAGATCAAAACACAGAATAAGAACTGCCGGAGGACTGCTTGATTAAGTCAAACAAAGCACAGGTATGGTCCTATATCATTGTGTCTTACCACAGTTGCCGACATACATTATAGCCAATGTGACAAAAACTATTTCTAGTATATGGACTCTGATCAAACAATGCATTCTTAAATTAATAAATATGTTTCAGTCAAATATCGACTTAATTTTGTATCTCGGTACATTGACCAAAGTCGACTGACAGTCACCCAATTACTTTGTAAATGATTTGACTTGATGTCCCGGTACTAGGTTGATGGCATTCAAAGGTTTGAAACTTCCTATTCAAACACAAACAGTAGCTAGTGATACATATTGGCACCATTTGCTCTTTACAAACACTCTTTCATGGGTAATTCAATGCTGCTCTATTTCTCTGTTTGTCGCTATTGTCCAATCACGTGGGAATTCCATCAATTCTAAGACAAGCCACTTGTTATTCCCACGACGTATGATCTGATCGGTTACAATAATTACTCCCGGTCATCGGCACAAGAATCATGGGACATTGATGACATGGACGCGTGGGTGCTAACAGTGAGCGCCCATGTATGTGTGTACACGCAGCGCATTGAGTGGGAAGTAGTGTAATTAATGAGCTTTTATGATTCCAAACACGGTTGAGCAATTATGATAGCAATTGACTCAATTCGACATTTGGGTCATAATTCTTGGTGATATACGCCCGATAGGTTTGTCTAAAATTGACAAGCCGCAGATAACGCAGTACTCAATATAACAGTACAGAAATGACATTGTTCCCTTTCTATGTTGTCCAAACAAAACACATATGCTCGTCTACTCAGCACACCGTCACTAGGGGCATCGTCAGTCACTAGGGGGCGTCGTCAGTCACCAGAGACGCCATATGTCACTAGGGCCGTCATCAGTCACTAGGGGTGCCGTCAGTGGCTAGGGACGACATCAGTAACTAGGGCCGTCATCAGTCACTAAGGGCATCATCAGTTACTAGGGACGTAATCAGTCACTAGGGGTGTCATCCGTCACTATGGACGTCAGCAATTACTAGGGGCGTCACCATTCACTAGGAACGGGACTCATCAGTGAGTAGGGGCGTCATCTGCCACCAGGGGCGTCATCAGTCACTAGGGACGTTATCAGTCACTAGGGACGTCATTATTCACAAAGGACGTTATCAGTCACTAGGGGCGTCATCAATCACTAGGGACGTCATCAGTCACTATGGACGACATAAGTCACTAGGGGCGTGATCAGTCACTAGGAGTGTCATCAGTCACTATGTACAACATCGGTCACTAGGGGGTGTCATCAGTCAGTTGGTGCGTCATCTGTGACTAGCGGCGTCATTTGTCACTAGGGCCACGATATCTTTCCTAGAGTGGGCACAGCACTGCAATTTCCTGGCCATGTTTATTAAACCCGCGAGAATACGCCTAATATAATTAGTACAAGGCGGTTAGTGATGTTCTGTGGCATTCGCTTCTCTTGCGTCTACAATTGGTGTCAAAAATTATTATCCTGACATGTTACAGTGACCATTCCTGGCGGAAACCTGGGGTAGTATTTGATCTGTGAAATAAATTGCAAACGGACTTCATTCAGGTTTAGAAAACGACGCAATGTTCCATTAAGTCCATTAGGAAATTAGTGACGTTATTTCAATGTATGCTTTAAAGAACAATGCAAGTATTAATCATCTTAATGTTCTAGACGGTGCCAACATGTGACTAAAGAAAGAGACTTCATTTATCATGTTATATCACTGATCTGTAAGTTTTGAGGAAAGATACAATTTGTTATATTCCACATAGACAATCTTTATATTTGACCCTGAGTCTGTTTCTATCACTCCCCATAAACGCTACCGACCAACCTACATTCGTATCCACACACCCACACACTAACCCACCTACACATGCTGTCTCTACAGATCGTTAATGAATCTAACAGTCGTCGAATCCGGTGAAAATGGCTCCAATGCTAAAAGGAACAGCCACTTATCATTCCCTCCACGGATGATCAATTACGATAATAACTCACGGATATCGCCATCAGGGTTGTGGTCTTTGGCCAATGGTGCAGAATAATCGTAGTTGCGTTGAAAGCCATCCTCATACAAAACATGTTTGCATTCACAGGAAATTGGCAAGAGCTTGGCCAATGAATGATCAAACCAAACATGCCGACCTAACTATTTATGGAGTGGATTAGTGGGTGCGGGTGAGTGGCAGTGGTGTAGGGTGGGTGGGTGGGAGAAGTGCGGGTGTGGCGGTTGGGGGTGGACAGAGTGAGGGAGAGGCAGTTGTATAGCAGCAAAGACCCGTCATTAACGCCATGAGCATTTTCCGGCAAATAACTCATCACTCTGAATGACTTTGCAGATCACTCCGCAGCTATGCACTTTTAATATTACTCCTTAGTCGTTTTCATATGTTGATCACGTGACAAGATGTGAGAAATTAATCTAAATTCAATTGCCGCGTTTCCCTTGGGGTGGCAATTCCAATATTCTCGGTCCTCCAATCGTTCATAGTTACATAAGAATGCATAACTCTGTTATGATAAACTGGAAATTTCTGACTGAGGCCAGAAGCGAAAAGGCAAAAAAGAAACCATTCATTATTTGATGACGATCAAATGTCGCATTACATTCAGTCCCTTAAGGAAATCATTGAGGAATAGTATTATTATTCCATTTAATTAATAATGTGCGTGCATGTGTGTTGGTCTGCGTATGCGTGTACGCGCGCGTGCCTGTGAGTGTTTAGTAGATCTACTGCGGGGTCTGGAATTACAAGCATTCTATTGCAGAAGGCAAACTAGTGCTCTATCTAATGTGATATTTGACAATAGGCTTGGTATAATCGAGAACCTCTTCATATTGAGAATATATAGTTATTTAGCACAACCGTAGCTTTAAGAGGCGCATCGGGGTCCATTGTAAAGTAGTGAGTGACCAATGAATTTAGGCGTGTGATAGATGCAGTACACTGCTTGGATGGCATAGCAAGAGAGCTTATACAGAGGATAAAAAGGCAAACAAATAAATAATAAGACTTTCATTTCGCCATTGGAACATATGTTCCAAGGGTTGTAGTAGAAAGTTGTGCTACCGCCAACGTCAGTCAGTTTGTATAGAGGACGGAAGGCCCTAATCACCAACGTCAGTCAGTATTGATAGAGGACGGGTAGGCCCTAATCACCAACGTCAGTCAGTTTGTATAGAGGACGGAATGCCCTAATCACCAACGTCAGTCAGTATTGATAGAGGACGGGTAGGCGCTAATCACTAACGTCAGTCAGTTTGGATAGAAGACGGGTAGGCCCTAATCACCAACATCAGTCAGTTTGGATAGAGGACGGGTAGGCCCTAATCACCAACGTCAGTCAGTTTGGATAAAGGACGGGTAGGCCCTAATCACCAACGTCAGTCAGTTTGGATAGAGGACGGGTAGGCCCTAATCACCAACGTCAGTCAGTATTGATAGAGGACGGGTAGGCCCTAATTACCAACATCAGTCAGTTTGGATAGAAGACGGGTAGGCCCTAGTCACCAACGTCAGTCAGTGTGGATAGAGGACGGAATGCCCTAATCACCAACGTCAGTCAGTATGGTAGAGGACGGGTAACCATCAACATGACTTGGGATAGCTGGCAATGTTCTATTATATTTGGACCAGAAACAGGAAATACACAAGCGCGTGAGAGATCTATAGTTACTAAATATACCAGACCGGAAAACAGGTAGATCCATTGACGTTGCTTTAAATACCTGTATCTGAATCCGGCTCTCGCGGCGGGGCCAGGAGAAATATCCACGCCCCGCTGTCTACGAGCTATGGTATGTTTAGAAGTTGTAGGTGCAAGAACATTAGGCCTACATGGTATCGGTATTGATTTTTAAACAACTTTCGCCAGTGCTCTATTCAACATGATCACCGGTTTTCGCGCAGAAGATTGCTGAATAAGATTCTACGGTTAGCTTCGGAAAATACTCTGAACATAGTTTATTCCGTATGAACGTAGGATAAATAAACGGATACGGGATAAGCGATGACTGATTTACTCATCATATTTTGTGGGTCGCGTGTGTTTATCTGCGAATGCCTGAATGTACACTTGAGACAGGAGCGTGGCGTCTTCTTGAGACGGGTGGTATTCTGACTACCTGTCTTGGAGAAACGCCATCATTTTGTTCCACGAGTGGCGTGGTCTCCCGTCTAGGGTTAACTGGGCCTGTTGTATTATACCAATTCTGTAAGTAACAATAAAGACCTCTGTATGGTCAAAACGTGTCACGTCGTTCGGTACCGATCACTTTCATTTTATGTCCTTTCACGTATGAATAGCACGGAGCTGTGTAAGGACTGATGTGACGTATTTCAGAAAGTGATCCATTTCTATAGCTATACCTTGCCCCCTCCCCCTCCCCCCCCCCCTACTATATTTGCACTTTGAACCGTGAATGTCCAGAAGCTCGACCTCAAGCTATCTATATTTGTTAAATTGTTAAATAATTTGAAACTAATTTAACTTGGACCTGTTTCAGTATTGGACAGAATGTTTATAAAATTGTGATTAAGACATGTACGCACCCATACTACCTGGGTGACACACCAATGTCATTTGATTGTGACATCAACTAACAAGTGACATCTTTGATTACAACGTCAGGTGTGGCAAATCGGACACCCCACCCCAGCCCTCACCACCACCCACCCACCCCACCCCATCATCGATCCTTTATTGAACATTATATACGTTATCACATCAAGGTATCATATCAGGAGCAATGGATATATTCCAGGTATCCAGATATAATCAAACATGATGAATGATTGTGATGAAGCGATTGGCAATGATAAGAATTGTGTGCGGAATTTTAGACAAGAAAACATTGCTTTTATAGACGTACATTCCGCTGAAGAGGAGCAGGCCTATTATACATTTCCAACCACCTATTATTGTCTAAAACCACTTATTATTGTCTAAAATATCTATTTATCATGAAATAAATACGATCTGTTTCGTAGCTAGATTATACTAACGCTCAATGCGCTATATTGACATCATTAAGCTATACCTTTTCATGAAATATTGTGAACCGCGCGTATGTGTGTTATGTATACACGATCTAATTAGACTGAATGGAGTCTGTAATTCTGATCGAATTACAAGGGTCTTTGACTGCGTGATTCTTTGAGGAATTGTCACCATAGAAACGATATGTTTGAGAGCCACTAAGACCAAGTTGTTAGTCATACCAGCCAACAATCTGAACGAAAATATTGATGAACATTATGCCTTATAAATATCGGTAATCGTTACCTTTCGGCCAATCAGTATCTTTTCTTCACCTAGGTGGCCCTAGGGGATGATTTTGGAAGTCATTAATGGAATTCGGTGTCTGATCGTTGCATATTCCTGTAGAATCCATGCAATGCTAACTTGATGACGATTTGTAATTCCCAACACGGAAGTTCAATTATGACTCCAGGATATCTCTGTCAGAATCATATTCCATGGCAACACTCACTAACAACATGCCATAATTGACGGGTTTGTGTGGCCAGAAAATTGGCTTTGACAGGAGCCTTAACGCGGATCGATCTTTATGTACATATGGAAGTCACGTCGACGCTCGTTTTGTTTTTGCTTAAAGAGGAAATCAATCTAGCAATGTAATTACACAAGCATTTAGGTGGTAGCTGTCATCCGTCAATATTGACGTGACAGATCTATAACAGTGTTTACTCTAAATGTGTTCTCCCGATTACTGAAAACACCACACTACAACACTTAATCCCTGATTAGAGACAACACCGCACTACAAAACTTAATCCCTGATTAGAGACAACACCGCACTACAAAACTTAATCCCTGATTAGAGACAACACCACACTACAACACTTAATCCCTGATTAGAGACAACACCACACTACAACACTTAATCCCTGATTAGAGACAACACCGCACTAAAAAACTTAATCCCTGATTAGAGACAACACCGCACTACAAAACTTAATCCCTGATTAGAGACAACACCGCACTACAAAACTTAATCCCTGATTAGAGACAACACCACACTACAACGCTTAATCCCTGATTAGAGACAACACCGCACTACAACACTTAATCCCTGATTAGAGACAACACCACACTACAATACTTAATCCCTGATTAGAGACAACACCGCACTACAATACTTAATCCCTGATTAGAGACAACACCACACTACATCACTTAATCCCTGATTAGAGACAACACCATACTACATCACTTAATCCCTGATTAGAGACAACACCACACTACAATACTTAATCCCTGATTAGAGACAACACCACACTACAATACGTAATCCCTGATTAGAGACAACACCATACTACAATACGTAATCCCTGATTAGAGACAACACCACACTACAACACTTAATCCCTGATTAGAGACAACACCACACTACAACACTTAATCCCTGATTAGAGACAACACCGCACTACAACACTTAATCCCTGATTAGAGACAACACCGCACTACAACACTTAATCCCTGATTAGAGACAACACCACACTACAACACTTAATCCCTGATTAGAGACAACACCGCACTACAACACTTAATCCCTGGTTAGAGACAACACCACACTACATCACTTAATCCCTGATTAGAGACAACACCGCACTACAATACTTAATCCCTGATTAGAGACAACACCACACTACAACACTTAATCCCTGATTAGAGACAACACCACACTACAACACTTAATCCCTGATTAGAGACAACACCGCACTACAACACGTAATCCCTGATTAGAGACAACACCACACTACAACACTTAATCCCTGATTAGAGACAACACCGCACTACAACACTTAATCCCTGGTTAGAGACAACACCACACTACATCACTTAATCCCTGATTAGAGACAACACCGCACTACAACACTTAATCCCTGATTAGAGACAACACCACACTACATCACTTAATCCCTGATTAGAGACAACACCGCACTACAACACTTAATCCCTGGTTAGAGACAACACCACACTACATCACTTAATCCCTGATTAGAGACAACACCGCACTACAACACTTAATCCCTGATTAGAGACAACACCGCACTACAACACTTAATCCCTGATTAGAGACAACACCACACTACAACACTTAATCCCTGATTAGAGACAACACCGCACTACAACACTTAATCCCTGGTTAGAGACAACACCACACTACATCACTTAATCCCTGATTAGAGACAACACCGCACTACAATACTTAATCCCTGATTAGAGACAACACCACACTACAACACTTAATCCCTGATTAGAGACAACACCACACTACAACACTTAATCCCTGATTAGAGACAACACCGCACTACAACACTTAATCCCTGATTAGAGACAACACCACACTACAACACTTAATCCCTGATTAGAGACAACACCGCACTACAACACTTAATCCCTGGTTAGAGACAACACCACACTACATCACTTAATCCCTGATTAGAGACAACACCGCACTACAACACTTAATCCCTGATTAGAGACAACACCACACTACATCACTTAATCCCTGATTAGAGACAACACCGCACTACAACACTTAATCCCTGGTTAGAGACAACACCACACTACATCACTTAATCCCTGATTAGAGACAACACCACACTACAATACTTAATCCCTGATTAGAGACAACACCACACTACATCACTTAATCCCTGAGGAGAGACAACACCGCACTACATCACTTAATCCCTGATTAGAGGCAACAGCATACTACAACACTTAATCCCTGATTAGAGACAACACCGCACTACATCACTTAATCCCTGATTAGAGACAACACCGCACTACATCACTTAATCCCTGATTAGAGACAACACCACACTACAATACTTAATCCCTGATTAGAGACAACACCACACTACAACACTTAATCCATGATTAGAGACAACACCACACTACAACGCTTAATCCCTGATTAGAGACAACACCGCACTACATCACTTAATCCCTGATTAGAGACAACACCGCACTACAACACTTACTCCCTGATTAGAGACAACACCGCACTACAACACTTAATCCCTGATTAGAGACAACACCGCACTACATCACTTAATCCCTGATTAGAGACAACACCGCACTACAACACTTAATCCCTGATTAGAGACAACACCGCACTACAACACTTAATCCCTGATTAGAGACAACACCGCACTACATCACTTAATCCCTGATTAGAGACAACACCGCACTACATCACTTAATCCCTGATTAGAGACAACACCATACTACAATACTTAATCCCTGATTAGAGACAACACCACACTACAATACTTAATCCCTGATTAGAGACAACACCACACTACCTCACTTAATCCCTGATTAGAGACAACACCACACTACAATACTTAATCCCTGATTAGAGACAACACCACACTACAACACTTAATCCCTGATTAGAGACAACACCACACTACAACACTTAATCCCTGATTAGAGACAACACCGCACTACAACACTTAATCCCTGATTAGAGACAACACCACACTACAACACTTAATCCCTGATTAGAGACAACACCGCACTACAACACTTAATCCCTGGTTAGCGACAACACCACACTACATCACTTAATCCCTGATTAGAGACAACACCACACTACAATACTTAATCCCTGATTAGAGACAACACCACACTACCTCACTTAATCCCTGATTAGAGACAACACCACACTACATCACTTAATCCCTGATTAGAGACAACACCGCACTACAACACTTAATCCCTGATTAGAGACAACACCATACTACAATACTTAATCCCTGAGGAGAGACAACACCGCACTACATCACTTAATCCCTGATTAGAGACAACACCGCACTACAACACTTAATCCCTGATTAGAGACAACACCATACTACAATACTTAATCCCTGAGGAGAGACAACACCGCACTACATCACGTAATCCCTGATTAGAGACAACACCGCACTACATCACTTAATCCCTGATTAGAGACAACACCGCACTACAACACTTAATCCCTGATTAGAGACAACACCACACTACAATACTTAATCCCTGATTAGAGACAACACGGCACTACATCACTTAAACCCTGATTAGAGACAACACCGCACTACAACACTTACTCCCTGATTAGAGACAACACCACACTACAACACTTAATCCATGATTAGAGACAACACCACACTACAACGCTTATCCCTGATTAGAGACAACACAGCACTACAACAATTAATCCCTGATTAGAGACAACACCGCACTACAACGCTTAATCCATGATTAGAGACAACATCGCACTACAACACTTAATCCCTGATTAGAGACAACACCGCACTACAACACTTAATCCCTGATTAGAGACAACACCACACTACAACACTTAATCCCTGATTAGAGACAACATCACACTACAACACTTAATCCCTGATTAGAGACAACATCACACTACAACGCTTAATCCCTGAGTAGAGACAACACCGCACTACAATACTTAAACCCTGAGGAGAGACAACACCATACTACAATGCTTAATCCCTGAGCAGAGACAACATCATACTATAATACTTAATCCCTGAGGAGAGACGAAATCATACTATAATACTTAATCCCTGAGGAGAGACAATATCATACTACAATACTTAATCCCTGACCAGAGACAACATTCTACTACAATACTTAATCCCTGAGGAGAGACAACGCCATATTATAATACTTAATCCCTGAGGCGAGACAACACCATACTATAATACTTAATCCCCGAGGAGAGACAACATCATACTATAATACTTAATCCCTGAGGAGAGACAACACCATACTATAATACGTAATCCCAGATGACAGACAACATCATACTACAATACTTAATCGCTAAGGAGAGACAACACCATACTATAATACTTAATCCCTGACCACAGACAACATCATACTACAATACCTAATCCCTAACCAGAGACAACACGGCACTATACAATACTTAATCCCTGACCAGAGACAACACGGCACTATACAATATTTAGTCCCTGAGGAGAGACAACACGGCACTATACAATACTTAATCCCTGGGGAGAGACAATACGGCACTATACAATGCTTAATCTCTGGGGGGAGATAACACGGCATTATACAATACTTAATCCCTGAGGAGAGACAACACGGCACTATACAATACGTAATCCCTGGGGAGAGACAACACGGCACTATACAATACTTAATCCCTGACCAGAGACAACACGGTACTATACAATACTTAATCTCTGACCAGAGACAACATGGCACTATACAATACTTAATCCCTGAGGAGATACAACATGGCACTATACAATACTTAATCCCTGAGGAGAGACAACACGGCACTATGCAATACTTAATCCCTGACCAGAGACAACACGGCACTATACAATACGTAATCCCTGCGGAGAGACAAAACGGCACTATACAATACTTAATCCCTGACCAGAGACAACATGGCACTGTACAATACTTAATCCCTGAGGAGAGACAACACGGCACTATACAATACTTAAGCCATGGGGAGAGACAACACGGCACTATACAATACTTAATCCCTGACCAGAGACAACACGGCACTATACAATACTTAATCTCTGACCAGAGACAACATGTCACTATACAATACTTAATCCCTGAGGAGATACAACATGGCATTATACAATACTTAATCCCTGAGGAGAGACAACACGGCACTATACAATACTTAATAGCTGAGGAGAGACAACACGGCACTATGCAATACTTAATCCCCGACCAGAGACAACACGGCACTATACAATGCTTAATGCCTGACCAGAGACAACATGGCACTATACAATACTCAATCCCTGAGGAGATACAACATGGCATTATACAATACTTAATCCCTGACCAGAGACAACACAGCACTATGCAATACTTAATCCCTGAGGAGAGACAATACGGCACTATACAATACTTAATCCCTGCGGAGAGACAACACGGCACTATACAATACGTAATCCCTGGGGGAGAGACAACACGGCACTATACAATACTTAATCCCCGACCAGAGACAACATGGCACTATACAATACTTAGTCCCTGAGGAGAGACAACACTGCACTATACAATACTTAATCCCTGGGGAGAGACAACATGGCACTATACAATACTTACTCCCTGAGGAGAGACAACACGGCACTATACAATACTTAATCCCTGAGGAGAGACAACACGGCACTATACAATACTTAATCCCTGAGGAGAGACAACACGGCACTATACAATACTTAATCCCTGAGGAGAGACAACACGGTACTATACAATACTTAATCCATGGGGAGAGACAACACAGCACTATACAATACTTAATCCCTGAGGAGAGACAACACAGCATTATACAATACTTAATCCCTGGGGAGAGACAACACGGCACTATACAATACTTAGTCCCTGAGAAGAGACAGGATGGCACCATACAAAACTTAATCCCTGACCAGAGACAACATGGCACTATACAATACTTAATCCCTGAGGAGCGACAACACGGCACTATACAATACTTAATCCCTGACCAGAGACAACACGGCACATTACATTACTTAATCCCTTAGAATTTATATAAATTCCATTACCATGATCCAGACGATGATATATTTGTGAATTCAGATTTTCCCTGTTCTCTGTGTGTCATGGCAGGAATGGTTAGTTTCGCATTAACGCGGCTGCCCGCCCGATTTTGTGGTACATCTGAGACTCAATTGGAACAACGCGAAGTTATTCCGGCCGTGAGGCGGAATAACTGCGAGGAAATGGCTCACGGAGGATAATGAACGAGGCCTATTTCAATTATTTCTCCATAAAAATCTTACCATAGTATTACTGAAATTGATTATTTAAAGAATAAAATTAAAGAATTACATTTCCGACTTCAGAAATGTAAGCATTACTTATAGCTTAACCATAAAACCCTCAAATCGGTTCAAGGAAATTTCAACAAGAGAAGTTTATTTTTTGATAATTTACTGCTGGAATAACAAACTCGGTTATCGATTCAGTCATTTCAATGGTAAAGTTTCAAAAATAGACTTCTGTTCGTCTGTAAACGGACAATGGGGATTTCTCAAGACATGTGCAGAAGCCTTTTAAACATGCTTGAATGCTAAGAGTTAAATTACCGTGTCCGGTACAGAATTTTCCCATTGTATACCATCTTTCCTGAAATCGGCCAGCTCGGCTCCTTTCTTGTGAGTCTCTAATGAACTGGACTTCAGAACATTGTATTCTCAAACGTTTATAAAAGCACACGGGCTCTCACTCGGGTATAATAATCATGTTAGAATTCCTCCTTATCTAATTACGCGATTACCAATTGCTATTCCTAACACCAGGTGCCCATAACATTGGTATCTTGGACCTCTTCTAACGGGGATGATCAGAATAACTACCGGAAATGTACGTGTGGGGGGGGGGGGGGGTTAGTCCGAGCGTCATATGACAATAGAGAAAGCCAGTCTGTCAGTCAAGTATATGACGTCATAATCAATTACGCACATGTAGGCTGGCGTCACAATCAAATTCGTCATGAATGGCATATCTAAGTCCGTCATAAACGCTTAATAATCTGTCAAGGTGTACGAATTGTATTGTATGTCTACTATTTAATAACCATGCTGTTGAATATTTTGAAACTAATTTAACTGGGCGCTGTTGCTGCCAAAGGCAGCAACAGAACCCAGTCAACTTAGTTTCAAAATATTCAACAGCTTATCTGTGTAGCTTTCTGGAAAATGAGATTCAGGTAGTTCAGTGTTCGACCGATCCTAACACGGACAAAGATTGGGCGGAGCTTAGGTGGGAATGGGCGGGGCATAGCTAAAACTGGATTCTTTCATTATGTCGAGCACCGTAATAAACATTCTGTGCTGCAGAAGACTGGCCGAGAAGCAAATACAAGACATTAAGTAATTATCAATTTGCTTGTCCAAAGATAATGAACATTCAGAAGTAAATGATTACTTCATATAGTGTGAAAATGAAATGACCATGCTCATCTAATACATAACCCTGCTGTGACGTTACCCTCGCGTGAATTGATCTAATCCGTAGACACTGCTGTGACGTCAGCTCTCACAAGGAGCGATATACTCCATAAACACTGCTGTGACGTCACCTCTCACCATGAGGATCTACTCCATACACAGCGCTGTGACGTCCCCGCTCACAAGGAGTGATATACTCCATAAATACTGCTGTGACGTCACCGCTCACCAGGAGTGATATACTCCATAAAGACTGCAGTCTTCTTCTTTTCGTTCGCTGATCATACCTTTAGTCCTGTAAGTGACTATCGACATGATCATAAGCGTTAAGTGCGTGGATCCATGGTTTATTAGAGGGCGCCGTGCGGCCTGGAACCTCCGTCTTCAGCACTCGAGGTTTCTGTCAGGGTTACCTCACCCTTACCTCCTTTAGTCGCCTCTTACGACACGCAGAGGATACGGAAGGTGTATTCTAAGCCCCACCTACAGGGCAATAAACACTGCAGTGACATCACCTCTCACTAGGAGTGGTATACTCCATAAACACTGATGTGACGTCACCGCTCACCAGGAGTGATATACTCCATAAACATGGGTGTGACGTCACCTCTCATTAGGAATGGTATAAACCATAAACATGGATGTGACGTCATCTTTCAGTAGGGGTGGTATAAACCATAAACATGGGTGTGACGTCATCCCCTATTAGGAGTGGTATAAACCAGAAACATGGGTGTGACGTCATCTCTCATTAGGAGTGGTATAAACCATAAATATGGGAGTGACGTCACCTCTCATTAGGAATGGTATAAACCATAAACATTGGAGTGACGTCATCTCTCATTAGGAACGGTATAAATCATAAACATGGGCATGAGGTCATCTCTCATTAAGAGTGGTATAAACCTTAAACATGGCAATGACGCCGTCTCTCATTTGGAGTGGTATATACGCACTCGCCTCGTTAGGTGAAACAAATTGGTCAACACTTGAAACACGTAAAAAATCTATGGACAAATTTTAACCTTCAGGAAATTTGGACCAATCAAACCACCGTAAATATAAATTAATCTTCCAAACTATTAAAAGATGCTATGGAAACGAGGTACAAATCGACCCGGCGTCTCCATCTAAACAGTGATGTTATATGCCCTGTTGGCAAATTCCAACATGGATCTAAACTTCCAACTTACAGGACTTTCAAAAATAACGCTAATATCGAAAACTATCTACTAGTTAATGAAGACTATTCTAGGCGTAAGGATTTTGCGAAGTCAGTGCGCATAACCTCCAGATAGATGTGGGTAGGCATACTGCCCAAAACAATCCTGTAGAGAAAAGAGTGTGCTTACTTCGCTCTGTTGGAGTTGTTGAAGACGAGAAACATTTCATTGCTCGCTGCCCATTCTATGAAATCGAAAGACGTACTCTATTTAATTCCCTCAACCTCTAATTTTGGCTCAGGTGAAATTTTTTTATTCTTAATGTCGTATAATAAGGGGGACACTGAGGTTTGTAAAGCGGTATTGAACTATGTTTCAAAATGACCATTAAAAGGCAAAATGTCTTAACAAATACGCGAAGCACCGATCCACCAGTAACAAATGTCATAGCATAATATGTCAGTCTGTCAATCAAACGGCAGACTACATATAATTATTTAATTATTTAATATATTAGCATTTTTTTATATCATAATTGTTCACTATTCGTCCCGTGTCTTGTAATCTGTATTATGTCTGTGTAACCTTCATGTCTGGCTATATCTTGTAAAAGATTTTGTGCCAATAAATAATCTGAATCTGGTATAAACGATAAACATGGGAGTGACGTCATTTCTCATTAGGAGTGCTATAAACATGGGAGTGACGTCATCTCTCATTAGGAGTGGGTATAAACCATAAACATTGGAGTGACGTCATCTCTCATTAGGAGTGCTATAAACATGGGAGTGACGTCATCTCTCATTAGGAGTGGGTATAAACCATAAACATCGGAGTGACATCATCTCTCAGGAGTGATATAAACGATAAACATGGGAGTGACGTCATCTCTCATTAGGAGTGGGTATAAACGATAAACATGGGAGTGACGTCATTTCTCATTCGGAGTGGTATAAACGATAAACATGGGAGTGACGTCATTTCTCATTCGGAGTGCTATAAACGATAAACATGGGAGTGACGTCATTTCTCATTCGGAGTGGTATAAACGATAAACATGGGAGTGACGTCATTTCTCATTCGGAGTGGTATAAACGATAAACATGGGAGTGACGTCATTTCTCATTAGGAGTGGTATAAACGATAAACATGGGAGTGACGTCATTTCTCATTAGGAGTGGTATAAACGATAAACATGGGAGTGACGTCATTTCTCATTAGGAGTGCTATAAACCATAAACATGGGAGTGACGCCATCTCTCATTCGGAGTGGTATAAACGATAAACATGGGAGTGACGTCATTTCTCATTAGGAGTGGTATAAACGATAAACATTGGAGTGACGTCATTTCTCATTCGGAGTGGTATAAACGATAAACATGGGAGTGACGTCATTTCTCATTAGGAGTGGTATAAACGATAAACATGGGAGTGACGTCATTTCTCATCAGGAGTGCTATAAACCATAAACATGGGAGTGACGCCATCTCTCATTCGGAGTGGTATAAACGATAAACATGGGAGTGACGTCATTTCTCATTAGGAGTGGTATAAACGATAAACATGGGAGTGACGTCATTTCTCATTCGGAGTGCTATAAACTATAAACATGGGAGTGACGTCATTTCTCCTTAGGAGTGGTATAAACGATAAACATGGGAGTGACGTCATTTCTCATCAGGAGTGCTATAAACCATAAACATGGGAGTGACGCCATCTCTCATTCGGAGTGGTATAAACGATAAACATGGGAATGACGTCATTTCTCATTCGGAGTGGTATAAACGATAAACATGGGAGTGACGTCATTTCTCATTCGGAGTGCTATAAACCATAAACATGGGAGTGACGCCATCTCTCATTCGGAGTGGGTATAAACGATAAACATGGGAGTGACGTCATTTCTCATTAGGAGTGGTATAAACCATAAACATGGGAGTGACGCCATCTCTCATTCGGAGTGGTATAAACGATAAACATGGGAGTGACGTCATTTCTCATTCGGAGTGGTATAAACGATAAACATGGGAGTGACGTCATTTCTCATTCGGAGTGGTATAAACGATAAACATGGGAGTGGCGTCATTTCTCATTAGGAGTGGTATAAACGATAAACATGGGAGTGACGTCATTTCTCATTAGGAGTGCTATAAACCATAAACATAGGAGTGACGCCATCTCTCATTCGGAGTGGTATAAACGATAAACATGGGAGTGACGTCATTTCTCATTCGGAGTGGTATAAACGATAAACATGGGAGTGACGTCATTTCTCATTCGTATTGCTATAAACGATAAACATGGGAGTGACGTCATTTCTCATTAGGAGTGGTATAAACGATAAACATGGGAGTGACGTCATTTCTCATTCGGAGTGGTATAAACCATAAACATGGGAGTGACGCCATCTCTCATTCGGAGTGGTATAAACGATAAACATGGGAGTGACGTCATTTCTCATTCGGAGTGGTATAAACGATAAACATGGGAGTGACGTCATTTCTCATCAGGAGTGCTATAAACCATAAACATGGGAGTGACGCCATCTCTCATTCGGAGTGGTATAAACGATAAACATGGGAGTGACGTCATCTCTCATTCGGAGTGGTATAAACGGTAAACATGGGAGTGACGTCATTTCTCATTCGGAGTGGTATAAACCATAAGCATGGGAGTGACGCCATCTCTCATTCGGAGTGGTATAAACGATAAACATGGGAGTGACGTCATTTCTCATTCGGAGTGGTATAAACCATACACATGGGAGTGACGCCATCTCTCATTCGGAGTGGTATAAACGATAAACATGGGAGTGACGTCATTTCTCATTCGGAGTGGTATAAACGATAAACATGGGAGTGACGTCATTTCTCATTCGGAGTGCTATAAACTATAAACATGGGAGTGACGTCATTTCTCATTAGGAGTGGTATAAACGATAAACATGGGAGTGACGTCATTTCTCATTCGGAGTGGTATAAACCATAAACATGGGAGTGACGCCATCTCTCATTCGGAGTGGTATAAACGATAAACATGGGAGTGACGTCATTTCTCATTCGGAGTGGTATAAACGATAAACATGGGAGTGACGTCATTTCTCATTCGGAGTGCTATAAACTATAAACATGGGAGTGACGTCATTTCTCATTAGGAGTGGTATAAACGATAAACATGGGAGTGACGTCATTTCTCATTAGGAGTGGTATGAACGATAAACATGGGAGTGACGTCATTTCTCATTAGGAGTGGTATAAACGATAAACATGGGAGTGACGTCATTTCTCATTAGGAGTGGTATAAACCATAAACATGGGAGTGACGTCACCTCTCACCATGAGTGATCTAATCCATAAGCAACGTTGTGACGTCACCTCTCACTATATCAGTTATTTAAAATTGAATATATCTGACGGAACGCTAAGGCCATATGACGCCTGAGGAATAATCGCAAAAATAGGAAAGCTTTCACGCCTCTGTGACACCAGCGGTGACATGGGAAATTATAAAGCAATATATCAATCAATGTTCCATACAATATTGACAGTGTTATTAGTTCCTGGCATTACCGAGATAGCATTAAACATAGTAATATTTCCTATGCCATTAAAATGTCAATTTTGATGAACAATTTTATTTTTGTTGCTATTTTTTATAGCATTTCATAACATCAATAGTGAACAGTTTACCCGTTCTACTAGCTCTCCGCCCACTCTCTCTCTCTCTCTCTCTCCCTCTCTCTCTCTCTCTCTCTCTCTCTCTCTCCACCCCCCCCCCCTTCCCTCCCTCTCTCTCTCTCTCGCTCTCTCTTTCTCTCTCTCTCTCTCTCCACCCCCCCCCCTCTTCCCTCCCTCTCTATATCTCTCTTTCTCTCTCTCTCTCTCTCTCTCTCTCTCTCCCTCTCTCTCTCTCTCTCTCCACCCCCCCCCCTTCCCTCCCTCTCTCTCGCTCTCTCTTTCTCTCTCTCTCTCTCTCTCTCTCCACCCCCCCCCTCTTCCCTCCCTCTCTATATCTCTCTTTCTCTCTCTCTCTCTCTCTCTCTCTCTCTCTCCCTCTCTCCCTCACTCCCACCCTCCCCCTTCCTTCCTCCCCCAACCGCTCTCCTATCTCCCCCACCCCTCTACTTCCTGCCCCATACTTTTAAGCCAAATTGTTTTAACAAATGTTCAATAACCTTCATATTTACTTCATTTAGCCTCAGCCAAGATGAATTCCGTTAGACATTGTGGTCTATCCCATAATTAGTACTACGCCCTCTTTTTGTCACGTTCAACTGTTGTGTTTAATCAAATTGCTTTTTCAGTATAATCTTTACCATTGGGCAGTCCGTGTCTTTTCTTCGCGTTTCTCTAATGGACGTGTCTGGCAACCACTGTCTTGCCATGGCGTAATCCCATCTGGAAACCACTGTCTGACCATGGCATAATCCTGTCATTATATAATGGATCTTTTCCGTTTTAGCTATGCCCCGCCCATCTGTAGCTAAGCTCCACCCATGCTTGGCCCGGGTTAGGATCGATAGATCCCTGAACTGTCTGACTACCAATTTCCGGAAAACCATACAGATAAGCTGTCCATTTTTAAAACTAGTGTGACTAGGTGCTGTTGCTTCCTGGCAGCAACAACGCCCAGACAAATTAGTCTTAAAATATTCAACAGCATGTTTATTAAATAGCATACAATTCGTACAACGTGTCGGACTATTAAGCGTTTAAAACGGACTAAATCAAGTTGTTCATGCTGTAATTGATTATAGCGTGATCCTACACGTCGCGTAGTTGATTATGACGTCATATGATGAATGGATAAACTGGGGGGGGGGGGGGGGTGTCCATTATGACGGTTACTGTTGACCTTTGCCACTCTCACAACGGACCTGTGTAATTTGATTGTGCCTTCAACCTAACAAGTGATATATTTTGATTGTGACGTCAGATAATTGTTAGTTGAAAGAGTAATTGTTTTGTCGTAATTTTTGTCTAGTATGGAGTTGAAATGGTCCTTTCCAGAGTACCCACCCATCATATGACGTCATAATGAACTGCGTGATGTGTGCAATGACATCATAATGAATGACGTCATGAATGATGTCGATAAGTACGTCACGAACGCATATTTGAAGACGGTCTATGGGCTGTTGTACAAATTGTTTGCTTTTACTATTTAATAAATATTCTGTTGAATATTTTGAAACTAATTTGACTGGGCGCTGTTGCTGCCTATGACAGCAACAGCACCCAGTCTAATTAGTTTCAAAATATTCAACAGCTTCCCTGTATAGTTTTCAGGAAATTGATAGCTAGGGCATTCGGGGATCGATCAATCCAAACACGGCGAGGTGTGGGTGGAGCTTACTAGTGGTGGGCGGGGCATAGCTAAAGATGGAAAGGTCCATTGTCTATATGTTTGAATCTTGAGTCTGTGACCACGAGTTGTGAGGGGTGCAATGTGATTATTTGTGACGAATTGCCTCCCCCCCCCCCCCCCGCCCGCCCGCGTCTATAGTGTACTTCCTGTGTAGAACTGTACATGTTTCAATCAGACGCCACAACCCCACACCCTGAGTCTTAATATTTCATTGACTTAATCTTATGTAATTTAAATCTTTCCCATGGCTTAGGCGTTTGAGAGTATAGATAGGTCTTCTACCATAAATTCATTCCCCCTAGTGGAGACAGCAACTCACAGTACTACTTAATCACATTTTATTCATGGGAAAAACACTCAGAATTCATATAAATTCAATTATCACAATTCAGCTGGGGATATTTGTCTGAATTCCAATTTTCGTTCCCCCCTCCCAAGTTCAAACATCATTGTCAGAATTGGTTAGTTTGGTATAGAATTGCGCTACAGTCGGCAAATGTAGTATTACATTGGAGGCCCAAAGGAAACTGGAAATGGAATTATACATTAAGATGAAGGAATGATATATCGTGAAATAATGGCAAAAGCCAGGTCACGTGAGAAACGAGCCAAGAATAACTCAATGCAGCATTGAAGGATACGTTACTTTTCACCATACAGGAATGTCATCCTTAAGAGAAATGTTCTTTGTGTGACTATTTTCCAATAGGATGATCATTAATTTTGCAGATTCTGTTGTCACTCATTTCATGACTTCTTACCTGACATAATTTTGTCCAGCTTATCTGCTATTTGTTTTGCTTATCTCCTCTTTATCAGGCTTACCTGCTCTTTGTTCAACTCATCCGCACTATGTATGGATTATCTCCCCTTTGTTTGGCTTATTTGCCCTTATGGCGCTCTGCGCGTTTCAATACTCAACGTCTGTCTAACGCACTTGTTGGGTATAGAAGACTGATTTTTGTCATGTGGATTTTTTTAATCCTTGGTGTCTATCAAGTCTAAAAACCCAATGCCATTTTAGAAAATCAGATTATGACGTAATAGTGACGTCATTTCTAAGCTAGCTTAAATGACAGTTAACTGAATTTTTAACATTTTTATGTGAATATTTAATAGTTTCAGGAATGTATATTAGTATTTAATTCCAGACAGAGAACAAACAGGCGTGCGAAATAATATAAAGCGGCTGATACAATGTAACACTAGAAGCACGCCTAACATAGCAATTGAGATTTCCCCATACTCTTCAATCTTCAGTACACCAGCTGGATTTACGTGCATTATTTTGGCCACATATTAGCGATAGGCCTTCCATTCATTTCTAACCATATCCTGGGTACTAGTTTTAAGAGTTCAAACGTGAAACATGGAAGTTTAAAATGCTTCACATATATCGAATTTGCTTAAAAACAATAGAAATTCCGGGACCTCCTTGGCAATTCACCCTTCCAGAGTATCCATCCATCATCTGACCTCGTATGACGTCATAATCAGTTCGGCGCGTGTATGATGACGTCACAATCATTACGTCACAAAGGGTTCCATATAGACCGTCATCAAATCTCAAATAGTCACGTTGTATGAATTGTGTCTTTGTAATTCTTTGCTATTTAATAAACATGATGTTGCTTAGGCAGCAACAGCACCCAGTCAAATTAGTTTCAATATATTCAACAGCTTACCTGTGTAGGTTTTTGGAAATTGATAGTCAGGTTGTTCAGAGATCGATCGATCCCAACACGAGCTAGATGTGGGGTGAAGCTTAGCTAGAGATGGGCGGGGCATAGCTAAAACCGGAAAAGGCCATTGTTTTGCGAGTCATGATCCTTTGGCGTCTAATGGAATGGAGGCTAATGGACTCCCTGTTTCAGTTTGGTCTATGAGTCTGTTATATTAATCACGTGGGCAACACCGCGCATTAATTAATATAACAGGCTCACGATTTATGGATGTCTACTAATGTCATGTCTTGATTGACTCCATGATTGCTCCGCAATTCTTGTTTCTTGACATGAATAAGATAAAGAAGAACAGCCGCCATTGTGCCGGGCGTAACACACGTCGTCGCAATCTAAAAATAGAGGCGAGGCTGACTGGCTTCTTCGAGAAAACACTTCAACGCACAAATAATACTTTTCTGGATCTCGTATCGAAGGAGATCTCGCGAGATACGAATGACATCGTCGCCGTGTGGATATCACATGATATTTACAGAGAACGGTTACAATCATTATCCAGGATTCACGCTGACTCTATTCACCTTTCCAGAGTACCTACCCATCATATGACGTCATAATGAACTGCGTGATGTGTACAATGACATCATAATGAATGACGTCGATAAGTACGTCACGAACGCATATTTGAAGACGGTCTATGCTTTGTTGTACAAATTGTTTGCTTTTACTATTTAATAAATATTCTGTTGAAACTAATTTGACTGGGCGCTGTTGCTGCCATATATATATATGCTGCCTGTATAGTTTTCAGGAAATTGATAGCTAGGGAATTTGGGGATCGATCAATCCCAACACGGCGAGGTGTGGGTGGAGCTTAGCTAGTGATGGGCGGGGCATAGCTAAAATGGAAAGGTCCATTGCTGCAATCTCTGTTAAAGGAACAGGCGGCAGATACTACTGCTGAGCTAGATGACATAGAACCTTAACCTTTATGATAAATCAGTAGCCACACGTTTGTGGTCTAAATGTCAATGTGTATTTAGAGCTGTAAAATGTAATAGCCATGTTGACATTATCGGCTGATGGAAAATTATTACCCATATATGAACTGGCTGGATAAATCAATCAATCAAGCAATCAATCAAGCAATCAACCAGTCTGATCTTACCCTCAGCCGCCCATGTGGCAGATATTTGAATAGACATAGGGGCCATAAGCCAATCTGCAACCAAGCAAACTTGTACTCAGCCAGTTTGTAACCGAGCAAACTTGTAGTCAGCCAGTTTGTAACCAAGCAACCTTGTATTCAGCCAGTTTGAAACCAAGCAAACTTGTACTTAGCCAATTTTGTAACTAAGCAACCATGTAATCAGCAAGTTTGTAACCATGAAACCGTGTACTCCGCCAGTTTGTAACCAGGCAAACTTGTACTCAGCCAGTTTGTAACCAGGCAAGCTTGTACTCAGCCAGTTTGTACCCAAACAATCTTGTACTCAGCCAGTTTGCAACCAAGCAACAATGTACACAGCAAGTTTGTAACGTTGCAAACTTGTACTCCGCCAGTTTGTAACCAAGCAACCGTGTACTCAGTCGGTTTGTGACCAGGTAAACTTGTACTCCGCCAGTTTGTAACCAAGCAACCGTGTACTCAGCAAGTTTGTAACCAAGCAAACTTGTACTCAGCCAATTTTGTAACCAAGCAACCTTGTACTCCGCCAGTTTGTAACCAGGCAAACTTATACTCAGCCAGTTTGTAACCAGATAAACTTGTACTCAGCCGGTTTGTAACCAAGCAACCTTGTACTCAGCCGGTTTGTGACCAAGCAACATTGTACTCAGCAAGTTTGTAACCAAGCAAACTAGTACTCAGCCAATTTTGTAACCAAGCAGCCTTGTTCTCAGCAAGCTTTTAACCAAGCAACCTTGTACTCCGCCAGTTTGTAACTAGGCAAACTTGTAGTCAGTCAGTTTGTAATCAAGCAACCTTGTACTCAGCCAGTTTGTAACCAAGCAACCTTGTATTCAGCCAGTTTGAAACCGAGCAAACTTGTAGTCAGCCAGTTTGTAACCAAGCAACCTTGTATTCAGCCAGTTTGCAACAAACTTGTACTTCGTCAGTTTGTAACCAGGCAAACTTGTACTTCGCAAGTTTATAACTAGGCAAACTTATACTCAGCCAGTTTGTAACCAGGTAAACTTGTACTCAGCCGGTTTGTAACCAAGCAACCTTGTACTCAGCCAGTTTGTGACCAAGCAACATTGTACTCAGCAAGTTTGTAACCAAGCAAACTAGTACTCAGCCAATTTGGTAACCATGCAGCCTTGTTCTCAGCAAGTTTTTAACCAAGCAACCGTGTACTCCGCCAGTTTGTAACCAGGCAAACTTGTAGTCAGTCAGTTTGTAATCAAGCAACCTTGTACTCAGCCAGTTTGTAACCAAGCAACCTTGTACACAGCCAGTTTGTAACCAGGCAAACTTGTACTCAGACAGTTTGTAACCAAGCAACCTTGTACACAGCCAGTTTGTAACCAGGCAAACTTGTACTCAGCCACTTTGTAACCAAGCAACCTTGTACTCAGCCAGTTTGTAACAAACTTGTACTTCGTCAGTTTGTAACCAGGCAAACTTGTACTTCGCAAGTTTGTAAGTAGGCAAACTTGTACTCAGCCAGTTTGTAACTAGGCAAACTTGTACTCAGCCAGGTTGTAACTAGGCAAAGTTGTACTCAGCCAGTTTGTAACCAGGCAAACTTGTACTCGGCCAGTTTGTAATCAAGCAACTTTGTACTCAGCCAGTTTGTAACTAGGCAAAGTTGTACTCAGCCAGTTTATAACCAGGCAAACTTGTACTCGGCCAGTTTGTAATCAAGCAACCTTGTACTCAGCCAGTTTGTAACCAGGCAAACTTGTACTCAGGCAGTTTGTAACCCGGCAAACTTGACATGGCCAGTTTGTAATCAAGCAACCTTGTTCTCAGCAAGTTTTAACGAGGCAAAGTTGTACTCAGCCAGTTTGTAACTAGGCAAACTTGTGCTCCACCAATTTGTAACCAGGCAAACTTGTACTCAGCCAGTTTGTAACCAAGCAACCGTGTATTCAGCCAGTTTGTAACTAGGCAAACTTGTACTCAGCTAGTTTGTAACCAAGCAAACTTGTACTCCGCCAGTTTGTAATCAAGCAACCTTGTACTCAGCCAGTTTGCAACCAAGCAACCTCGTAGTCAGCCAACTTGTAACCAAGCGAGTAGTAATGGGTGGGTCTGTACGTTATTGTTCTTCCCAGCAGGGAACAATGGGTTTTTCACGGGATCAAAGGAAAAGCAAGTGGAATGGAATGTTGAGAACAATGGCGTCCAGCGGCACATGCATTCTAGAAAACAATGACGTACAGAACGCCACGTTTTCTCGATAACAATGACGCACAGCCGCACACGTATTTGAGATTCTGCCTCACTCTGGAATGTTCTATTATTTTGAATTAGTTAACCCTTAAAAGTTTAAAAGTTGTGTATTTTACATTTAAATGTAGTGGCGGCGCGCCCCCCTCCGTGGTTATCTACCGTTGTAAAAATAATAAGGGAGTAATGTAAAACTAATAGGGTTTAAGAGGTGGTCTGATAATGGAGGTCGTATGAGTATGAGGTTGAGGATGTATGAGGAATTACGGTATTGATGTATATTTTGAAAATAATTTGACTGTTTCGTCGATAACATTATTAGTAAACTGTAGAATATTTAGAGACTGCCTGTAAGCTGTTACTGTCTTAGCAACAGCTACCAGACAGATTAGTAACAAAATAGAGTTTAAGAGGTGGTCTGAATTGGAGGTCGTATGATGAGGAGGAGGGAGTATGAGGTTGAGGATGTTTGAGGAATTACGGTTCGCTATTGATGTATATTTTGAAAATAATGTGACTGTTTCGTTGCTAACGTTAATTTATTAGTAAACTATTTTTGCTGAATATTTTGAAAACGTTTTGACTTTTAACCATCATTACGCACAAATTGTTTTTAAATACTTAATATTGCAATAATGTCAGTTGTTTTAGATGTTGCACGATGGGTAAAATGTAGTCATTATGTCTCTGAGTGCACCGTGCATTTATAGAATTGTATGTAGAGCGTACTTATGCTAAAAGGATTATTTAATGCGTATGATTAAACCATTACTGCCACATTAGTCGTGAGATCGGTCCTTAATCGAGTTACAAACATGGCACATGTTAATAATGAAAGAATGTTAAAACACCACCCGTCTCGTTCTAAGCACGGGATATTACAATGTCCTAGACAAAAGTTTGTTTTTATAAATCGATAATAACGCCTGCACCCGCTCACCGGCTATTGCTGTTTACCGACGATTAAAGATACGACAATTAAGAGCAACATTTTGAGCGTAGTAGCATAATCATAGATGGCCGTTTACTACAAATATAAATATATCCTTGTGGCTACAGAGCAGTGATACGTTATAACCATGTTTTCTACTATATAATTCAGTCCTTCCCTAAGCGACCACCTCGTGTTACATCATTACATGGATGCTATTAACCCTTTTAACCCTAGAATTTCTTCAAGAAAATGTCAATTTTCTTCATATTCATATTTGTGGTACGAGAAGACTATTTTTGAAAATTTATCATCGGAATGACTGGCACTGCAGGCTATCCATTTGTCTAGTCATTGCGTCGGCAAACACCCCCCACCAACCACCATCATCATCGCCAACACCTGCCCTGTAGGTGGGGCTTAGAATACACCTTCCATATCTTCTGCATATCGTAAGAGGCGACTAAAGGAGGTAGGGGTGAGGTAACCCTGACAGAAACCTCGAGTGCTGAAGACGGAGGTTCCAGGCCGCACGGCGCACTCTAATAAACCATGGATCCATGCACTTAACACTTATGATCATGTCGATAGTCACTTACAGGACTGGTGGTATGATCAGTGAACGAAAAGAAGATCACCAACACCCACCACCACCACCACCACCACCACCACCACTATGACCTACACCCAACACCATGCATTAACCCCACCACCACCACCCATGCACCCGCCAACCCATAGCGAATTTCTTCATATTCATACTTGCATCCTTAGAGAAGGCTATTTTTGAAAATTTATCATCAGAATGACTGGCACTGTAGGCTATCCATTTGTCTAGTCATTGCGCCAGTAAACACCCCCACCAACCACCATCATCATCGCCAACACCCACCACCACCACCACCACCACCACCACCACTACGACCTACACCCAACACCATGCATTAACCCCACCACCACCACCACCCACACACCCGCCAACCCATAGCAAATTTCTTCATATTCATACTTGCATCTTTAGAGAAGGCTATTTTTGAAAATTTATCACCGGAATGACTGGCACTGTAGGCTATCCATTTGTCTAGTCATTGCGCCAGTAAACACCCCCCCCCCCCCACCAACCACCATCAGCATCACCAACACCGACCACCAACAACACCACCACCTCCACCACTACAACCTACACCCAACACCATGCATTAACCCCACTACCACCACCCACGCACCCGCCAACCCATAGCGAATTTCTTCATATTCATACTTGCATCTTTAGAGAAGGATATTTTTGAAAATTTATCACTGGAATGACTGACTCTGACAGCTATCCATTTGTCTAGACATTGTGGTCGGAAGGTGTGAGAGCGCTGTGTTTGAAAAAATGGCATATACGTTGGAGAGGGTATGTCAATGAGGATTTAATAAAAGTCTCGCTCGTATGCACATGTGCTAATACGCGATACTGCTAGTTATACATTGTACCCGTGTGCGTGCATGCATGCCCCGGTGTGCACCCTTGTGTGCATGCATGCACCAGAAGACTATTTTTGAAAAGTTATCATCAGAATGACTGGCTCTGCTGGCTATCCATTTGTCTAGACATTGCGACAGCAAACACCACCCACGACCCACCTATATCCTCCACCCCATCATCATCACCAACACCCACCACCATCACGACGAGCATCAACACCACCGCCTTCAACACCACTGCCACTAGCACCACCAACACCAGTACCGACATCCACCACCAACCACTAGGCACCACAACCACCACCGTATGTTGCGGATTGTGACCTCTTGTTGTGGATTGCGTATTGCGGTTGCATGTTGAGGATTTGCCGGCATATGTTGTGGATTGCGGGCGCATGATGCGGATTTGCGGGCGTATGTTACGGAGTGCGGGCGCATGATGCGGATTTGTGGGCGTATGTTGCGGATTTGCGGGCGCATGATGCGGATTTGTGGATGCGTGTTGCGGATGGCACCAAGTGTATGTACATGCCTGAACATGCATACATGCCAAAATGCATGCATACAGGTGCGGCCTCATGCGGGCCGCATTTGCGGATTTGCAGGCATATGTTGCGGGCGCATGATGCGGATTGCAGGTGCATGTTGCGGATTTGCGGGCGTATGTTGCGGATTGCAGGCGCATGATGCGGATTGTGGGCACCATGTTGCGAATTTGTGGGCGCATATTGCGGATTTGTGGCCGCAGTACATATAATCCTATAAATGGTACAAATTCAATCCCTTTTCTCATTCCAGTTTAAACATCGCAAAGTGGTTGGACGTGTAACTGCAGAGTAGTTAGGCAGTCAGATTTCTTTGAAGAACCTTGTAACTTGAATACTTGCTAGATTTATCCTATAATCAATATGCCGAGACATAAATATTTTGAATGTGCTTCAACTTTTAATAGGTCAAATGACCTGAAGTGGCATAAGATCCGATTCCATAGCGATGAAGATAGCAAAAATCTAGACAGTGAAGATGAAGAAATGACAGAGATGAATAGTGACGATGATGAGCCAGTGGAGTTGGAGAGTGAAGCCGGTAATGACTCAGCAGAGACTGAGAGTGAAGATGAAAAAGATGCCATAGGCAATGAGGAACTATTTACCATATTCCAAAATATTAAGCAGGTCTTAGACGCTGAACAATCAGGTTTAGAAGATGAGGATGGTGAAGTGGACACAGACCCAAATGGTGTAGGCAATGTGCCTATTTCCGTATATGCTGATGCTTTAGTTACAAAGTGTATAGACGTAATGCTCCAGTCGAGAAGATTACAGAACTCTACGCTCAGTAAAATAATTTGTCAGGAAATTAAAGATTTTATCGATGAGGGGTACGCATATGATGAAGCAGTCTTCTCAGCTTTTCGAAAAAGAGTTTCTGATCAAGAAGTACATAAGGAACCATCTAGATGCTGAGGATAATGATGATGATTCTGTCGGTGATAGATCTGATCCATAAGGAATCAGTCATCGATAAAATGGATCTCCAGAACATTGACTATTTGTTTATGCTACAGCAACTATACGTTTTATCATATGTAATATTTACTTCAATGTAAAAATATGGATACAAATAAAACATTGGTTCTTTTTGTGCGTGTTTGATGATTGTAGCTTCCCAGCCAGGTGCCCCCACATCCCTCGATATACAAATTGGAGTGCTGTTGTTCAATGCGACAATTTGACATAGGAAGCCACAATTCCGCTTAGTTTCAAAATACTTTTTCACTACAACCACGAGGTACTGCATTGACCACCTAATACGTTAAACGATACAAGGGTGCTCATCATTATTCGTCAACGATGACGACGGTGAACATTGTTCCCAACATTTTAAAATTTAAATAATAATTAAATGACTGACGCTTTAAAGACCACTCCTTAAATACGAGATGCATGATTATTATCTATATAATAGTATGCATACAACATCGCTTGGCTTAGCTATATATATTACTCGCATAGAGATGTACATTGCTCTCTTTTAAAAAAAATTAAATGACTGGTAGGAAGCCGCTTAGTTTCATGTTTGAGGGTTTTAGATGAAGGTTAATGCGTTTGCATACAAATCGAAGGATTAAAAGCGAATCATAGATGCTTTATGCACAATAACGAGGTGGTCAGGGAAAACATATTTCCCTGGATACTTTTTTAACGCGCACAGATTTTTATGCGTTTAAACCATTTAACAAACTAATCCATCGCGTCTAGCCTGTGAACATATCCAAGATTTTCGCCTGCATGTATGTGTCATTATATGGAGGTCAGTATGCAACAGTTTTTGATAGGACGCTAGTCATCTCATGCGATATTCCTTATATTTTTTTGTAGTAGAGCGATGTAGTATAAATGTAAATGTTAATGTACTTTTGGCTAAAATGTGTTGCGGATTTGCGGGCGCGTGTTGCGGATGGCAACAAGTATATGCACATGCCTGAACACGCATACATGCATACAACATCGCTTGGCTTAGCTATATATATTACTCACATAGAGATGTACATTGCTCTCTTTTAAAAAAAATTAAATGACTGGTAGGAAGCCGCTTAGTTTCATGTTTGAGGGTTTTAGATGAAGGTTAATGCGTTTGCATACAAATCGAAGGATTAAAAGCGAATCATAGATGCTTTATGCACAATAACGAGGTGGTCAGGGAAAACATATTTCCCTGAATACTTTTTTAACGCGCACAGATTTTTATGCGTTTAAACCATTTAACAAACTAATCCATTGCGTCTAGCCCGTGAACATATCCATGATTTTCGCCTGCATGTATGTGTCATTATATGGAGGTCAGTATGCGACAGTTTTTGATAGGACGCTAGTCATCTCATGCGATATTCCTTATATTTTTTTGTAGTTGAGCGATGTAGTATAAATGTAAATGTTAATGTACTTTTGGCTAAAATGTGTTGCGGATTGCTGGCGCATGTTGCGGATTGCGGGTGCATGATGCGGATTTGCGGGCGCATGTTGTGGATGGCAACAAGTATATGTACATGCCTGAACACGCATACACGCCAAAATGTATGCATACATGTGCGGACGCATACGGTCTGCATGTTGTGGATTTGCGGGCGCAGTACATATATTCCTATAAATGGTACAAATTCAATCCATTTTCTCATTCCAGTTTAAACATCGTAAAGTGGTTGGATGTGTAACTGCAGAGTAGTTAGGTAGCCTTAGGCAGTCTCATGGGATATTCCTTATATATTATTTTTTTGTAGTAGAGCGATGTGGAATAAATGTAAATGTTAATGTACATTTGGCTAAAATGGCCAGCAGTACAAACTTTGACGGATCAGACACTGGGTATGTGCGATGTCGTTGGTGTTCCATCGACATCCGCGACACCATATGCCGACGGTCGAAACACGAGAGGGTCTGTAGGCGTATGATCAAGAAAACAGAACCTAAAGAGATGGTGTACACCTGCAAGGAGTGCTATTGTCTATTACCAATCAAACAGTATCCGCATGGGTGTCCTGTAATCGGTGATACTCCGACTGATATACAAAAAGCAAACATGATGCAGTTTGTTACCAAACTGACAACCGCGCCTGTGCAGATCTGCGAAGACTGAGACCGATCTCAAAACACGGCCCTTTTCAGGGCCCACAAATCATTTGAAAGAGATCTCTCTATCTGTTCAAAAAATAAAATAATGTAATAAAGTTTTTACACACAACAACCCGCTTCACACATGCATTCGCAAGCACACATTCTGATCCATCAAAAGTGGTCGATGGATGCTACTGTTCTAAATGGTCATCTGTATGCTATTGTTCGTGGATGATTAATGCATTGCCATTGACTAGGTACACATTTTGTTCATATTTTTGAAAAATTTATAATTAAATGACTGCCATTTTAAAGACATAAATATGATAGATAAAACTATCTATATAATAGCATAGGAAAACTTACTGTGTACGTGTCTGACTTTGAAAAATTAAATGACTGGAGAACACATTTTGCTCATATTTTTGAAATTTTAATAATTAAATGACTTCCACTTTAAAGAATCACCTTAAATACGTAAGATAAAATTATTTATATATATATATATATATATATATATATATATATATATATATATATATATATATATATATATATATACACACAACGTAGATCACTATAACCCATTTAACGCAACGCTCTGATTTTTTTATTTTAAATTGAATGACTGGGAGTTTGTTCATATTTAAAAAAAATTTAATAATTAAATGCTTGATGCTTTAAAGACATAAATATGGTAGATAAAACTATCTATATAATATTATACATCGTCAACGATGACCATTTCCATAGCAATTTTGAAAATTTAATAATTAAATGACTGCCATTTTTAAATGACTTAAACCAAGGAGGAGGTTAATGGTGACTAAACCGCCAGCGGCTTACAATCAATTATTTTCAAAATATTCGTACAGAGATATCGCGCAAGACGTTGCCTCGGCGAATACACTAGCATATACGTCAGCCATCCTCCTCATCCCTCGCGACACCTCTACGAGCGACAACCTGCATTTTCTTAAAGGACCACCAGCCGAATAAAGGCACGCTCATGCATGGAGAACAATGCCAAGCAGAGGGTGTCCGAGATAGCATTCCTCCCTCCTCCTTCGACCTCCATTATCAGACCACCTCTCTCTTACCTAACATCGCCTAATAAGAAATTAAAATTTACACAGTCAAATCATTTTCAAAATATTCAGCAACCAATCAATTTTATTCAGCAACCAATCAAAATATTCAGCAACTGATTATCATAATATTCAGCAACCAATTATCAAAATATTCAGCTACCACTCAAATTATCAAAATATTCAGCAACAAATTATCGAAATATTCGTACATCGTGCATACCTTGTAAACAAGTATGCTAGCATCGCCCTCATAATCATCCAGCAATATCAACTGAGGAGGAATGCTATATCATTCTGCCTCAACTGACACAGACAGTCAAATTATTTACAAAATATTTGTACATAGAGAATTGCCTTGTAAACAAGTACGCTAGACCCTCAAAACCAACTTCTACTGAGCAAGAATGCTAGCCTCATCTACCTCCCACTCCTCACCATACGACCTCCCTTATCAGACCACCTCTTAAACTCCTTCCTCATATTATCATAACACCACTTAAACTCTATTATTTTTTACCTTACATACCACAATGAAACGTCTGACAAACAGGATTCTGAAGAAAAAATGATCATATTTAATGTATAATTATTTATGTACTATGTTTTCTTTTTAATTATCGTGAATAAATATCGCTAATATTTATCATAAAAATGCACGTGTCAATAAAAAATACATTTATTTTGTAAAAATATGTTATTATTTCTTCGTGTTCCCATCTCAACCCTCACCGAACCCCAATTATCGCTATTTTGATAATAAAAAAAAAAAATGTAATGGTACACTAGGCACGCGGGGTGTACCACAATGATCCAAAGATCCGTAATTAATCGTATTCACATCGCGACAATGACAAAATGCGGACATATTTGAATACAGAGGAAACCATATGACGTGCTCTGTAATTGAACCCTGTGTATCAATTCCAGTTTTCTATAACTGGAATGTCATTCAAACATGGTGCGATAGTAATGTTTTGTAAACCGATGATGTTAAGCGGTGGAGAAAAAACACGTGACTGAAATAAGGGTGTGTTCAGATTGGAAAGATAGTTTTAGTGACAGCTCATATTTTAGCTATAAAAGCTAAATGCGCGCGACTAGTAAGGCATACAGCTTTTTTTTTAATTTAACAAAACACGTAAAATGGAATCTCAATTATGCGATCGATGGAGAACGATAGGTTCTACGCCTATTAATTGTGGCTGCATCCAATGGAACCAATATAAAGAGGTTCCAGTACGGCAACCATTTGCAATGTCATTGCGTGAAATCCGTAACCGCTGGAGAGAATATCTAGTGGATCTGGACGAACGCAATTACAACAAATGGTTGCATATGAAGTACCAACTTCGTAATGATTGTTGTATGTGTATGTCGTGCAAACAAGACAGAAGTTATTGTTTGCATTAATTGAGATAAAAATATTTACGTTAGCAAAATAAAAAATAAAAATAGGCCTCTTTTTTAAGGGGCCACCAAAAACCAAAATTATGTTACATACACCCACACACAAACGGGTACATAAAAAAGACGCACACATGCACGCACGACGTACACGCATAGGGGACAGGGAACACGGGTGACAAGTGGCATGCGCGTAGAACCATGCACGCATCGTCACACGCGTATCGTAACACGCGTGAGGTTATGCGCAGTACGTGAGTGTGTTGGTGCATCAGGTGCATGTGTGTGGGTACGTATGTGAAAAAAAGTAGGACACCCTTGTGGATGATAGATCAGTAACAGTTTCCAACGATACAGATGCATTCAACCACATATTCCACCATGGGTGAAGCCTTTCGTCGTGGTACATACCAACAACATTATTAGTTCGCGAGGAAACAGACATTGACAAAATCTAACATCGCATGACCTTAAAGCGAATGAAGCGTACATGTTTAATGTTAATATGAGTAATGCGCAAACACACCATAAATATGCATAAAGCACTCGAGCACCAAAACGTGATATTCTAATAATTACCCAAGGGAATTAGTACATATGTCCACTCGGCTAAGAACTAGGAAACGATACGATATTGTATCCAGACCACAAAGCTGTACACATTCGCAACTACAAAGTAAAATCTCCTAGTGAGTAGGCGATAATTCAATAGTAATTTTGAATATTTCTAAAAAATCACGTAGTACGAGACTTGAGGTACTAACACATTCTTTCATTATTAACACATGGTATGTTTGTATCTCGATTCAAGCTTGATCTCACGGCTATTCAAAACATATGGTTAAATCATACGCAACAAATAATCTCTTTAGCATAAGTACGCTCCACATACAATTCTATAAACGGAACCCTCAGAGATATAATGACCACATTTTAACCATCGTATCTAAAACGATTGACGTTATTGCAAAGTATTTTAAAAACAATTTGTGCATAATGACGGTTAAAAGTCAATCAAAATATTCAACAAAAAAATAGTTTTACTAATAACGTTGGCGACGTCAAATTAATTTCAAAAGATTCAACAGTTTTCCTGTATGGTATCGATAAAAATGAGCTATATATTCATCGGTATTAGGGTTAACTTCTTTTTAACCCAGGATACAATCCATCACCACCAAGTCTTGGTTACCATTCCAACCGAACATACCATTAATACAAGATTATTTTTAATATTTTGTTACTAATCTGTCTGGTAGCTGTTGCTAAGACAGTAACAGCTTACAGGCAGTCTCTAAATATTCTACAGTTTACTAAGGACGTTAGCGACGAAACAGTCAAATTGTTTTCAAAATATACAGCAATACCGTAATTCCTCATACATCCTCAACCTCCTCCTCCTACTACTACCTCCATTATCAGACCACCTCTTAAAATCTATTTTGTTACTAATCTATCTGGTAGCTGTTGCTAAGACAGTAACAGCTTACAGGCAGTCTCTAAATATTCTACAGTTTACTATCAGACCACCTCTTAAAATCTATTTTGTTACTAATCTGTCTGGTAGCTGTTGCTAAGACAGTAACAGCTTACAGGCAGTCTCTAAATATTCTACAGTTTACTAATAATGTTAGCGACGAAACAGTCAAATTATTTTCAAAATATACATCAATACCGTAATTCCTCATATATCCTCAACCTCATACTCCTACGACCTCCATTATCAGACCACCTCTTAAACTCTATTATTTTTACATTACTCTCTTATTATTTTTACAATGGTAGATAACCACGGAGGGGGGGGGGGGGCGCCACTACATTTAAACGTAAAATACACAACTTTTAAGGGTTAACTAATTCAAAATAATAGAACATTCCAGAGTGAGGGAGAATCTCAAATACATGTGCGGCTGTGCGTCATTGTTATCGAGAAAACGTGGCGTTCTGTACGTCATTGTTCTCTAGAATGCGTGTGCCGCTGGACGCCATTGTTCTCAACATTCCATTCCACTTGCTTTTCCTTTGATCTCGTGAAAAACCCATTGTTCTCGAAGACCCCCTGCTGGGAAGAACAATAACGTACAGCCCCACCCATTACTACTCAAGCGAAGGTGTACTCCACAAGGCTGTAACCAAGCAAATTTATAGACAGCCAGTCTGCAACCAACTAACTTTAACCTGCCAGGCTTGGTGCGAACCAGACTTGAACCAGCCAGACTCGGTGTCAACCAGATGCCGAACCAGCTAGACTTAGTGTCAACCAGAGACATAATCCGCCAAACTCGGTGCCAACCAGACTTGAACCAGCTAGGCTTGCAACCAGATAGACGTGATACCGACTTCAGCCCAGCACACTTAGCAAATATAAATATATGTAATAAATATAAAAATATACATAAGTTCGTTATATTTCCTTCACAGCTGTATCCAATTAATTGCCTGTGCGACTTGTTATAGATAATACAGTCATCTGTTAGGATTTATATATTTCCCAGTTGTTCAGTAGTTCTTTTATTCTTAATTACAGCCCCTACCCAGCAGTGTCAGACCTTGCTTACTTTGGCATAGCGATCAAATAACTTCTATTGTTCCACTCACCTCATAAGTAGTGAGTTATGGTAGTGTTCTCCATATATGCACATACAGGTCGAGGCATTAGAGTTAAGCGTTAGGATAATCAATGTGGCAGTGAATATAGGCAGAGATATTAGATCCTTAACGGATACAGATAATTCGGACGACTTGTCCACGGCTGAATAACCAACACTCCACTTACCTGTAAGATTCGGCAAGTTGAGCAGAAGGTAACGAGGTTGGAAAGGTGTTAAATCCACCGGCCCGATCACCTTGTAGCAAGTGGGGAATTTACTCAACCTATCCAATGACCTAGGTGACCTGCCGGGTCAAATTGACCTGCATGGTTGATGGCAGAAACCACTACCAATCAACAGCGGGGACACCTCGCCCCATTGAAATGGTCAATGACCTTCTAAGGCAGGAGGTACAATGATTGGAGAAATGATATTACTTTGCCATCCTGAGTTAGCTTCTCCTACTACTCTCCATTCGCATGGGGCTAGTTCCGCCAACACCATACACACCTACAGTGGGCGGTGGAGGGCAGACCCGAGTACACTATGACAGCCGTGTAAGTGATAGTTTCCCCCATAGAAATCTGCGTCTAGAAGCTTCATTTTACCCCAGTTTTGCATTCATTGGGCGACCTCTTGGTGCTCCCAAAAACTATTTCTATAGTAACCAATAGGAAACCCCATACCACCCTAATTCAAACTCCTGCTGCATAAGAATTACTTGATATTTTTAATCGAATCTAGATGATCCATGTGACGATGTATTTTTCATATGATACAAAATCTTTAGCAAAAAAAAGAAAAGCACAGGAACATCTGAATGGTATGATAAATTAGCCAGGAAACAACACATCGCAGTGTGATAGGTGCCTCAAGCATAATGACTCATGTCTTTCTCCATATATACACATGCTAAGTCTCTAACCCATTGTGAGAATCTTGTTAACTTTTTCAAAGACAATTTAATAGAAAGGTTTCATTACAGCTAGGAAGAGTTCCAGTCAAAATATTTTCAAAATAAAAATGATGTTTCGAACTTAGCTCTTAGTGCGGGAGCCTGCGTAGCCAAAATAAGTTCCATGGAAATTTTCGGTATAGAGCTCGAAAATAGGTTTCCAGTAAATTTAGAATGAAATGTCTGTTTTGTATTATGTTGGGCAAATTGACATATATATTTATGAGTCCTATGACTGTAATGTGCATAACAGCGACGCTGTTGATCTGGAAAGAGACATTTGCAAAAGCTTGCAATAGTTTTGCTCTAAACAAGTTATCTGAGGAACAGGAAATGTGTAGATTGGTTTTCGGTAACAAAAACCGCTAGTTTGGTTTACGCAATAAGCGTACAGACGAATATTTTGAATATTTTGAAACTAATCTGACGCAACAGCTCCCAGTCAAATTAGTTTCAAAATATTCAAAAGCTGACATGTATAGTTTTCTGGAAATTGATAGTCAGGGAGTTCAGAGATCGATCGATCCCAATGCAGACGTGGTGTGGGTGGAGCTGAGATTGAGATGGGCGGGGCATGGTTAAAACTGGAAAGGTCCATTGCTTCTATACATTATATACACCTGTGCAAAAGTTAAGCACCAGCAAAAACAATAGAACGTAGAAACATGATGGTACAACTAGGCTGCCATACTTTTTGTCCCCGCGCTAGCTGACATAATTCCAAGTACGAAATGCACATGCATGCATGACTTCACGCCGCTTGATGTCCGTGCGTGGCGGGAAACAGCACACGTGTTCAGTTATGTAAAAGTCCAGTTTGAGGTGTAGAACATTACATACAGATTTAGGCGACAAGATTAGGAATTTTGTGTTCATGACCGTGGTTTATTTGTACAGAGAGAATTAGCTCTTGATTGTGAACCGCTATGGCAAGACGAAGGTTAAGTGATCGTGTGAAATGGCAACTCATAGGCATGCATACCACTGGTATGTCATGCAGAGAGATTGGCAGACAGCTGAACATTAACCATACTGTAATCAGTCGTTTGATTGCAAAACATGGGCAAACTAACGAGGTGAAGGACAGGCCTAGATCTGGAAGACCGAAGAAGACTACTGCCCGTGATGATCGAGCCCTAGTACGCCTTGTTAGGAGATCTCCATTCACCAACAGCAGAGTGCTCAGCCAGCAATGGGAAACGCGCAATAGAGTGTCAATGTCTACCGTCAAAAGGAGACTGTATGCTGCTGGCATGAAAGCTAGGAGACCTGCCAGACGTCCTCTCCTCACTGCACACCACAAAGAGGAGCGTCTGAGGTGGTGCAACGAAAGAAGACACTGGAACATGAGATCCTGGAGACGGGTACACTGGTCCGATGAAAGTCGGTTCCTGCTTCATGCCACAGATGGTCGAACTCGTGTATGGAGGTCCAGACGCACGGCGTACGACCAACGTAACATCATGGAAGAAGTTCCATTTGGTGGAGGTTCCGTTATGATATGGGGGTGCATCTCATTTGATTGTAAGCTGGATCTGTTGACTGTACCTGGAACACTAAATGGACAAAGATATCAAGATTCCATACTGGATAGAGTTGTGGTCCCTCATTTTGTAAATCATGCACCTGGAACCCACCCTATATTCATGGATGACAACGCCCGACCACATCGTGCCAGAGCTGTGCATGAATACCTCCTCCAGAATGCCATCGAAACCCTACCATGGCCAGCAAGGAGCCCTGACATGAACCCTATTGAGCATATCTGGGACATTCTGGGAAACATGATGAGAAGGAGGGATCCTCCTGTGCAGAACCTACAGGAATTAACAGACGCACTCCATCTTGAATGGCAACGAATACCACAATGGCGTATCAGTCGGTTGGTGACCAGCATGAGACGTCGTGTCCAGGCCGTCATCCAGGCACAAGGTGGATATACCCGGTATTAATAATGACAGTCTCAAACTCGTGCACAGATGTTAAACTTCGTTTTCAGACACCATTAATGACAATCTAGCCACGTGTGTCAACTGTAGGGCAATAGTTGTCAGTTGTGTCAACGTAACCATATTCAGGCCTCGTTTTCAAGTTCAAACAAAAACATACAGTGTTTCCCCACCATCATAATCAGCATTCCTCTAGTTGCATTATTACCTCTTGCACTAAGATGGATGGGTACATAAATGTTTATGCTATTGCTTTCTTCATAGCACATGAATATACCCTCGCATGTGCGTAAAAATAGGGTGGTGCTTAACTTTTGCACAGGTGTATATATTAATGGTAGTAGTTTTTGTTTTCAACGATATTATGGGCGTGACAGCTTGCTTGATACATCAGTGTTCTGTTTATAACAGTTTTTATGTCATCTAATCAGTCTTAAGACGCGTGCTTCAACAGATAAGTCAATTCTCTTTCTAGTTAACCCGTACCAGTCTGATGTCAAAATTCTGTTTTTATTGGTTCGACAGCGATGAATCCTGGTGTACATTTTTCAACAATTTTGGTGGACAATGTTGCTGTCTACGACAGCACCATCTTCCACCAAATTTGTTGAAAAATGAACACCAGTTTATCTTTTAATTTAATTTGAAAATTTAAAGGTTTGACATCATAGTGGTAAGAGTTAATTAATATAATAAGATTTCTATGGTTTCCCCGCGCCAGGCGGTGTGAGCACTACAATTCTAACTCTGATATAAAAAATTGTTTTTATTTTGAAATGATCACTATTTTTATTTGAGAGGTGATAACTATTAAAAACTACTCATCTGGAAAGCGTGTCATCTCAATTTATTAGGTATCCATTCCCTCTGACTGGTAGCATAATCTGGTCATGGACCTGGAAGTTAAGATAATGCCAACAGATTCATATTGCGACCAGCTTCTTTCTGTGGAAATATTCACGTTATTTCTAGATCTGTGGTCGGAGGGTATCATTCATCGCTGGTTAATTGGTCTAATCATGCTGTGATCATTAGGCTGCTTAGTGTTTGTTGAGCATCTCTCTCAACTCTTTTTCTCTCAACTCGCGGCCAATGAGAAACACCTGGGATATTACCGTATCTCACCTAATATCGCGCGATGGTTTGCGTTATATATGGAGAAGGGCGGGTAGTTCCACCAGTTATGCCAGGCGTGAGTCTAGACCCTAGCATTGGGAACTAGCAAATAAACGCCGTAAAGATTACCACACGCACGCACGCACGCACGCACGCACGCAGTTCCACCAGTCGTTTGATCAGCAGGCCCGGGATAGCGTTTGTTTTCCTCCATCTTATCTTTATTCCTGTTTTAATGGGAGAGAACACGTTGAGTGAACACACGCTAATAAGCGGACAGGATTCCGACTTTATTGTTATGCAGCAATTCTTGGAATGATTGTCCCTATCATAGCGTTATCGCGCTCAATACTTCCTTGGAAACAGCGATTTAGATCGTGACGGCTGCGTACGCGCACGCGTCATGAGTTATGTACATACGGTAAAGTAAGATCTCACCGCATGTGGAGAGTGACGTCATGAGATAACAGGGTGTTCAATGTGAGAATCGGTTCTATTAATCTGATTATTATTGCTCTTACGATGGCGGAGACATTAAGAAGACACGCCACAAGCACCTTGTTATTGCTCTTACAATGGTAGAGACATTAAGAAGACACGCCACAGGCGTCTTGTTATTGCTCTTACAATGGTAGAGACATTAAGAAGACACGCCACAGGCATCTTGTTATTGCTCTTATAATGGTAGAGACATTAAGAAGACACGCCACAGGCATCTTGTTATTGCTCTTACAATGGTAGAGACATTAAGAAGACACGCCACAGGCATCTTGTTATTGCTCTTACAATGGTAGAGACATTAAGAAGACACGCCACAAGCATCGTGTTATTGCTCTTACATTGGTAGAGACATTAAGAAGACACGCCACAAGCATCTTGTTATTGCTCCTACAATGGTAAAGACATTAAGAAGAGACGCCACAAGCATCTTGTTATTGCTCTTACAATGGTAAAGACATTAAGAAGAGACGCCACAAGCATCTTGTTATTGCTCTTACAATGGTAGAGACATTAAGAAGACACGCCACAAGCATCTTGTTATTGCTCTTACAATGGTAGAGACATTAAGAAGACACGCCACAGGCATCTTGTTATTGCTCTTACAATGGTAGAGACATTAAGAATACACTCCACAAGCATCTTGTTATTGATCTTACAATGGTAGAGACATTAAGACACGCCACAGGCATCTTGTTATTGCTCTTACAATGGTAGAGACATTAAGAAGACACGCCACATGCATCTTGTTATTGATCTTACAATGGTAGAGACATTAAGAAGACACGCCACAGGCATCTTGTTATTGCTCTTACAATGGTAGAGACATTAAGAAGACACGCCACAAGCATCTTGTTATTGCTCTTACAATGGTAAAGACATTAAGAAGACACGCCACAAGCATCTTGTTATTGATCGTACAATGGTAAAGACATTAAGAAGAGACGCCACAAGCATCTTGTTATTGCTCTTACAAAGGTAGAGATATTAAGAAGACACGCCACAAGCATCTTGTTATTGCTCTTACAATGGTAGAGACATTAAGAAGACACGCCACAGGCATCTTGTTATTGCTCTTACAATGGTAGAGACATTAAGAAGACACGCCACAGCCATCTTGTTATTGCTCTTACAATGGTAGAGACATTAAGAAGACACGCCACAGGCATCTTGCTATTGCTCTTACAATGGTAGAGACATTAAGAAGACACGCCACAGGCATCGTGTTATTGCTCTTACAAGGGTAGAGACATTAAGAAGACACGCCACAAGCATCTTGTTATTGCTCTTACAATGGTGGAGACATTAAGACACGCCACAGGCATCGTGTTATTGCTCTTACAATGGTAGAGACATTAAGAAGACACGCCACAGGCATCTTGTTATTGCTCTTACAATGGTAGAGACATTAAGAAGACACGCCACAGGCATCTTGTTATTGCTCTTACAATGGTAGAGACATTAAGAAGACACGCCACAGGCATCTTGTTATTGCTCTTACAATGGTAGAGACATTAAGAAGACACGCCACAGGCATCTTGTTATTGCTCTTACAATGGTAGAGACATTAAGAAGACACGCCACAGGCATCTTGTTATTGATCTTACAATGGTAGAGACATTAAGAAGACACGCCACAGGCATCTTGTTATTGCTCTTACAATGGTAGAGACATTAAGAAGACACGACACAGGCATCTTGTTATTGCTCCTACAATGGTAGAGACATTAGGAAGACACGCCACAAGCATCTTGTTATTGCTCTTACAATGGTAGAGACATTAAGAAGACACGCCACAAGCATCTTGTTATTGCTCTTACAATGATAGAGACATTAAGAAGACACGCCACAGGCATCTTGTTATTGCTCTTACAATGGTAGAGACATTAAGAAGACACGCCACAAGCATCTTGTTATTGCTCTTACAATGGTAGAGACATTAAGAAGACACGCCACAAGCATCTTGTTATTGCTCTTACAATGGTAGAGACATTAAGAAGACACGCCACAAGCATCTTGTTATTGCTCTTACAATGGTAGAGACATTAAGAAGACACGCCACAGGCATCTTGTTATTGCTCTTACAATGGTAGAGACATTAAGAAGACACGCCACAAGCATCTTGTTATTGCTCTTACAATGGTAGAGACATTAAGGCACGCCACAGGCATCCTGTTATTGCTCTTACAATGGTAGAGACATTTAGAAGACACGCCACAGGCATCTTGTTATTGATCTTACAATGGTAGAGACATTAGGAAGACACGCCACAAGCATCCTGTTATTGCTCTTACAATGGTAGAGACATTAAGAAGACACGCCACAGGCATCTTGCTATTGCTCTTACAATGGTAGAGACATTAAGAAGACACGCCACAAGCATCTTGTTATTGCTCTTACAATGGTAGAGACATTAAGAAGACACGCCACAGGCATCTTGTTATTGCTCTTACAATGGTAGAGACATTAGGAAGACACGCCACAAGCATCTTGTTATTGCTCTTACAATGGTAGAGACATTAAGAAGACACGCCACAAGCATCTTGTTATCGCTCTTACAATGGTAGAGACATTAAGAAAACACTCCACAGGCATCTTGTTATCGCTCTTACAATGGTAGAGACATTAAGAAGACACGCCACAGGCATCTTGTTATTGCTCTTACAATGGTAGAGACATTAAGAAGACACGCCACAGGCATCTTGTTATTGCTCTTACAATGGTAGAGACATTAAGAAGACACGCCACAGGCATCTTGTTATTGCTCTTACAATGGTAGAGACATTAAGAAGACACGCCACAGGCATCTTGTTATTGCTCTTACAATGGTAGAGACATTAAGAAGACACACCAGAAGCATCTTGTTATTGCTCTTACAATGGTAGAGACATTAAGAAGACACGCCACAAGCATCTTGTTATTGTTCTTACAATGGTAGAGACATTAAGAAGACACGCCACAAGCATCTTGTTATTGCTCTTACAATGGTAGAGACATTAAGAAGACACGCCACAGGCATCTTGTTATTGCTCTTACAATGGTAGAGACATTAAGAAGACACACCAGAAGCATCTTGTTATTGCTCTTACAATGGTAGAGACATTAAGAAGACACGCCACAAGCATCTTGTTATTGCTCTTACAATGGTGGAGACATTAAGACACGCCACTGGCATCTTGTTATTGCTCTTACAATGGTAGAGACATTAGGAAGACACGCCACAAGCATCTTGTTATTGCTCTTACAATGGTAGAGACATTAAGAAGACACGCCACAGGCATCTTGTTATTGCTCTTACAATGGTAGAGACATTAAGGCACGCCACAAGCATCTTGTTATTGCTCTTACAATGGTAGAGACATTAAGAAGACATGCCACAAGCGTCTACTAATTGCTTTTTAATCAGCGTTTGCCTCTGTTTGTTTATTTTAGACATTCGCATTTATCATCGTACTAATAAATGTATGCTTAACATTAAATACAATTACACCTGTCTAGAATGTATACCTGCGTTGGGGGGGGCATAAGATGGTGGTTCTTTAAGATGGGTAGGCAGACGATCACTCATAAGAGCCACCACCTTGTGGCCCGCAGAAAGGACTGACTGCGGCAAACCTTATTAAGCGACCACCCACATTAAATAGTGGTCTGACACTTTATAATGGCCCATAATGTGTCCATTTATAGACCAGTTTGGCTTCCTCGGTATATCATGTTAATCAGAATGACGTTACATCATTAGCTGTTGAAAGATACACCTTGCAACATCATCTAGCAACGCCATTAAACCTTTAACCCCGCTTGTATCAACTTAGCCCTTCAAACTTCAAACGTTCTAGTTCAAACCAACTAAAATAAGCAACCGGTATGTAGTGGTCTTGAGGCATGTCTATTTGCAGGCCAAGAGAAGAGTATTTTTGAATATTTACCACTGTCAATCCAGTGGTAAATATTCAAAAATACTCTTCTCTTGGCCGTCAAATAGACACCGGCCAGCCAAACACTTTATAAAAATAGTCTTCTAAAATTAAAATTACTTTTAAAATGTTGACCATTAAAACGATTAATTGATGTAAGTAGTAGTTTGATCGCTTTGAGGCGCTGTTCACACAAGTGGGAGTAATGATTAAACTTGGTCAAGAAAAAGGAAATATTTGCTTACTGAAATGTCTATTTGTAGGCCAAGAAAATACTCCTTTTGAAAATTTGCCACTGGAATGACTCACTCGGTTATCAAGCAAGTCATTCAAGTGGTTAATTATCAAACATAATCTTCTCTTGGCCTTCAAATGGACATTTATGCGTGATTTTGGACAGCTTCGCCAAGCTTAACAGAATGAACAGCAGTTTGATTCTGATAAGTTCGATCATACATAACCGTTTGAATTATCATTGTGATATGGCGTAGCACGTGCGTGTAATATTGTGGCATTCGTGTAGCCATTACAATGATAGATGGTGATCTCCAATCGACACATCTTGTACACGGCCGCAAATAATTACATTCCGCTGCCAAGAAACTATCTCGGCTGATTTAACTCGAATTTTTGTGGTGATTTTGCCATATGTTGAAATTAGTCTGGGATCCGCATTGAAAGTTGATTTGGGAACAGATCTAACATTAGCGTGTCTGGCAGCACTTTCGCAAAACTAGCTTTAATTAATTGGAATGATTCCAGATCGTTTAACATACATGTGCCTCTTGTGCTGTTTCGTGCTGTTTTACGATTAAGCATTCTTCTGGAACAGAATGAGAAAGCAGAAATAGCCGTCAGATTCTTATAGATAACAGGTTTGTGTATTTATCGGTTTCACGGCTGCCATTAGCTTAATCAGTGTAGATCTCTCTGTCCAGCAAGTAGTCTTTTTGGGGATTAATCTGGGCGTATGTTTGATTGACTATTATTAGATAGTCCCAAAATAATAGTACGTTTTCAACTGCTAAATAGTCAGCAAGCGTTAACTTGAGCAGTCAAACACGCTATATATTATTAACGGACAATGACAACAAAAGTGTTATTAAGTGCGCACCTTAAACACATCTTTAGATGATATCTGTCATCAATCCAATCCAATGATCGTCTGCTAGTCGAAACCATAGACATTTTTATACGATTTCTATGGTCGAAAGTCTGATTTCTGCAAGCCAACAGAAAATAGACAACTCCGGACCTGCTGAATATTTTGAATACAATTTGACTGAACGTTGTTGGTGGCTTAGCCACCAATAACTTTTAGTTCAATTGTATTCAAAATATTCAGAATATCCAGAGGTAACCCCCATGGTACATGCAGTCTGCAGAAATTCAGCAGGAAGACAGTTAGAGAGGTATTTATAGTATGAACGACACTTTTCGCGCCCACCTTGAGATCTTCTGCGTGTAAAAAAGAAGAAGAAAAGGAAGAAGAAAACGAAGAAGGAGAAGAAGATATTGCCGTGGCATCTACTTCATACCAGGATGCTGCACTGTGTCGTGACATCGCCCTCATACCAGAATGCTGGACTAAGTCGTGACATCGCCCTCATACCAAAAATGCTGCACTAAGTCAATGCTGCACTAAGTTACGCCACAAGGCAAAAATAAACCCGTTCAATAAACAGTCGCTTGCTGTGAGGTACATTGTTCTGGCACAGGTACGAGGTTAATTCAAAGTAATTGTTTATAGCACACCTGCTTATTTGTTGTCTCAGACAGAATCAAGCTGTGTTTATGGAATTGGTAGGCCTAACTGTGTATATCCGGTTGTTTGCTGTGAAAAATCTGCCAATACCACCATACACGTTTCTCTTATGGAACTTCTGTCCTCCTAAAGGGATTGTATAATACTCAAAGCTACAGTTGATAGGGTTGATGATGCCATCAACATGGCGGCACAGTTGCATGCTAAATAACTTAGATATAGTTTCCAAAGATGGTTCAACGATACAATGATACAATGAAAGGACATCTGACAGCAGTCAACTAGTATTGAAGTAGAATTGAGAATACACGTAGGTTTAGCTTCAAAGTTGAAGCAGATAGGGTGACTTTCCCAAAGTGTGTCCAATCTATGTTTAAAAGAATTAATTGAAGGTGCACTGATGATATATTCAGAGAGTTTATTCCAATAATCAGTGCACAGTAATGAGAAGGAGTACTTCCTTATGTCTAGTCTAGGTCTAACTTTCATGATTTTTAGGCTATGGCCTCTTGTACTGGTATTTGTGTTGTGAAGTTCAATGAAGTCTGATGTTCCTTGGTCATATTTATTAATGTTTATACATTTCTATCATATCGCTACGTAATCTTCGAAGTGCCAAGGATGGCAATTTCAAAGTGTGTAGGCGTTCACTGTATGATAGATGGCGTAGACCAAGAACGAGCTTGGTGCCACCTCTTTGAACATTTTCTACAACATTTACGTGAGAGTTTTAATGTGGGGCCAAGACAATAGTGGCATATTCAATATGAGGTCTAAAACGAGGAACTTGAATAGGTGGGTAAAAATTTTATTTATCGAAATAGCTAAACGTACATCGATTAATTCCATTATTTAGTTTGCTTTGTTTATCTTTTCATTTATATGCTGCTCGAAATTTAACTTTTAATCGATTAGGACACCAATATCTTTTTTCAGCAGGGGAGTATGTTAAAGTATGGCTGCGTGAGTTCATTGTATATGAGTATGGTTATGTTTTTAAGTAGAGATTCGCATATATTTGTACTTATCTGGATGAAGTTTTAATAATTAATAATCCGTCAATGAACATATCGAATCTATGTCTTTTTGAAGTAAAATACGTTGGATTAAAAATTGATCTGAAGAGATTTGTGTCATCTGCAAACATGAACATTTCAGAACCACGATTAACTGCATCAATAAGATCATTAATATATATACAATACATAGGCCAACATATCTTGGATGTTGTAACAAGTTGCAATCATATATATATATATATATATATATATATATATATATATATATATATATATATATATATATATATATATATATATATATATATATATATATATATATATATATATATATATATATATATATATATATATTAATGATCTTGATATATATGGCATAGAAGGTACATTGTTAGATTGGATACAAGCAGCTTTAAAGTTGCTTGTATCCAGTATATATATATATATATATATATATATATATATATATATATATATATATATATATATATATATATATATATATATATATATATATATATATATAATGGTGTTGGCATTGTCGCGTGCATTCGAACCCATTCTTGCAATCCCAGCTGGAGTCTCCGTCCTATGTAGCATAGTCCATCAATGTCTCTAATTTAGTGGCGCTGTCTGTATGCCTGCCTGCATGCTGCCTGCTTGCCTGCCTATCTGCCAGCTTGTGTGTATGGCTGTGTCTGCCTGTCTGACACATTTTAACCGTAGAAAGTATGTTCTCATAGATTACAATTTCCCCGTCTTTGATGATCTTGTTTAGGCCCTACATGTACGGACCTCTCCATTATATCTATTTCACTTCTTGGAAATAATGCGGCCATGTTTTAGAACGCTATAGACGGAATTTACTTCACCTAAAAGAAGCTAACTCTGCTCTCCTTAGCTCGTTGCCATCAAACGAAAATGCTGTTCAACTGCTCACAGAAGCTGACACAAAGAGACATATTGATTCAATGAAAAATGGTAAAGCTGCAGACTCATTTGGCCTATCGGCGGAGCATGTGAAGTTTGCTGCTGAGGAAGTAATAAGTGTCGTCACACGCCTAATTAACGGAATACTGAAACGTGGGACGATTCCAGACGGTATGAAAATGGGCATCGTATCACCAATCTTGAAGAAAGGAAAACCAGCAAACAATCCAGACAGCTATAGGCATATTACGGTTACATCCCTTTTAAGCAAGTTGCTAGAGAAAGAACTTCTGAAACGGTCAAGGGCAGTCTTGGACCCAGAACAAAACAAGCTGCAATTTGGATTCACCAATAGATGCTCTTCTACTCATGCAGCCTTCTTGCTTACTGAATGCTTAGCTGAGGCAAAAGATAGTGCGTTGGCACTGCTTATTACATTCATGGATGCTTCAAAAGCGTTTGACATAGTCCGTCACAAAAGCATGCTGAACGCAGCCTCTTCTTAAGGACTAGATGGCAGACTATGGGAGCTATTTAACAGCATGTATACCGGCATCACATCAGTAATCAAGTGGCAGGGGAATGTATCTAGAGCCTTCAATCAAGAACTCGGCATCAGACAGGGCGCATACACATCTCATGATCTCTTCAAACAACGTAGCAACCCATTACTGAATAAACTGACAGCTCATCCAGGTGCATTTCGCATTGGTTCTATTCTTACTGGCGCCTTCATGTGTGCAGACGACCTGGCCATTATCTCCAAGAGTGCCTTTCAAATGCAGCAACTATTGAATATTGCAGAGCTCGATGCATCAAACGAGCGATACCTGTTTAGCACAGCAAAGACCAAAGCTATGGTCCCAAAAACAGCACCTGATGCATTTCTTCATCTTAATGGAGCTGAACTGGAACTTTCCCCAGAGGAAACACATTTGGGTATTCACAGATCAAATAATGTAAAAAAACAAGTCAACAATCGTTGCACGTATTGACTCAGTCCGCCGAGCAGCATACTCGCTGATGGGCGCCTGAATGCACGGTCTTAATGGTATCAACCCAATGACATCCATCAAGCTATGGGAGATCTATATCACACCAATCCTTCTACATGGCTTAGAAGCAGTTGTGCTCTCAAACAGCGAAGTCCAAATGCTGGAGGACTACTACAGAGGGACTTTAAAAAGACTGCAGCATCTACCTGCCTCAACCGCTAATGCTGCTGTTTACCTGCTCCTTGGCGTTATCCCAATTGAAGGTCAAATCCATAAGAGAATACTGACACTGTTTCTCAACATGCTGCAACGACCTGACTCAATTGAAGCATTAGTTATTAGACGACAGCTGGCAGTCAAAAGCTACAACTCCCATAGCTGGGTGATTGTTGTTAGAAAGCTCCTGATTCAGTATAAGCTTCCATCAGCGTTCAACCTTGTAAAATCCCAACCTACAAAATGTTCCTGGAAGAAGCTGTTGCATGCTAATGTGAATAACTACTGGCTAGAAATCCTACTCGAGGAAGCTGCAGCGAAAGTAACATTGGGATACATCAACTTATCATCCTGCAAAATAGGAAGTTGCCACTCAATCTGGAATATGGCAAACACTGATACCCTTATGGTCATCAAAGCAACAGTCAAAGCAAAGTTGCTCACTCAGCACTATAACTTGTATGCCGGCTCTACTCGAAACCGTGCCTCTAACACTGATTGTCCACTCTGCGAATCTGAACCAGAGACCACTGAACATTTCCTTCTTAATTGTCCATGTCTGGAAGAAACCCGCTAACCACTCATCAACAAGATTGAACACATCATGTTAGCCGGTAACCCCCAAACCTTGAAAGAATGTCAGCAGGACAACATCGTTAAACTAATTCTCGACACCTCCCATACATTCACTAAATGCAATCCGCTCGCGATCATGCTAGAGGAGGCCACCCGTGACCTCTGTTTCAAGCTGCACCACAAGAGATCTTGCATACTAACTGGAAAGTCTCAGTACACTATATTTCGTCCAAGAAGGCATGATAACACAACGCGACAAAATCAACACTTTACATCAGCTAGGAACTTAGTGCCGGCTGGTGGTTCTACTAGAACAGAGAGGAGGGATTTACATAACAATGAAACAATGAGAAGAAATGTCTTTGAAACACATAACTTGGCTGTCAGAAGAGGATTCGTGTGATAACCAGATAACATATTTTCAGCTCTGCTCTGTTTCTAATTACACGAATATATTTCTGTATATTTGTACGTATTGTCTCCTAAATCCGTGAACCACACTTGTTGAAGTTGCTCTACCAAATAATGTTCTTGTAAAGTTAATTGCTGTTAAATAAACCTATCTATAACGGACACTGTGTTTGGGACCAAAATGGCAAGTCATCATCAAGACAAGTGGGCTAGCTACATACTGGAGTTAGTCACAAGGGGGGAATAACTGTGTACTGGAGTTAATCACAACAAGCGGAATAACTATGTACTGGAGTTAGTCACATCAAGGGAGATAATTATGTACTGGAATTAGTCACATCAAGTGGGGTAACTATGTCCTGAAATTAGTCACATCACAGGAGATAACTGTAATTGAGTTAGTCACATCAAGGGGACGATAGCTATGTACTGGAGTTAGTCGCATCAAGGGGGGGTAACTGTGTCCTGGAATTTGTTACAAGGGGGGTAACTATGTACTGGAGTTAATCACAATAAGTGGGGGATAACTATGTACTGGAGTTCGTCACAATAGGGGGTGTGTGTGTAAATATGTCCTGGAGTTAGTCACATCAAAGGGGATAACTATGTACTGGAGTTAGTTACAATAAAGGGGGGATAACTATGTACTGGAGTTCGTCACAATAAGGGGGGTAAAGATATCCTGGTGTTAGCCACAGCAAGGGGAATAACTATGTACTGGAGTTAGTTACAATAAAGGGGGGATTACTATGTACTGGAGTTCGTCACAATAAGGGGGATAAATATATCCTGGTGTTAGCCAGAGCAAGGGGGATAACTATGTGTTGGAGTTAGTCACAGGGCTCATTTTTATCTGTATCTACTTAGTGATGAAAATGATCATGCCAGATTATGCGCGTGCTGTTGTAATCATGGCGTCGGTATCATGGGCGCACTCATGTGATGTTCTGAACGGGGACTTTTTCGTTCATATCATTTACTTAGCATATGTGCAGTGCACCACACATCACCTGGATTATGAGTCACAAGTATGGGGAATAACTATGAATAACTTGAGTTAGTCAAATCAACGGGGAGATATCTATGTACTGGTGTTAGTCACATCAAGGGTGGATAACTAATAGCTATATACTGGAGTTAGGCACATGAAGGGTGGATAACTATGTACTGGAGTTAGTCACATCAAGGGGGTTAACTATGTACTGGAGTTAGTCACATCAAGGGAGATAACCATGTACTGAAGTTAGTCACATCGAGGGGGGGATAACTATGTACTGTACAAATCTACACTTTCACCTGTGCCCTCCATTACATAATCATATGGGTAACACGCATAACAAATTTGGTATAATTCTACCAAACTGTTTCGCAGGAGATAGCGTGACAGACAGACAGACAGACATTGCATCGATGTGATTGCAATAACCCACACATTTTAGCCCACCTACCCCAATAGCCAAGTGAGCTTATGCCAAGGCGGTAATCCGTCATCTATCTGCCGTCCGCCCGTCCAAAGCGCATCTCCTCCATAGCGGTTTCACTGATTTCAACAGAGCTACGCTCTAGAAACGCTATTCAAAATTTTGGTGCCCAATTTTTGGGGGTGAAAATTTTTGATTTTATGAAAAATGTACCGGAGATTGTCAAAATACCTAAGGCTATGTTACCCTTAGGGTAAATTACAATCAAATTTTACAGGAAGTATCCTATATGGACATAAGCTCTAGAATTTTTATTCACAATTTTGATTCGTCATTTTTTAGGTGGAAATCTTAGATTTTATAAAGAATTTACTGCAAATTGCCAGAATGTATCGCCTCCGTAGCCGCTTCACGGATTTCAACCAAATATGTCTAGACGGACCCTATGGAGACAGCCTCCAGAACTCTATTCAGAATTTTGCTTGGTAAATCTTTTGGGTGAATAACTAGGATTTTGTTAAAAATTTACCGGAAATGGTGAAAACACATAGATCTCCTCCTTAACCGTTTGGTGAATTTTAGCCAAATTTGGTTAGAAGTATCCTCTGGGAGTTACACCTGTAGAACTTCGCATCAGAATTTTCATGTGTCGATTTTTTGGAAGCCATCTTGAATTTTCTGAAGATTATCCGTCATGCCTAGATTTAAATGCAAATGGTTCAAATGCTAATGGGCCAGGTGAGTGTCACAGGCCCTTGTGATCTTGTATTGGAGATGTGTGTGTGTGTTTAACCCGTTAACCCTCATATAATCAGCCAAAAACAGCTTCTGCAGTAGTCTTGAGAAATGGCCATTTGCAGACCAAGAGAGGACTATTTTTGAAAATTTACCACTGGAATGACTTGCTCGATAACCGAGCCAGTCATTCCAGTAGTAAATTTTCAAAAGCAGTTTTCTCTTGGTCTGAAAATGGACATTTTCTATGACAAAATCGAAATTTTCTTGAATAAATTTAAGGGTTAAAGGGTTAAGACTCATATCAGCCAAAAATGGCTTCTGCAGTGGTCTTGAGAAATGTCCATTTGCAGACCAAGAGAGGACTATTTTTGAAAATTTACCACTGGAATGACTGGCTCAATAACCGAGCCAGTCATTCCAGTGGTAAATTTTCAAAAACAGTTCTCTTGGTCTGCAAATGGACATTTTCTATGAGAAAATTGAAATTTTCTTTAACAAATTTGAGTGTTACCGGGTTAATGTTGATGGTAATGTTGATGATGCTTTGATGTATTTGCCTCCAGGGGTCATATCACTATAGCTGCTTGGAGAAACTATATGCTGCAAGCATTGTTTTATCAATGGTATTTGATCTCGTTACATTCCAGGTTAACAATGCGTGTGCTCATCAACCATCTTATTATCAAATTTGTTAAAGAAAATTTCAATTTTCTCAGAAAATTTCCATTTTCAGACCAAGAGAAGATTGTGTTTCAAAATAAATTAACAACGTTATGATTAGCTCTATTATCAGGCCAGTTATTCTTACAGAAAATCTTTGAAAAACAGTCTTCTCTCATCTACAAATGCAGATTGCAGCGGCCCTATCTGACCAGGCAGAATAGTAAATGATTAAGTGCTTAACTCACAGCCATGATTCTCCAATAAAACTGTCTTCACCACTTGAAGCATCTGTTCTGGAGCATGACACCATCACCTTGATGCCATAAATGATTGGCATTTTTTCATATTTAATTTCTTAACACTATGCTGCTTTTGTTATAAACAATTTCACTGAAGGTGACTAAGACAGAAACAACTTTCAGTCAAATTTCATTCCACAATATAAGATTTTAGCATGTTGTGTGACTTGGAATACAGCATGAAAAACGATCGCTGTCCCTTAACCGCCTGACTGCTGAATTGTTGCACACGACACATTCCAGGAGTTATATCTCTAGACCTGCTACTTATTTTGAAAACAATTTGACTGAAGGCCACCAACAACTTTCAGTCAAATTGTTTTTGAAATATTCAGCAAGTGAGGAAGATTTTGCGCACTGTATTTATTGTCTGTTGGCTTGCAGCGGTGAGGCAGTTAACCAGTTAACCAATCACCGGCCAGAAATGACAGATTCTGCTTGATCTAGGGATATTTTGTTGAACACTCTGAAGCTAGTTTGATTGGGAGCTGGTATGGCAGCAACAACCTCCAGTCAAATTAGTTTTTAAAATATTCAACCGCTTACCTGTATATTTGTCTTGCAATTTGAGATACTGGATATTCAATGCGCAAACAGTTAATAGACTTTCTCATGTTAGCCAAACAAACTGGCTGGATGTAAATCCTCAGCTGATTTATGAAATGTTGATCAATTAAATAAATAGATCACTATCTGTTTATGTTACAGGATTCCAGATTCAATGATGCGGTCGACTTACGGACAGGGTATAAAACTCGCAGCATGCTCAGTCTGCCTATCAAGGATTCAGATGGGAAGGTGATCGGGGTGGCACAGGCCGTCAATAAGATCTCACCTGAAGATGAACCCTTTGATGAGCAGGATGAAAAGGTATGGGATTATTGGAAAGTAATTAGTAATTTATCTATATACTCCTATTACCTCGCTCATCTTCTTGTGGGATTTTGTAGCCATTTAAGACTTTCAACTCCAAATCGCCCGAAAAGGTAGATTTTTTATGATATAAAACTTATTTTGGTGAATATTTTGAAATTAATTTGACTGGAAGCCATGCATGATGCAGCAATGGCTTCTGGTCAAATTAATTTCAAAATGTTCATGTCTTGTATGTTTGCCTTGAAAACGAGATATGGGCTATTCATCAGTGAAATTGTTAATGGATAAAATAGAGCAAGAACATTTAAAAGATTTATCGGTGAATGTTCCGATTTGCAAACCAAGAAAATATTATTCTTTCAAAACTTATCTTTGTAGTGACTGGCTTGTTATATTCGAGCTGTTTATACTCATGATACGTTTTCTCATGGTTTCTTCATTTCTTCGGCATCCCTCATTACCACAGCAGAAGCCATTTGTGGGATAGCTTAACCATAAGTAATTAGTAACTTCTACATAACGTCATCTTGATGTGTCCTGCATTTCCTTTCTGAATTAGCACTTTAATGGTCAAGCTGGCCAAAGCCGACCTTTACAGTGAGTCTTGAGGAATGACCAATTGTGGGTGAGGAGAAAATTACTATTTAAGTTTTACAATGGCTTATATTATGAGGACATAACATCAGACTCTCCGTAATACGGGTTAACCATACACTGGCAGTCACTGACCACATGACATCAGAGTGACCATTAGCCCTTAAATGTCAATGACTGACCACATGACATCAGAGTGACCATTAGCCCTTCAATGTCAATGACTGACCACATGACATAAGAGCAGGGCTTCCTCGAATTTCTAAACACTATTGGGAGTCCAAGCAAGAAATGTGGAAGTCTAAAATTGTTCAAATACATGTAATTTTGTTTAAAACATTGTTTTTAGAGATGACAGGGCCAAAAAAGAGGAATTCCTTGGTATGTTTTTGGGGTGTCCAAACATGAACTTTGGGAGTATAGGACTCCCAGACTTCCACTAGTGGAAGCCCTGCATCAGAGTGACCATTAACCCTTCAATGTCTGACTGACCACATGACATCAGAGTGACTGTTGACCCTTCAATCTCGATGACTGACCACATGACATCAGAGTGACCATTAGCCCTTCAATGTCAATGACTGACCACATGACATCAGAGTGACCATTAACCTTCCAATGTCAATGACTGACCACATGACATCAGACTGACCATGAACCATTCAATGTCAATGACTGGTCACATGACATAAGAGTGACCATTATCCTTCTGATGGTAATGACTGACCACATGACATCAGAGTGACCATTAACCTTCCAATGTCAATGACTGACCACATGACATCAGAGTGACCATTGACCTTCCTATGTCAATGACTGACCACATGGCATCAGAGTGACCATTAACCTTCCAATGTCAATGACTGACCATATGACATCAGAGTGACTGTTGACCCTTCAATATCAATGACTGACCACATGACATCAAAGTGACCATTAGCCCTTCAATATCAATGACTGGTCACATGACATCAGAGTGACGAATAACCCTTCAATGTCAATGACTGACCACATGACATCAAAGTGACTGTTAACCCTTCAATGTCAATGACTGGCCACATGACATCAGAATGACCATTAATCTTCCAATGTCAATGACTGACCACATGACATCAGAGTGACCATTAGCCCTTCAATGTCAATGACTGGTCACATGACATCAGAGTGACTGTTAACCCTTCAATGTCAATGACTGGCCACATGACATCAGAATGACCATTAATCTTCCAATGTCAATGACTGACCACATGACATCAGAGTGACCATTAACCTTCCAATGTCAATGACTGACCACCTACATGACATCAGAGTGACCATTAACCTTCCAATGTCAATGACTGACCACATGACATCAGAGTGACCATTAACCTTCCAATGTCAATGACTGGCCACCTACATGACATAAGAGTGACCATTAACATTCCAATATCAATGACTGACCGCATGACATCAGTGACCAAAGCCTTCCAAGGTCAATAACTGGTCACATGAAATCAGAGTGGCCATGAACTTTCCAATGTCAGTAACTGATCACATGACATCAGAGTGATCATTAACCTTCCAATGTCAGTAACTGACCACATGACATCAGAGTGACCATTAGCCCTTCAATGTCAATGACTGACCACATGACATCAGAGTGACCATTAACCTTCCAATGTCAATGACTGACCACATGACATCAGAGTGACCATTAACCTTCCATAGTCAATGACTGACCACATGACATCAGAGTGACCATTAACCCTTCAATGTCAATGACTGACCACATGACATCAGAGTGACCATTAACCTTCCATAGTCAATGACTAACCACATGACATCAGAGTGACCATTAACCTTCGAATGTCAATGACTGACCACATGACATCAGAGTGACCATTAGCCCTTCAATGTCAATGACTGGTCACATGACATAAGAGTGACCATTATCCTTCTGATGGTAATGACTGACCACATGACATCAGAGTGACCATTAACCTTCCAATGTCAATGACTGACCACATGACATCAGAGTGACCATTGACCTTCCTATGTCAATGACTGATCACATGGCATCAGAGTGACCATTAACCTTCCAATGTCAATGACTGACCACATGACATCAGAGTGACCATTAACCCTTCAATGTCAATGATTGGCCACATGACATAAGAGTGACAATTAACCTTCCAATGTCAATGACTGACCATATGACATCAGAGTGACTGTTGACCCTTCAATATCAATGACTGACCACATGACATCAAAGTGACCATTAGCCCTTCAATATCAATGACTGGTCACATGACATCAGAGTGACGAATAACCCTTCAATGTCAATGACTGACCACATGACATCAGAGTGACTGTTAACCCTTCAATGTCAATGACTGGCCACATGACATCAGAATGACCATTAATCTTCCAATGTCAATGACTGACCACATGACATCAGAGTGACCATTAGCCCTTCAATGTCAATGACTGGTCACATGACATCAGAGTGACTGTTAACCCTTCAATGTCAATGACTGGTCACGACATCAGAGTGACCATTAACCCTTCAATCTCAATGACTGACCACATGACATCAGAGTGACCATTAACCTTCCAATGTCAATGACTGACCACATGACATTAGAATGACCATTATCCTTCAATGTCAATGACTGGCGACCTACATGACATAAGAGTGACCATTAACCTTCCAATGTCAATGACTGACCACATGACATCAGAGTGACCATTAACATTCCAATATCAATGACTGACCGCATGACATCGGTGACCAAAGCCTTCCAAGGTCAATAACTGGTCACATGAAATCAGAGTGGCCATGAACCTTCCAATGCCAGTAACTGACCACATGACATCAGAGTGATCATTAACCTTCCAATGTCAGTAACTGACCACATGACATCAGAGTGATCATTAACCTTCCAATGTCAATGACTGACCACATAACATCAGAGTGATAAGACTGACCATTAACCTTCCAATGTCAATAACAGGTCACATGAAATCAGAGTGGCCATGAAGCTTCCAAGGTCAATAACTGACCACATGATCTTTAACCTTCCAATGTCAATGAGTGACCACATGACATCAGAGTGACAAGACTGACCATTAACCTTCAATGTCAATGACTGATCACATGAAATTAGAGTGACAAGACTGACCATTAACCTTCCAATGTCAATAACTGACCACATGACATCAGAGTGACAAGACTGACAATGAACCCTTCAATGTCAATGACTGACCACATGACATCGGAGTGGCCATGAACCTTCCAATGTCAATGACTGACCACATGACATCAGAGTGACAAGACTGACCATGAACGATTCAATGTCAACTGACCACATGACATCAGAGTGGCCATGAACCTTCCAATGTCACTGACTGACCATATGACATCAGAGTGAGCATTAACCTTCCAATATCAATAACTGACCACATGACATCAGAGTGACCAGTAGCCCTTCAGTGCCAATGACTGACCACATGACGTCAGAGTGATAAGCCTGACCATTAGTCTTCCAATGTCAATGACTGGCCACATGACATCAGAGTGACAAGACTGACCATGAACCATTCAATGTCAATAACTGACCACATGACATCAGAGTGGCCATGAACCTTCCAATGTCAATGACTGACCACATGACATCAGAGTGAGCATTAACCTTCAAATGCCAATAACTGACCACATGACATCAGCATGACCAGTAGCCCTTCAGTGCCAATGACTGGCCACATGACATCAGAGTGATAAGACTGACCATTAACCTTCCAATGTCAATGACTGGCCACATGACATCAGAATGTTAATGGTTTAAATTGTGATTATATATTTACAAGAAACATTTGTAAGCAAAAGTTTTTTAAGGCATCTCCCCTGAGATCAAAGCATCAGTAGACAATGAGTATATATATATATAGGTTCACACTAGTCAACACCACGTTTGTCTGATGACTGGAATTTCAGACTGGAAACGATTTTCAGATAATTTGTGTGATTTTATAAGAAAGATTGTTGTTCCACTGATGGATTATGACACAAAGGATAAATCAGATCTAAGGATAGTGTTATGGTGCTTTTAGACCAGATATAGAAAATTATTTGGATTACATTATATCAGTGGTTTTACATATAATGCTGGTAATTGTGACCACCAGAACCATGTGAAATCAAGCGCGACGATTCCTGTAGACTATAGCCCAGAGAACAATAGCCCTATTGACAACACTTAAGCCGCCCACACTGGTCTTGAGGACAACATATTTCAGCCATGCTTATACTTGAACATTTATTTATAAAGCTTCCATTCTGTGTTTACTAAATTATGTGTTTATAATCTGATAACCCCTTTCCTTCTGAATACCCATAAATATAGTTTCAACACATTTCTATAAGTATTTTGGAAATAATTTGACTGAAAGTTGTTGCTGCCTATGGCAGAAACAACTTTCGCTTTGATTGTTTTCAAAATGGTCATCAGGAATTACTTAACTTAGTAGATCAAAATACTCTTAACATGTATATGGAATGGAAGCGGTTAAATCGATTTGTTTCATTGAATTGCATAATTCTGTATTCATAAAAGTATTATTATTAACAATTTGATATTTTCTGACAAATTAGGAATGGTTTTAGACATGTTTTGAATTTATGTGTAACATGTTTCTTAACTACATATCTGTTTACTATAGATACAACTAGGTATAAAATGTGAATGACTTTGTATATTAAACAGATAGAATTAGAGAGATATATGTGGCGTGACTAGAGTGACAGACAGATAGATTTAGAGATACATATAAAGATTTAATGACAGATTGTTAGAGAAAATTAGAGATAAATAATTATTGTTTATGAAGTTTCCTATCATCAGTATATCTTTTAAAAGCAAAGTTTGGAATCATTAAAAGCTCAGTATCAGTAATATTTGAAGACGCGACTTGCTTATTGTCTATTAGAGTGTCTTCACCTGTCGTCTCATCATGAAGTGTAGCAGAGCTATTTCCACCCAGCTACTCCCCGTATTTAGAAATAGGTGGAAAATAGCCCTGTAACAATAGCGTGAGTGGTGTATGTGTTGCGGCTGACAATGGAAGAGTTTCATACATTTACCGGGTGTTGTTTGTTGCGTGTCTGGATTATTGATGATGTCACTAATTAGGGTCTCATCATTCACCCCGCGATCATTAACATTCTTTATTCACATGTTCCAGTCTCAGACTCGAGCTTCACCATGCATCACATGAGTTACTGGGACAGAAATTAATTAATACGCTCATGCTTTATTTTAAAGGAACACTGTGATTAGTTTCCTCCGGGGAATTCATGTGAATTCTGCTGATTACAGTTCTTACTGTTTGATTAATGTAAGGATGCAGTCTGTGGGGAATAAAGGAAAATTGAGCTAATTTTGAAAGAAAGGGTTGCTGTAATCTGCCACAAAATATTACAAAATAACACACAATTAACATTCCAGTGAAAATATGGACATTTTCGATGCAATAATAATATGTGCTGATATTTAACCTGTAAAACTTTCTAATACACAATTACTGATATCATTTAGAATTAAAAGGCCATTCCCACAATTTTGGACTGAACTTAACTGGTATTTTAAGAATTTAAAAATCTATGCCTACCAGTACCGTATTATATTTCTTTTGTGGATGGGACATTGACATCTTCTGGTTAAATCTATGGAGGGGACATTGATATCTACTGTACTTTAGGTCTGTGGAGGGGACATTGATGTCTACTTTACTTTAGGTCTATGGATGTGACATTGATGTCTACTCTACTTTAGGTCTATGGATGTGACATTGATGTCTACTTTACTTTAGGTCTATGGATGTGACATTGATGTCTACTTTACTTTAGGTCTATGGATGGGACATTGATGTCTTCTCTTTAGGTCTATGGATGGGACATTGATATATACTTTACCTTAGGTCTATGGGTGGGACATTGATGTCTACTTTACTTTAGGTATATGGATGGGACATTGATGTCTACTTCTCTTTAGATCTGTGGATGGGACATTGATGTCTTCTCTTTAGGTCTATGGATGGGACATTGATATCTACTTTACTTTAAGTATGTGGATGGGACATTGATATCTACTTTACCTTAGGTCTATAGATGGGGCATTGATGACTACTTTACTTCTATGGATGGGACATCGATATCTACTTCTCTTTAGGTCTTATTGATGGGACATTGATGTCTACTTTACTTTAGGTCTATGGATGGGGCATTGATATCTACTTTACTTTAGGTCTATGGATGGGACATTGATGTCTACTTTACTTTAGGTCTATGGATGGAACATTGATGTCTACTTTACTTTAGGTCTATGGATGGGATGAAGATGTCTACTTTACCTTAGGTCTATGGATGCGACATTGACCTCTACTTTATATTATTTCTATGTAGATGATCACTCATGCTGTGAGTTTGTAAGCAGACCTCCATGGAGACATTGTTACCATTCGTCCTTTGTCCATTTCTTATGATATCTTGTCAGAAGCATCGTCCACTTCATGGAATTAGATCCAATCTTTATTGATCGCATCGAGGGTTAATGCGCTTTGCATCCCCAAGTGTTATTCTAGATTTATTGCGAACCAAATGGTGCATTACGACAAAGCGAGTTAATGTCGGGTGCAAATGACGGGAAATGAAGTCATATCGATGTATTCTGTTTGGAGATAGCTTAAGTTCTGCTGTTCTTTGAGACATCTTCAGCTCTGAGCTTATTTGTACAGTCGCCGAGGATAATAGGAGCATGTTCAATAGAGATGCGTCCTGAAAATGTACTGACATTTGTGATCTAAGAATGCTTTCTGGGATAACGATGCTGTACATTGGATCTAATGACACATCTGTCACATTAAGGCACATACAAGACGGATGCTTCCAGAACAAACTCTGATCATTGATAATTTCCAGGAAACACTCATGTCCAGGTAAACAAAGACACTGCTCAAGTGTCATGTCCGCTCAGTGCTCAAATACCAGCTGGACAACTTGGTATGTCCGGTCAGTGCTCAAATACCAAGCTGGACAACTATGTATGTCCAGTCAATGCTCAAATAGCAACGTGGACAATTGGGAATGTCTGGTAAGTGTTCAAATACCCATCTGGACAACTGGACTTATGCCTGTAGCCATTTCCATCCTGAATTGACAGGTGATAAGGTAGAAGCTAATGTGAAACATCAGGACAACTCTCAAAGCTTTCAGGCAAATTGTTTAAACAAATAATCATTGCTCATCATTTTGCCTACAGTATTTAATGCATGTTGATAATTATGGGATGCTGACTGATTGTGTACTAAGGAACACATTATACCTGATCTGATATCTTCTCCTCCTGCTGTGTCAGTGTCAGGGGGTGGGGGTGGTGTATCTGACAACATTCTTGGCTCCACCAGCTGTGACTGTATCTGGGGATCTCATTGTGTCCACCTGCTGTGATAGTATTCAATGAGAACCCAAGCACAATCATTCAGATTAACCATTGATTTCATTGAGAACAAAGAGCACGGATAATTTTATTGGATTTGCCCCACATTCCTGTCAGTGACAGACCTGAGACTGTGGTGATAGAGGCATTTGTGTCGTGTCGATCGTATTTTTGTCATGTTCTCTATAATTAATAGAAGCGGTGCTGAGAATCCAATAAATGTTCATCAGACTGTTACTCATTTTCCCATTCTAGGAACAATCACGAGATATTAAGTTATAGTAATGCTGAACAGCTGCTACAGATATTAAAACAGACCAGCTGATGAAAATCTGCGATCCAGGAATGGAATGGAATGATCCAATCTGTCATTCAATCCAATAATATCACTTGTTAGCTGACGTCACGAGCAAATGATGAGGCAAGCCTATGTCATGAAAGTGGCAAAGGCCTATCATTAACCCTTGCCACTCTGATGTCAATATTCTGTCTTTTACTGTGTCAATAGCAAAGAAACTGGTGCCAATTTTTCAACAATTTTGGTGGACTATGTTGCTATCTGTGACAGCACCATCTTCCACCAAATTTGTTGAAAAACAAACACCAGTTCATCTTTTGATTTAATTTGAAAATTTTAAATGTTGACATCGGCGTGGTAAGGGTTAACTGTCCAAATTGTATGTCATTTGTGAATGGCACAATCTAATGAACATTCTGGAGAATATATTCAAAATAATTTGACTGGGAAATATTGTTGATAAGTTTCAAAATATTTAACAGTTTACCTTTATAATTACTGGGAAATTGTGATTCTAGTGCGGTCAAAGATAGAAATATGCAGGTCAAAGCTGGAAGTATGCAGGTCAAAGCCAGAAATATGCTGGTCAAAGCTAGACGTATGCGGGTCAAAGCTAGACATATGTGGGTCAAAGCTTGAGATATGCGGTTCAAAGCTAGAAGTATGCTGGTCAAAGCTAGAAATATCTGGTCAAAGCTAGAAATATGCTGGTCAAAGCTAGAAGTATGATGGTCAAAGCTAGAAGTATGCGGGTCAAAGCTTGAGATATGCGGGTTAAAGCTTGAAGTATGCGGGTCAAAGCTAGAATTATGCAGGTCAAAGCTAGAAATATGCTGGTCAAAGCTTGAGATATGCTTGTCAAAGCTAGATCTATGCAGGTCAAAGCTAGAAGAATGCGGGTCAAAGCTAGAAATATGTGGGTCAATGCTAGAAATATGCAAGTCAAAGCTAGAAATATGTGGGTCAAAGCTAGAAATATGCGGGTCAAAGCTAGATGGATGTGGGGCAAAGCTAGAAATATGTGGGTCAAAGCTAGAAATATGTGGGTCAAAGCTAGAAATATGTGGGTCAAAGCTAGAAATATGTGGGTCAAAGCTAGAAGTATGTGGGTCAAAGCTAGATGTATGTGGGTCAAAGCTATAAATATGCGTCTCAAAGCTATAAATATGCGGGTCAAAGCTAGAAGTATGCGGGTTAAAGCTAGAAATATGCAGGTTAAAGCTAGAAATATGCGGGTCAAAACTAGAAGTATGCCGGTCAAAGCTAGAAATATGCGGGTCAAAGCTAGAAGTATGTGGTTCAAAGCTAGAAGTATGTGGGTCAAAGCTAGAAGTATGCGGGTCAAAGTTAGAAATATGCGTGTCAAAGCTTGAGATATGCGGGTCAAATCTAGAAGTATGCGGGTCAGCTAGAAATATGCGGATCAAAGCTAGAAACATACGGGTCAAAGCTTGAGATATGTGGGTTAAAGCTAGACGTATGCGGCTCAAAGCTAGAAGTATGCGGCTCAAAGCTAGAAGTATGCAGGTCAAAGCTAGAAATATGGCGGTCAAAGCTAGAAATATGTGGATCAAAGCTAGAAATATACGGGTCAAAGCTTGAGATATGTGGGTTAAAGCTAGAAGTATGTGGGTCAAAGCTAGAAGTATGCAGGTCAAAGCTAGAAATATGTAGGTCAAAGCTAGAAATATATAGGTCAAAGCTAGAAGTATGCGGGTCAAAGTTAAAAGTATGTGGGTCAAAGCTTGAGATATGCGGGTTAAAGCTAGTAGTATGCAGGTCAAAGCTAGAAATATGTGGGTCAAAGCTAGAAATATGCAGGTCAAACCTAGAAATATGCGGGTCAAAGCTAGACGTATGTGGGTCAAAGCTAACAGTATGCGGGTCAAGGCATAAGATATGCAGGTCAATGCTAGAATATGCAGGTTAAAGCTAAAGTATGTGGTTCAAAGCTAGAAATTTGCTGGTCAAAGCTAGAAATATGCTTGTCAAAACTAAAAATATGCGGGTCCAAGCTAAAAATATGTGGGTCATAGCTAGAAATATGCTGGTCAAAGCTAGAAATATGCGGGTCAAAGCTAGAAATATGTGGGTCAAAGCTAGAAATATGTGGGTCAAAGCTAGAAATGGTCATCCAAAAAACCAGCATCATAGCATTTTTTGAAAGCGACCCGCCCCCACACCATATATCATATTTAATAAATGCAAAGTATAACAGAGATTGGTATGTCACGTTTTGAGGTTCATCAGGCAGGTTTGGTGTGTGTGTGGCAGATTCAAAACTGGTCTATGAGTTGACCTCCTTGCCTCTGATCCATGAGTGTGACATGGTGTGGTGGTAGGTGAATATCTCATAATTAGGTTGACCCTGTGCAGAATAGGATAGAGTGATTGTTATATTAGGTTCTCTGTGTCATTTCATTAACATGTCAATGCCTGACCTTTGTCAGTCTTTAATAACAATGGATACCTATCAGTAATCTAACTGTCCTCCAAGAAAGGTCAGGGTCACAATCTAACTCTGTCCTCCAGGAAAGGTCAGGGTCACAATCTAACTCTGTCCTCCAAGAAAGGTCAGGGTCACAATCTAACTCTGTCCTCTAAGAAAGGCAACGGTCACAATCTAACTCTGTCCTCTAAGAAAGGCAAAGGTCACAATCTAACTCTGTCCTCCAGGAAAGGCAAAGGTCACAATCTAACTCTGTCCTCCAGGAAAGGCAACGGTCACAATCTAACTCTGTCCTCCAAGAAAGGTCAGGGTCACAATCTAACTCTGTCCTCCAAGAAAGGTCAGGGTCACAATCTAACTCTGTCCTCCAAGAAAGTTCAGGGTCACAATCTAACTCTGTCCTCTAAGAAAGGCAAAGGTCACAATCTAACTCTGTCCTCCAGGAAAGGCAAAGGTCACAATCTAACTCTGTCCTCCAGGAAAGACAAAGGTCACAATCTAACTCTGTCCTCCAAGAAAGGTCAGGGTCACAATCTAACTCTGTCCTCCAAGAAAGGTCAGGGTCACAATCTAACTCTGTCCTCCAAGAAAGGTCAGGGTCACAATCTAACTCTGTCCTCTAAGAAAGGCAAAGGTCACAATCTAACTCTGTCCTCCAGGAAAGGCAAAGGTCGCAATCTAACTCTGTCCTCCAGGAAAGGCAACGGTCACAATCTAACTCTGTCCTCCAAGAAAGGTCAGGGTCACAATCTAACTCTGTCCTCCAAGAAAGGTCAGGGTCACAATCTAACTCAGTCCTCCAAGAAAGGTCAGGGTCACAATCTAACTCTGTCCTCTAAGAAAGGCAAAGGTCACAATCTAACTCTGTCCTCCAGGAAAGGCAAAGGTCACAATCTAACTCTGTCCTCCAGGAAAGACAAAGGTCACAATCTAACTCTGTCCTCCAAGAAAGGTCAGGGTCACAATCTAACTCTGTCATCCAAGAAAGGTCAGGGTCACAATCTGACTTTGTCATCCAAGAAAGGTCAGTGTCACAATCTAATTCTGTCCTCCTAGAAAGGTCAGTGTCGCAATCTAACTCTGTCCTCCAAGAAAGGCAAAGGTCACAATCTAACTCTGTCCTCCAAGAAAGGTAAGGGTCACAACCTAACTCTGTCATCCAAGAAAGGTCAGGGTCACAATCTAACTCTGTCCTCCAAGAAAGGCAAATGTGACAATTGAACTCTGTCCTCCAAGAAAGGTCAGGGTCACAATCTAACTCTGTCCTCCAAGAAAGATCAGGGTCACAATCTAACTCTGTCCTCCAAGAAAGGCAAAGGTCACAATCTAACTCTGTCCTCCAAGAAAGGCAAAGGTCACAATCTAACTCTGTCCTCTAAGAAAGGCAAGGGTCACTACCTAACTCTGTCCTCCAAGAAAGGTCAGGGTCACTGTCTAACTCTGTCCTCCAAGATAGGTCAGGCTCAATGTTAAAGCAACCATGAAGATAAATCATTGAGCATATAGGTCAATCCTGTGATGTTGACGACAATGTTTCTGTATCTAAGTACCACATCTCACTCTTTAAAGACTGCTCAATCCTATTGGACCAAACACGGACATGTATGGTTATCAATTAGCCACTCATTCCATTTAAATGAATTGTTAAAAAGATTCTTCTCTTGGTCTGTAAATGGACATTTCTCATCTTTCCCAAGACCTGTGTGAAAACCATATTGGGCGTCATAATAATGAGAGTGGTTAGCGGTAGCCATAGACTGCTGTCTGTACATTATAGACTCATACCCAGCGTGAAAGCCATTTTGACAGTCATGATAATGTAGTGGTAGACCTAGAGTGCTGTCTGTACATTATAGACTCATACCCAGCATGAAAGCCATTTTGACAGTCATGATAATATAGCTGTAGACCTAGAGTGCTGTCTGTACATTATAGACTCATACCCAGCATGAAAGCCATTTTGACAGTCATGATAATATAGCTGTAGACCTAGAGTGCTGTCTATACATTATAGACTCATACCCAGCGTGAAAGCCATTTTGACAGTCATGATAATGTAGTGGTAGACCTAGAGTGCTGTCTATACATTACAGACTCATACCCAGCATGAAAGCCATTTTGACAGTCATGATAATGTAGCTGTAGACATAGAGTGCTGTCTGTACATTATAGACTCATACCCAGCATGAAATCGATTTTGACAGTCATGATAATGTAGTGGTAGACCTAGAGTGCTGTCTATACATTATAGACTCATACCCAGCATGAAAGCCATTTTGACAGTCATGATAATATAGCTGTAGACCTAGAGTGCTGTCTATACATTATAGACTCATACCCAGCGTGAAAGCCATTTTGACAGTCACGATAATATAGCTGTAGACCTAGAGTGCTGTCTATACATTATAGACTCATACCCAGCGTGAAAGCCATTTTGACAGTCATGATAATGTAGCTGTAGACCTAGAGTGCTGTCTACATTATAGACTCATACCCAGCGTGAAAGCCATTTTGACAGTCATGATAATGTAGTGGTAGACCTAGAGTGCTGTCTACATTATAGACTCATACCCAGCATGAAAGCCATTTTGACAGTCATGATAATGTAGCGGTAGACCTAGAGTGCTGTCTATACATTATAGACTCATACCCAGCGTGAAAGCCATTTTGACAGTCACGATAATGTAGCTGTAGACATAGAGTGCTGTCTGTACATTATAGACTCATACCCAGCGTGAAAGCCATTTTGACAGTCATGATAATGTAGCGGTAGACCTAGAGTGCTGTCTGTACATTATAGACTCATACCCAGCGTGAAAGCCATTTTGACAGTCATGATAATGTAGCGGTAGACCTAGAGTGCTGTCTGTACATTATAGACTCATACCCAGCGTGAAAGCCATTTTGACAGTCATGATAATGTAGCTGTAGACCTAGAGTGCTGTCTATACATTATAGACTCATACCCAGCGTGAAAGCCATTTTGACAGTCACGATAATGTAGCTGTAGACCTAGAGTGCTGTCTGTACATTATAGACTCATACCCAGCGTGAAAGCCATTTTGGTCATCATGATAATGCGAGGGGTTAGTGGTAGACATATGCATGTTAGGACCCATCTTAAGCTGTCCAGGAAATCAAATACTTGTTATAAGTAATAGGTAAACTGTATTCATGTATATTGTGATGTTTAAATGTCAAGACTGGTCAAGGTCAAAAATATTTCCTGTGTCCATTTGTCAAGAGAGTGCTATTTTTAGCTCACCTGACCAGAAAGGCCAAGTGAGCTTATGCCAAGGCGAATGTCCGTCCAGTGACAGTCGTCTTTCAACTTTTGCTTGAAGACGTTTCTCCTCCTTAACCAATAGACAGATTTTAACCAAATTTTGGTCAGAGGATCATATTGAGCTTGGCTCCAGAATTTTGATTTCTCAATTGTTTGGCTCAAAGTCTTAGATTTTACCATTTTGACCGATTTCTACTGAATTTGGCTGAAAGGACCCAATCGTCGTAGGCTCCAGAACTACCATTCAGAATTTTGATTCATCAATTTTTGGGGTGAAAATCTTAGATTTTAGGAAAAATGTACCGGAAATTGTCAAAATGCTCCTTACCATTCTGAGCGATTTCAGCCAAATATGGCTGAAAAAATCCTATGGTCGTAGGTTTCACACCTGCCTTTTAGAATTGTTATTCATCAATTTTTTGGGTGAAAATCTTAGATTTTATGAAAAATGTACTGGAAATTGTCAAATTGCTTCTTCTCCTTACCATTCTGAGCGATTTCAACCAAATTTGGTGGAGCAGATCCTGTGGTGATGGGGTCTAGAATTTTCATACAGAATTTTGATTCATCAATTTTTGGGGGTGAAATCTTAGATTTTATTTTAAATGTACTGGAAATTGTCAAATTGCTTCTCCTTACCATCTTGACCGGATTTAACCAAATTATGCTGAAAGGATCCTATGGTCATATGCTCTAGAACTTCCATTCAGAATTTTGCTTCATCAATTTTTGGCATGAAAATCTGAGATTTTATGAAAAATGTACCGGAAATTGTCAAATTGCTACTTGACATATTTTAACCAAATTTCACTAATGTATCCTTGGTGGTACAGTAGGCTCTAGAAATTATATTCAGAATTTTGATTGATCAATTTTTTGGGGGAAAATATGAGATTTTATGACAAATTTACCAGAAATTATCAAAACGTTGCTTCTCCTTAGTTGCTTGACATATTTCAACCAAATTTGGCTAGAATGACCCTATCAAGGTAGACTAGAATTTCTATTCAGAATTTTGATTGGGAAATTTTTGGGTTGGCCATCTGATTTTCCGAAAATTACCCATCATATCTATTTAAATGCAAATGGTTCAAATGTTAATGGTCCAGGTGAGCGCCACAGGCCCTTGGGCCTCTTTTTGAAATTGACCACTGGATTGACTAGCTTGATTATCGAGTCAATCATCGTAGTGGTAAATTCTCAAAAATAGTCTTGACTTGCTCAGCACATTCCTTAAGACTACTGCAGAAGTGATTTTGTGCAGACTGGATCATTAAAGAGTTAACATTGTCTGGGTTGTATGTTCTCACTCATTCTGCTGTGAAGCAGTGACCAGTGGTCAATACTCCTGATGACCGTTATTGTATAGCCTTTATGCCTGCTGTCTCCCACCACTGAGAGTAGTCAAGCATGTATAATTCCCATTTTTAGACTCATTAATTTCTAATCACGAAGCGTTTTCATTACTTTCCAGGTGTTTGCTTCGTACTTGGCTTTTTGCGGAATAGGCTTGAAGAATGCACAGCTGTATGAAAGATCTCAGCTCGAGAACAAAAGAAATCAAGTGAGTTCTGCTGATGATTTACGATTGATAATTCTACAAGTGTACTTCACTCCTTAGCCCTTTAATGCTCACACAAGGCTTCTGTAGTCATCTGTGAGGAATGTTCATTTGAAGCTTAAAAGAAGACTATTTTTGAAAAATTTCTACAGAAACGACTAGCTCAATATCAGAGACAGTCATTTGAGTGGTAAATTTTCAAACATAGTCTTCTCTTGGCCTGCAGTCGGCTACTCATTGAGCAAATATATCATTAACCCTGAGGAATGGCCATTTGCAGGCCAAGAAAAGAATGTGTTTGAAAAGTTACCACTGAATGGACTAACTCGATAATGGTACCAGTCATTCCAGGGGTAACGTTTCAAAGTCTTGGCCGGCATATGGGCATTCACTAGACTGTTTAACCAATCATCACAGGTAAAGAGTGAAAATCAATGATTTCATTTTGTAACAAGAACTGGAAAAGGTAGATGTTTACAGATTTTTGATAGCCAGTTCAATAGAGGCTGGAAAAGGTACTTATTTAAAGGTTATTCATAGCCCTGGATTCAGATGACCAGATATACAGCAAACTAACATTAACATCTTTAACCCTCAAATTTGTTCAAGAAAATTTCAATTTTCTCACAGAAAGTGTAGATTTGCAGACTAAGAGTCAATTATTTCTAAATTTTTACCACTGGAATGACTGGCTCGATTATCGAGCCAGTCATTCCAGTGGTAAATTTTCAAAAAACATCTCTTGGTCTGCAAATGGACATTTCCCAAGACCACTGCAGAATCTGTTTTTGGCTGCCTTAATCCTTACGACTCTGATGTAAATATTCTATATTTTACTGTGTCAGTAGCAAAGCAACTGGTGTACATTTTTCAACAATTTTGGTGTACGATGTTGCTGTCTACGACAGCACCATCTTCCACCAAATTTGTGGAAAAATTAACACCAGTTCATCTTTTAATTTAATTTGAATATTTATAATTTTGACATCAGTGTGGTACGATTTAAGTGTTAAATGGTTAAACACGTAGCTCAGGGACAGGACATTCCTGATGATGTACATGTATTATTCTGTTGAATAATTTAAAACTAACTGGCTGAAAATTCTGATGTATGTGTCTGTTGACATTAAGACATTTGACCTTAACTGGCCCTACAAGTAGATATGTATATTTTTTTAAGATAGTCCCCTAGCTGCCCCCTGTAGGTGGTCGTGGTTACGATTGTTGATTCACAAAAGATGGCATTGGCCATGTTGATCAAAGTATAGATTATCAACAAGGCATCCAATTTGTCATTTATTGTGTGGGGGGGGGGGGGGGTGGTGGTTTGTCTATATCCCATCTCACAGTACGTGATATTGACAATATCTGTCAAGGCAGCATATCAACGAGGAATCCAATTTCTCACTTATTCTGCCGTCTGTACATTACATCCTGCTTCGTAATTAGTTGCTGCACATTAACAATAACATTTTAGCATCAATCATGGCTGATCAGTAAACCTAACCACTTTATCAGATCTTAAGTCATCTCCATAAACATGCTATTTTCCTACTTTATCTCACTGTATATCATGTTTCTTTGAGCAGGTTTCTTCTTAAAGAGGCATAGATCTACCAGAATGTTACACACTATTGGAGGACATCTTTCACAGACTAAATTATTATCATCTTCACCTTAGAATGGTGTTCCGCTTGTGGCCATCCATCAGGGAACATTAGCTTTGATCTCTTGCTGTGTGGTCAGCTATCATGGCACATTGTGTCTAGCCTCTTGTTGTGGTCAGCTATCATGGCACATTGTGTCTAGCCTCTTGTTGTGGTCAGCTATCATGGCACATTGTGCCTAGCTTCTTGTTGTGGTGAGCTTTTATAGCAAATTGTGTCCAGTCTCTTGTTGTGGTCAGCTTTTATGGCACATTGTGTCCAGCCTCTTGTTGTGGTCAGCTATCATGGCACATTCTGTCCAGCCTCTTGTTGTGGTGGTCAGCTATCATGGCACATTGTGTCCAGCCTTTTGTGGTCAGCTATCATGGCACATTGTGCCCAGCTTCTTGTTGTGGTCAGCTTTTATGGAAAATTGTGTCCAGACTCTTGTTGTGGTCAGCTTTTATGGCACATTGTGTCCAGTCTCGTGTTGTGGTCAGCCATCATGGCACATTGTATCCAGTCTCATCTCTGTTCGTGGTCAGTCATCATGGTACATTGTGTCCAGTCTCATCTCTGTTTGTGGGCAGTCATCATGGTACATTGTGTCCAGTCTCATCTCTGTTTGTGGGCAGTCATCATGGTACATTGTGTCCAGTCTCATCTCTGTTTGTGGTCAGTCATCATGGTACATTGTGTCCAGTCTCATCTCTGTTTGTGGGCAGTCATCATGGTACATTGTGTCCAGTCTCATCTCTGTTTGTGGTCAGTCATCATGGTACATTGTGTCCAGTCTCATCTCTGTTTGTGGTCAGTCATCATGGTACATTGTGTCTCTTGATGTGGTCTCCAGAAGGGAACACAGGGTAAAATTAGAATTTTCTGAATTAGAAATGTCCATTGGCAGACCAAGAGAACATTTTATTGAAAATTTAACAAAGGACTGGCTCGTTTATCAAGCCAGTCATTTCAGTTGTAAATTTTCAAAATTAACTTTCTTTTATTCTGCAAATCGGCATTTTTAAAGATGACTAAAGAAGATGATTTTTACCGTCTTGGGTGGTAAAATGTCAATGGGATTAATCGGAGATAACGTTATCATGTAAAAAAAAAGGTTTTCAGTAGTAAACTAATTCAAAACTAAAAGAAACTAAATTTTTTATCTCTGAAACTTATTAAAAGTGTTTTTAAAATGTCCATTTGAGGTCAGATTTTTAATGTATATATGTTTTTATGCACATGTACTCAAATTAAGCGTGTTTTACTGACACGCATTGCTACACATTTTATCTTTGATAAATGTCTACTTTATTCTGTAAAGGTCACAGGAAGCACAACTCCTTCACTTCTGCCAATAAGGGGGGAATGTTTTGTCATGCAATAAGAAACATTTATTTTACAAATGGGAGTTGTTTTATGATCTTGCTATGTTACCATGACACATCTAAAGGGAATGTTCTTCCAACGCATTGAGGCAGTAGTACTTAATGAAGTGTGATTTCCCTGACTGCTCATTCTCTTCACTGAGCGGACATTACATGCGTAATTCATGCTATTATTGCTGGACATTTTCATGATGATCATATTCAAGAGCTATAAATAAACAATACATGTATAACACCACCACAATTCCAACAGCGTGTTCTTATACCAGGTTCTAAATTTACTTCTGCTTTTCTTATTACATTTGTTTTATCAAACTAATTAAAATGATACCAGCGTATTGACTTAATCCGCTTAGAACTATCACTCCAGTATCTGATAATGTATTTGTTAGTTTCTATCATGTGATATACTCTCATCTCAATTACACACGCTACATTCAGTTTATTGTACGACCATAAAACCTGTTCGTATTTTCAAATGTGATTATTTCCACAATAGACTCATGCAGGAGACTCTTGGAATTTAGATCCAAGACCTTCTGAGGTAAGCCTGTCACAGAACTAACGATGTGGCAGTTTGATGACATCATCAGTTTCATATTAATTCCAGGATAATCTATAGTAAACATGGCACAAATTTATTGCTGCCAAAGCTCTGGAGTGGGGCTAGAGAATGAAGGAAAGATGTCCCATGGGATTCTCTAGATATAAATTGCAATGTCTCTCCATGAGAAAATGAAGATGAATAGTCTTGACGGTGGCGCTATTCTATGATATGAAAGACGGATGATGTACGTGTGTGCGTGTGTGCGTGCGTGCGTGCGTGCGTGCGTGCGCGTGCATGTGTGTTGATGGTTTTAAAACTAATTTGGCTGGGCGCTGTAAGTGGTACCATAGGCAGCTGTAAGTGGTACCATAGGCAGCTGTAAGTGCTACCATAGGCAGCTGTAAGTGCTACCATAGGCAGCTATAAGTGCTACCATAGGCAGCTGTAAGTGCTACCACCTGTCTATGGAAATCACCTGTCTACAGTGACCACATGTCTACGGTGATGGCATGTCTATAGTAGCCACCTGTCTATAGTGACCACCTGTATGTAGTGACCACCTGTCTATAGAGACCACATGTCTATGGTGACCGCATGTCTCTAGTGGCCACCTGTCTATAGTGGCCACCTGTATGTAGTGACCACCTGTCTATGGAGACCATTTGTCTATAGTAACCACCTGTCTATAGTACATCTGTCTACAGTGACCACCTGTCTATAGTGACCACATATCTAGTGACCACCTGTCTGTAGTGACTAATTCTTAGTGCTCCATAAGGTGGTCTCTTAAGACAGGTTTTTAGAAAAGACATGCTTGCTTATTGAGCGCACAAGCTTTAAATGTCCCTATTGGTACAGTGAGCCTGTAGTGCTGATTAGCGATGCGGAGGACACCTGACCAGAGACTAGAGGATGATGATGTAGGGATGGCGATGATGTAGGGATAGCATAGGGATAATCAATATAACTACCTGCTGTTCATACAGATTAAGCCATTAATGGCACATTGTAGTTGCCAAATTAATCAATCAGTCGATCAAGTCTATATTTGAAGCTAATGATCCAACATTATATCCAATCTTCACAATACACACAGTGGCAGCGATATATATTCTTCTGCCTGATCAAATCTCACCTACTCTGGCATTGTATCCATGTTACCCGCACAGAGGAAGCTAGCGTTGGTGCGATAGTGAGAGTAGGGAGGTAATGGGGTGCAGAGGTAGTGTAAGTGGGAAGGTAGTGTAAGTGGGGAGGTAGTGTAAGTGGGGGAGGTAGTGTATGTGGGGAGGTAGTGTAAGTGGGGAGGTAGTGTATGTGGGGAGGTAGTGTAAGTGGGAATGCAGTGTAAGTGGGGAATTAGTGTAAGTGGGGAGGTAGTGTAAGTGGGAATGTAGTGTAAGTGGGGAGGTGGTGTAAGAGGGGAGGTAGTGTAAGTGGGGAGGTGGTGTAAGTGGGGAGGTAGTGTAAGTGGGAAGGAAGTGTAAGTGGGGAGGTAGTGTAAGTGGGAAGATAGTGTAAGTGGGGATGTAGTGTAAGTGGGGAGGTAGTGTTGTAAGTGGGGAGGTAGTGTAAGTGGGGAGGTAGTGAGGATGTGGAGGTAGTGTAAGTGGGGAGGTGGTGTAAGTGGGGAGGTAGTGTAAGTGGAAAGGTAGTGTAAGTGGGGAGGTAGTGTAAGTGGGAAGATAGTGTAAGTGGGGATGTAGTGTAAGTGGGCAGGTAGTGTAAGTGGGGAGGTAGTGAGGATGCGAAGGTAGTGTAAGTGGGGAGGTAGTGTAAGTGGGGAGGTAGTTAGGAAGTGGGCTAGTAACATGACTGGGGAGGTAATGTGAGTGGGATAGTAACAAGTGGGGAGGTAGTGTAAGTGGGGAGGTAGTGTAAGTGGGGAGGTAGTGTAAGTAGGGAGGTAGTGAGGATGCGGAGGTAGTGTAAGTGGGGAGATGGCGAGGTAGTGTAAGAGGCAAGGTAATGTAAGTGGGGAGGTAGTGAGCAAGTGGCCTAGTAACATGACTTGGGAGGTAATGAGAGTGGGATAGTAACATGACTGGGGAGGTAATGGAGGTAATGAGAGTAGGATAGTAACATGACTGGGGAAGTAATGAGAGTGGGATAGTAACATGGCTAGGGAGGTAATGAGAGTGGAATAGTAACATGACTGGGAAAGTAATGAGAGTGGGATAGTAACATGGTTAGGGAGGTAATGAGACTGGGATAGTAACATGGCTGCAGAGATACTGAGAGGGGGATAGTAACATGGCTGGGCAGGTAATGAAAGTAGGATAGTGTCATCTCTGGGGAGGTAATGAGAGTGAGATAGTAACATGGCCCGTGAGGTAATGAGAGGGATAGTAACATGACTGGGGAAGTAATGAGAGTGAGATAGTAACAGGGCTGGGGATGTAATGAGAGTGGGATAGTAACATGACAGGAGAAGTAATGAGAGTGGGATAGTAACATGGCTGGGAAGGTAATGGGAGTGGGATAGTAACATGGCTGAGGAGGTAATGAGAGTGGGATGGTAACATGGCTGAGGAGGTAATGAGAGTGGGATAGTAACATGGCTGGGAAGGTAATGAGAGTGGGATAGTAACATGGCTGGGGATGTAATGAGAGTGGGATTGTAACATGACAGGAGAAGTAATGAGAGTGGGATAGTAACATGGCTGAGGAGATAATGAGAGTGGGATAGTAACATGGCTGGGAAGGTAATGAGAGTGGGATAGTAACATGGCTGGGGATGTAATGAGAGTGGGATAGTAACATGGCTGGGAAGCTAATGAGAGTGGGATAGTAACATGGCTGGGGATGTAATGAGAGTGGGATTGTAACATGACAGGAGAAGTAATGAGAGTGGGATAGTAACATGGCTGAGGAGATAATGAGAGTGGGATAGTAACATCGCTGGGAAGGTAATGAGAGTGGGATAGTAACATGACAGGAGAAGTAATGAGAGTGGGATAGTAACATGGCTGGGAAGCTAATGAGAGTGGGATAGTAACATGGCTGGGAAGGTAATGAGAGTGGGATAGTAACATGGCTGGGGATGTAATGAGAGTGGGATTGTAACATGGCTGGGAAGGTAATGAGAGTGGGATAGTAACATGGCTGCAGAGGTACTTAGAGGGGGATAGTAGCATGGCTGGGCAGGTAATGAAAGTGGGATAGTGACATCTCTGGGGAGGTAATGAGAGTGAGATAGTAACATGGCCCATGAGGTAATGAGAGGGATAGTAACATAGCTGGGGAGGTAATGAGAGTGAGTTAGTAACATGGCTGGGGAGGTAATGAGAGTAGGATAGTAACGTGGCTGGGGAAGTAATGAGACTGAGTTAGTAACATGTATGGGGAGGTAATGAGAGTAGGATAGTAACATGTCTGCGGAGGTAATGAGAGTGGGATAGTAGGATGAGAGGGGAGGTAATGAGGATAGTAGGATGGGTTGGGGAAGGTAATGGGAATGGGATGGTAGGATGGGTTGGGGAGATAATGAGAGTGGGATAGTAGGATGGGTTGGGGAGGTAATGAGAGTGGGACAGTAGGATGATTTGATTAGAAATGTAGTCGGTGTGGGAGATATTCATCAAAAGGAACTTGTAAAAAAGAGTTTGTGCATGGCCATAGTTTTGACTGTACTTTAACAAGGCTGATATCCTTCCTGACATACATGTATGTATGATTATAATGAGGTTAATTGACATGATATATTCTGTCCTGTTATTTACCTGTATTTGTCGCTTCTTCCATCTCATGGTGGCTGCCTGGCAACACTTTGATGCCACTTATGCATGTTGCCTGAATCTTATCAAACAAATATATAGTATGTATTTTATGTGTGAATTGTCATAACTTTGACCTCCAGACTCGTCACATGCTACCGTTGCGGATGGTCAGGTATTGGACTGTGGATCTTGACAGGAAGAATAGATCCCCTCACTATGAGAGTCCTCTCTTGATTGTCAGCTTCTAAGATATCCTGCATATGAACTCAATTGTTTATGCTTTCCCGCCTCACTCTGGCAATGATTTATCCACTGCTAAAAATAGTCTTGCTTAACCCTTCACATGGTGTCAAAATGTTTAACTTTCAAATTAAATTAAAAGATGAACTGGTGTTCATACGATAGCAACATCGTCCAACAAAATTGTTGAAAAAACGTGCACCAGTTTCATTGCGATGTATGATTACTGTATTCTATGGCTGTAGTAGTAGAAACTTCCTACAGCTGCAATCAGTCCTTCTTCACTTTCTTTTCCCCACTGTGTCTTGTCCTCATCAAAATCCTTAGCTTCCTCAGGTCCATTCTTGACGTGAGTATACTGAGTCCTGCTTTCTTGAGTTCACCTCATAGCATGCTTAGCAGATTTATGTAATGACACCCTCTCCTGGCTTTGTATTTGCTGTACTTGCTCTGAGTTGGGAGAATTGCAAGGCTCTCTGTGATGGTGTCTCTTCTGGCATCTTTAGCACATGGCCAAACATTGACCATCCTTGCTGGGCAACTTTTACAGACAGTGGCGACATATTTCACATCTTGTATAGTGCATCGTTGGAAATTATGCTGTCTAGCCATCGGTGTCCAGTGATAGTGCATAGGTATTTGCAGTGGCAGGCATCAGGTTTGTCTAGAGCTGCCTTTGGAGCTGCCAAGCTGTTACAGTTATACATCATCAAGGATACGCAGGTTGCATTGTATAAACATAGCCTTTTTATCAAGGGCATCTTTGATCTACGAATCCATAGGCTATTTTCCCCATGATGCAGCAATGTCAGCAGTACTGTAAAGCAGTGAGCCCAGGATATTACTTTTCCTTCATGGAAGACGTCATGAAGTGGGTCATCATTTTCTTTAGTTTCATGCTTTGTAGATAGGTATATGTGGGTGAACTCTGTTTTGGATTCATTCATAAAGAGATTCTCAATTTTTAGTTTGTTTGCAGCTATTGGGAAAAGTTAGTCAAGGGGTTTCTTTCCCTCATCTATGAAGTTCACATTGTTGGCATATTCCATCTCTAGCGGCAAACCCGGTATTGACACTGGGGGGTTTGGCCTTGTGGAACTTTCCAACACGGGTTTCAATGCAACAGCAAGGTAACGGGTGAAAAGCACCGGAGATAGTGGGGAGCCGATTGATGTCTCAAACTCTACAGACTTCACTGTCTTGACTCATACTCTCAGCTTGGTGTCTGCAAGAAGTAGTCTCACTAGTCGTAGCTCATCTTCATTGCAACTGGCCTGGCATAGTACATTTAGGATGTTTGAGCATTTAACTGTGTCGAAGGCTTGTGACATGTCAATGCCCATTTTGTGGAAATCCAAGTGTTTGGACATGACTACCGAAAGAAGCATGCATTGAGCCCGTTCAATGTCTGTGCAGCTGCGTCCAGGTTTGAAACCACTGACATGATCCGGTGAAGTCATCGATCTTCTCTTGGATGCGGCATAGATAACATTGGATAGGATTTTCCGTATGCTGTTGAGGAGAACAATGGGCCACAGATTGGGGCAGGTTGCTTCTTGGGCTTGGTTAGTGCGACAAAGGTGCCTTGGCCCACAGCGTCCATGGGAAGGTGGTGCGTAAAAGCTGAATTGATTAGGTTCGTGATCGGTTTTGAGATAATGTCACTTGCATATTTGAATAGTTCTTTGCTCATGTCATCAGGTCCAGATACATGTCCATTTTTCAAGACTTTAAGTGCTTTCTCAACTTCTGCTGTTTTAATTGGTGGTAGTTATGGCCTGGGATCACGTGAGAATAGGTGCAAGGGCTCATCATCATTGTCAGTGAACTGTTCCTTGAGCCATTCTCGGAGCGCCTCGGCTTTTCCCTGGTCAGCCCCGATAAAGCGTCCTTCAGAGTTGTGTACAGTGAGTCGTGGTGTGTAGTGAGTCGTGGTGTGTAGTGAGTGACTCTCATGGCTTGGGCTGCCTGAAACATTTTGTGACAGTCATCCATGGCGGTTATTTCATCTGCTAGCAAAATCTTTTAAACGTTCGCTAATGTGGCGCAGAATGTTATTGTGCTCCCGACGTAGTTTGGTGCGGTCTTCGCTTCGGCCACTTTGATAGATGCGCCATTGCAATTGACACAGTAAAAGATAGAATATTGACATCAGAGTGGTAAGGGTTAAATAATGTTTAAGGAGGTTATGAATTATAAGCCTCCTTTCAGGAGATGTTTGCATCAAAAACTACCATTAGGTGTAACATACCCAGACAGCTTTCTTTGTCTATGTGATACAGAGTCTCCTTTAATTATGAAACGTAGGTGGAAGACATACTTATGGTTTGTTTAAGATTAGCTAGATTTCCCAAATTTCATGACCCGGCTTCTGTATCTTGATGGTCATCCGACATCCATGTTCTGAATTATTCACATGACAAGCAGCATCTTAATTTCCACGGAGAAGAGAAAAAACAACGAAATGCTTGTTTTATGCCCAGAGCATGGCAGTCACTTATCATGTTTATGTTTCTGGCATTGGTAAGACCCATTAACATTGTAACCCACGAGAATGTCTAGCCATATTGCTAACAATACAGGGGAAATCTGATAAGTATCCAGGCTGTCTTGGCCAAAATAAGTGTCATTTCTCTGGAGGAATTTCACCAGTTTTCTTTATTTTATACTGTTCATCCTCTCCATATGTATATTTCAACAAACTTATTTTCTACTATGAGCTATTTTTGGAAAACCCTATTGTTTTATTCATACATTGAGAAGCCACATATAACTTTATTATTTGATAGATAACTTCTTTCTTCTTCATAAGAATGTGTTTTTGCAAGACATGATAAGTCTATCTTTTCCTTTGCACAGCCCGCACACGCGCCTGCATGCACACAGGCACACCCACACCTTGTCTGTACACACAGGTGATTAGGGTTAGGGTTGTGTCGGAAGGGAGGGGGGAAGCCCCCCCCCCCCACACACACGCATGCACGCATGCACATGACTATAGGGGGCATGCCTATATTCATATGTACCCCAATATTTAGTCTTCCTTAGTAGCAGTGCCAATCATTCGAGTTGTAAATCCTCATATACACCTGTGCAAAAGTTAAGCACCACCCTATTTTTACGCACATGCGAGGGTATATTCATGTGCTATGAAGAAAGCAATAGCATAAACATTTATGTACCCATCCATCTTAGTGCAAGAGGTAATAATGCAACTAGAGGAATGGTGATTATGATGGTGGGGAAACACTGTATGTTTTTGTTTGAACTTGAAAACGAGGCCTGAATATGGTTACGTTGACACAACTGACAACTATTGCCCTACAGTTGACACACGTGGCTAGATTGTCATTAATGGTGTCTGAAAACGAAGTTTAACATCTGTGCACGAGTTTGAGACTGTCATTATTAATACCGGGTATATCCACCTTGTGCCTGGATGACGGCCTGGACACGACGTCTCATGCTGGTCACCAACCGACTGATACGCCATTGTGGTATTCGTTGCCATTCAAGATGGAGTGCGTCTGTTAATTCCTGTAGGTTCTGCACAGGAGGATCCCTCCTTCTCACCATGTTTCCCAGAATGTCCCAGATATGCTCAATAGGGTTCATGTCAGGGCTCCTTGCTGGCCATGGTAGGGTTTCGATGGCATTCTGGCGGAGGTATTCATGCACAGCTCTAGCACGATGTGGTCGGGCGTTGTCATCCATGAATATAGGGTGGGTTCCAGGTGTATGATTTACAAAATGAGGGACCACAACTCTATCCAGTATGGAATCTTGATATCTTTGTCCATTTAGTGTTCCAGGTACAGTCAACAGATCCAGCTTACAATCAAATGAGATGCACCCCCAAATCATAACGGAACCTCCACCAAATGGAACTTCTTCCATGATGTTACGTTGGCCGTACGCCGTGCGTCTGGACCTCCATACACGAGTTCGACCATCTGTGGCATGAAGCAGGAACCGACTTTCATCGGACCAGTGTACCCGTCTCCAGGATCTCATGTTCCAGTGTCTTCTTTCGTTGCACCACCTCAGACGCTCCTCTTTGTGGTGTGCAGTGAGGAGAGGACGTCTGACAGGTCTCCTAGCTTTCATGCCAGCAGCATACAGTCGCCTTTTGACGGTAGACATTGACACTCTATTGCGCGTTCCCCATTGCTGGCTGAGCACTCTGCTGTTGGTGAATGGAGATCTCCTAACAAGGCGTACTAGGGCTCGATCATCACGGGCAGTAGTCTTCTTCGGTCTTCCAGATCTAGGCCTGTCCTTCACCTCGTTAGTTTGCCCATGTTTTGCAATCAAACGACTGATTACAGTATGGTTAATGTTCAGCTGTCTGCCAATCTCTCTGCATGACATACCAGTGGTATGCATGCCTATGATTTGCCATTTCACACGATCACTTAACCTTCGTCTTGCCATAGCGGTTCACAATCAAGAGCTAATTCTCTCTGTACAAATAAACCACGGCCATGAACACAAAATTCCTAATCTTGTCGCCTAAATCTGTATGTAATGTTCTACACCTCAAACTGGACTTTTACATAACTGAACACGTGTGCTGTTTCCCGCCACGCACGGACATCAAGCGGCGTGAAGTCATGCATGCATGTGCATTTCGTACTTGGAATTATGTCAGCTAACGCGGGGACAAAAAGTATGGCAGCCTAGTTGTACCATCATGTTTCTACGTTCTATTGTTTTTGCTGGTGCTTAACTTTTGCACAGGTGTATATATAGCCTCCCCTTGGTCTACAAAATGACATCTGCATGTGATTTAGTTCATATTCACCTCCAGAAATGTAGGACTGAAGCCATCTGAGAGCATCCAGATTTCTAAATTTCCACATTTGCATGAGGGAGACACCGCCCGCACCCTCATTGTGCCCCCCCCCCCAAACCAGAGTTTCATTCCGACATCACTGTGTGTACATGCAAACATTGTCACATGTCACATGAATAAATAAGCATTGCAGAGAATCACGACTCCTCATTTCAGTTGACCATATCAAACATGATATGCCTGTTAATATTCACACATTACAGGAACATTGTGTTTGTGCTGGGAAGTATCCTCTGTGCATCATTAAGATACTTGTTACCATGGCTACTGGATGTATTCTGTGTCTCTCTATAGCTATTACCATGGCTACTGGGTTAAATACTGTATTTTCTCTACAGATATTGCTACATGTGATGTTTTCTGTATTTTCTCTACAGATATTGCTACATGTGATGTATTCTGTATTTTCTCTACAGATGTGGCTACATGTGATGTATTCTGTATTTTCTCTCCAGGTGTTACTGGATTTGGCCCGTGTCATCTTTGAGGAGCAGAGTAATGTAGACAGCCTTATTCATAAGATAATGATGCACACCCAATCACTGCTCAGGTGTGAAAGGTGTCAAGTTCTGCTCGTTGATGAGAGCTTAAAGGTGGGTATTGCTTACCTGTAAACAGACTCACATTTGATCCCTAACATGTGCATGTTACATTACTAAGCCACATATTTGTGTGTTTTGTATAATTTTGTGCACTGACTATTTTTGCTAATTAATTATATGTGTGTAAGTAATATGTATAAGTAATGTCAGCGACTGTTGTATGTAATGTCAGAGACTGTTGTAAGTATTGTCAGAGACTGTGTAAGTAATGTCAGAGACTGTGTAGTAGTGTCAGAGACTGTTATAAGTAATGTCAGAGACCGTGTAAGTAATGTCAGAGACTGTTACAAGTAATGTCAGAGACTGTTGTAAGTAATGTCAGAGACTAAGTAATGTCAGAGACTGTTGTAAGTAATGTCAGAGACTGTGTAAGTAATGTCAGAGACTGTTGTAAGTAATGTCAGAGACTGTTGTAAGTAATGTCAGAGACTGTGTAAGTAATGTCAGAGACTGTTGTAAGTAATGTCAGAGACTGTTGTAAGTAATGTCAGAGACTGTGTAAGTAATGTTAGAGACTGTGTAAGTAATGTCAGAGACTGTTGTAAGTAATGTCAGAGACTGTGTAAGTAATGTCAGGATGTTGTAAGTAATGTCAGAGGATGTTGTAAGTAATGTCAGAGACTGGTGTAAGTAATGTCAGAGACTGTGTAAGTAATGTCAGGTACTGTGTAAGTAATGTCAGAGACTGTGTAAGTAATGTCAGAGACTGTGTAGGTAATGTCAGAGACTGTTGTAAGTAATGTCAGAGACTGTTGTAAGTTATGTCAGAGACTGTGTAAGTAATGTCGGGGACTGTGTAAGTAATGTCAGAGACTATAAGTAATGTCAGAGACTGTGTAAGTAATGTCAGATACCATGTAAGTAATGTCAGAGACTGTGTAAGTAATGTTAGAGACTGTTGTAAGTAATGTTAGAGACTGTGTAAGTAATGTCAAAGACTGTAAGTAATGTCAAAGGCTGTTGTAAGTAATGTCAGAGACTATGTAAGTAATGTCAGTGACTGTGTGAGTAATGTCAGAGACTGTTGTAAGTAATGTCAAAGACTGTGTAATAATGTCAGAGACTGTTGTAAGTAATGTCAGAGACTGTGTAAGTAATGTCAGAGAGACTGTGTAAGTAATGTTAGAGACTGTGTAAGTAATGTCAGAGACTGTTGTAAGTAATGTCAGAGACTGTGTAAGTAATGTCAGAGACTGTGTAAGTAATGTGAGAGACTGTGTAAGTAATGGCAGAGAGACTGTGTAAGTAATGTTAGAGACTGTTGTAAGTAATGCCAGAGACTGTTGTAAGTAATGTCAGAGACTGTGTAAGTAAAGACTGTGTAAGTAATGTTAGAGACTGTGTAAGTAACGTTAGAGATTGTGTAAGTAATGCCAGAGACTATTGTAAGTAATGTCTGAGACTATGTAAGTAATGTCAGAGACTATTGTAAGTAATGTCAGAAACTGTGTAAGTAATGTTAGAGACTATGTAGTAATGTTAGGGACTGTTGTAAGTAATGTCGGGGAATGTGTAAGTAATGTTAGAGACTGTGTAAGTAATGTCAGAGGCTGTTGTAAGTAATGTCAGAGACTGTGTAAGTAATGTCGGAGACTGTGTAAGTAATGTTAGAGACTGTGTAAGTAATGTCAGAGACTGTGTAAGTAATGTTAGAGAATGTGTAAGTAATGTCAGCGACTGTTGTAAGTAATGTAAGAGACTGTGTAAGTAATGTAAGAGACTGTTGTAAGTAATGTCAGAGACTGTGTAAGGAATGTCAGGATGTTGTAAGTAATGTAAGGGACTGTAAGTAATGTTACAGACTGTTGTAAGTAATGTCAGAGACTGTTGTAAGTAATGTCAGCGACTGTGTAAGTAATGTCAGAAACTGTTGTAAGTAATGCCAGAGACTGAGTAAGTAATGTCAGAGACTGTGTAAGTAATGTCGGAGACTGTATAGGCTACACTATCATGACCTACATTACCATAGCCTACACTACCACAGCCTCAATGACCATAGCCTCCGCTATAATAGTGTCCACTACCATTGCCTCCGCTAGCATTGTCTCCACTACCATGGCCTCAACTACCATAGTCTCCACTACCATAGCCTTCACTACCATAGCCTACACTACCACAACCTCAGCTACCATGCCTCCACTATGATAGTGTCCACTACCATTGACTCCACTACCATAGCCTACACTACCACAGCCTCAGCGACCATAGCCTCCACTATAAAAGTGTCCACTACCATTGCCTCCGCTAGCATTGTCTCCACTACCATGGCCTCAACTACCATAGTCTCCACTACCATAGCCTTCACTACCATAGCCTACACTACCACAACCTCAGCTACCATGCCTCCACTATGATAGTGTCCACTACCATTGCCTCCACTACCATTGCCTCCACTACCATAGCATCCACTACCAGGGCCTTCACTACCAGGGCCTCCACTACCTGGACCTTACTATCATAGCCTCCACTTCCAGAGCCTTCACTACCATAGCCTCCACTACCAGGGCCTTCAGTACCATAGTCTCCACTACCAGGGCCTTTACTACCATAGCCTCCACTACCATAGCCTCCACTACCATAGCCTCCACTACCATAGCCTCCACTACCAGGGCCTGCACTACCATAGGCTCCACTACCAGGGCCTTCACTACCATAGCCTCCACTACCAGGGCCTCCACTACCATAGCCTCCACTACCAGGTCCTTCACTACCATAGCTTCCACTACCAGGGCCTCCACTACCATAGCATCAACTACCATAGTCTCTACTACCATAGCCTTCACTACCATAACCTCCACTACCAGGGCCTTCACTACCAGGACCTCCACTACCAGGGCCTCCACTACCAGGACCTCCACTACCATAGCCTTCACTACCATAGCCTCCACTACCAGGGCCTTCACTGCCATAGACTCCACTACCAGGGCCTTCAATACCATAGCCTCCACTACCAGTCTCCACTACCAGGGCCTTTACTACCATAGCCTCCACTACCATAGCCTCCACTACCATAGCCTCCACTACCATAGCCTCCACTACCATAGCCTCCACTACCAGGGCCTTCACTACCATAGTATCCATTACCATAGCCTCCACTACCAGGGCCTGCACTACCATAGGCTCCACTACCAGGGCCTTCACTACCATAGCCTCCACTACCAGGGCCTCCACTACCATAGCCTCCACTACCAGGTCCTTCACTACCATAGCTTCCACTACCAGGGCCTCCACTACCATAGCATCAACTACCATAGTCTCTACTACCATAGCCTTCACTACCATAACCTCCACTACCAGGGCCTTCACTACCAGGACCTCCACTACCAGGGCCTCCACTACCAGGACCTCCACTACCATAGCCTTCACTACCACAGCCTCCACTACCAGGGCCTTCACTGCCATAGACTCCACTACCAGGGCCTTCAATACCATAGCCTCCACTACCATAGCCTTCATTACCATAACCTCCACTACCAGGGCCTTCACTACCATAGCCTCCCCTACCAGGGCCTTCACTACCATAGCCTCCACTACCAGGGCCTTCACTACCATAGCCTCCACTACTAGGGCCTTCACTACCATAGCCTCCACTACCATAGGGTCCACTACCATAGCTTCCACTAACATACTAACATAGTCTCCGCTAGTATAGCTTCCACTACCATAGTCTCCGCTACCATAACCTCCACTACCATAGCCTTCACTACCATAGCCTCCAGTACCATACCGTAAGTAATGTTAGAGACTGTGTAAGTAATGATAGAGACTGTTGTAAGTAATGTCGGGGACTGTGTAAGTAATGTTAAAGACTGTGTAAGTAATGTCAGAGACTGTTGTAAGTAATGTCAGAGACTGTGTAAGTAATGTTAGAGCCTGTAAGTAATGTTAGAGACTGTATAAGTAATATTAGAGACTGTGTAAGTAATGTCAGAGAATGTGGAAGTAATGTCAGAGACTGTGAAAGTAATGTCAGAGACTGTGTAAGTAATGTCAGAGACTGTTGTAAGTAATGTCAGAGACAGTGTAAGTAATGTTAGACTCTGTTGTAAGTAATGTAAGAGACTGTAAGTAATGTTACAGACTGTTGTAAGTAATGTCAGAGACTGTTGTAAGTAATGTCAGCGACTGTGTAAGTAATGTCAGAGACTGTATAGCCTCCACTATCATAGCCTACATTACCATAGCCTCAGCGACCATAGCCTCCGCTATAATAGTGTCCACTACCATTGCCTCCGCTAGCATTGTCTCCACTACCATGGCCTCAACTACCATAGTCTCCACTACCATAGCCTTCACTACCATAGCCTACACTACCACAACCTCAGCTACCATGCCTCCACTATGATAGTGTCCACTACCATTGCCTCTGCTACCACTGACTCAACTACCATTGCCTCCACTACCATAGCCTCCACTACCAGGGCCTCCACTACCAGGGCCTTACTACCATAGCCACCACTACCATAGCCTCCACTACCAGGGCCTTCAGTACCATAGCCTCCACTACCATACCCTTCACTACCATAGCCTTCACTACCATAGTCTCCACTACCAGGGCCTTCACTACCATAGCCTCCACTGCCATAGCCTCCACTATCATAGCTTCAACTTCCAGGACCTTCACTACCATAGCCTCCACTACCATAGCCTCCACTACCAGGGCCTTCACTACCATAGTATCCATTACCATAGCCTCCATTATCAGGGCCTGCACTACCATAGCCTCCACTACCAGGGCCTTCACTACCATAGCCTCCACTACCAGGGCCTCCACAACCATAGCCTCCACTACCAGGGCATCCACTACTATAACCTCCACTACCAGGGCTTTCACTACCATAACCTCCACTACCATTGCCTCCACTACCAGGGCCTCCACTACCAGGACCTCCACTACCATAGCCTTCACTACCAGGGCCTTCACTGTCATAGGCTCCACTACCAGGGCCTTCAATACCATAGCCTCCACTACCATAGCCATCATTACCATAATTTCCACTACCAGGGCCTTCTCTACCATAGCATCCACTACCAGGGCCTTCACTACCATAGCCTCCACTACCATAGCCTCCACTACCTTAGCCTGCACTACCATGCCCTCCACTACCATATCCTCCTCTACCATAGCCTCCACTACCATTGCCGCCACTACCATAGCCTCCACTACCATAGCCGCCACTACCATAGCCTCCACTACCATAGCCTCCACTACCATAGCATCAACTACCATAGCCTCCACTACCATAGCCTCCACTACCATAGCCTCTACTACCATACACTCCACAACCATAGCCTCCACTACCATACCCTCCACTACCATAGCCTCCGCTCCCATGCCCTCCACTGCCATAGTCTCCACTATCATAGCCTCCACTATCATAGCCTACATTACCATCGCCTACACTACCACAGCCTCAGCAACCATAGCCTCCGCTATAATAGTGTCCACTACCATAGCCTCAACTACCATAGTCTCTACTACCATAGCCTACACTACCACAACCTCAGCTACCAGGCCTCCACTATGATAGTGTCCACTACCATTGCCTCCACTACCATTGTCTCCACTACCATTGCCTCCACTACCATAGCCTCCAATACCATAGTCTCCACCATAATAGCCTCTGCTACCTTCTCAACTACCATGTCCTCCACTGCCATAGTATCCACTACCATTGCCTCTGATACCAATTCCTCCAATACCATAATCTCCAGCATAATAGCCTCTGCTACCTTCTCAACTACCATAGCCTGCACTACCATAGCGTCCACTACCATTGCCTCGGCTACCATAGCCTCAACCACTATAGCCTCCACTACCATAGCCTCCACTGCCATAGTCTCCACCATAATAGACTCTGCTACCGTCTCAACTACCATAGCCTCCACTAGGTGTGTGTGAGTGTACATATGCGTGTGTGTGTGTGCGGGCGGGCGGGCGGGCAGGCATGCGCGCTCGCACGTGCATGCACACTCCCATGCGCATGTATGTGTGTATCACTGCATATGTGTTTGTATGTATCTGGGTTGTTATATATCAAAGCGCACTTGCTGTATGTACACACATGTGTTTGTCCAGCATTACAGGTCATTCCACTTCTTCCATGCCTTTACAAAATACTGCTATGTAATAGCTGATAATATATAATGAAGGTCTATGAATGATCGATTTGATTTTCAGCCATCCCGTGAGAGTCATCTGTCTATCAATCTGTCATTCTGTCATACAAAGCTGTATCTCTAGATTAAGCAGGTCGTGAGGGAGTGTAATGTTTTGCCTTGTTTGTATCCTCTCTGGAATTAGCCAGTCTGGTAGATGCGATGCTGTTTCTGATAGACTGACAGCTGTGTATTTATATATCAGCAACATTTCTGAATTATTGAAGCTCTCTAATCCTGGCAGTTATCATCAGTGAAGTGAGATATTCCATTACTGGGACAGAGATACTAGAGGACAGGGATACTAAAGGACAGAGATACTAGAGAACAGAGATACTAGAAACATATATCACGAGAGGACGGAAACACTAGAGGACAGAGATACTAGAGGACAGAGATACTAGAGAACAAAGATACTAGAGGACAGATATACTAGAGGACAGAGATACGAAGACATGGATACTAGATGACAGGGAGACTAGAGGACAGAGATACTAGAGAACAGAGACAATAGAGGACAGAGATACTAGAGAACAGAGACAATAGAGGACAGAGATACTAGAGGACAGAGATACTAGAGGACAGAAATACTGGAGAACAAAGATACTAGAGGACAGAGATACTAGAGAACAGAGATACTAGAGAACAGAGATACTAGGGGACAGCAGAGATACTAGAGGACAGGGATACTAGAGGACAGAGATACTAGCGGACAGAGATACTAGAGGACAGGGATACTAGATGACAGGGATATTAGAGGACATAAATACTAGAGGACAGAGATACTAGAGAACAGAGACACTAGAGGACAGTGGTACTAGAGGACAGAGGTACTAGAGGACAGAGATACTAGAGGACAGAGATACTAGAGGACAGTGGTACTAGAGGACAGAGGTACTAGAGGACAGAGGTACTAGAGGACAGAGATACTAGAGGACAGAGTCATGTACTAGAGGACAGAGATACTAGAGGACAGAGGTACTAGAGGACAGAGGTACTAGAGGACAGAGGTACTAGAGGACAGAGGTACTAGAGGACAGAGATACTAGAGGACAGAGATACTAGAGGACAGAGGTACAAGAGGACAGAGGTACTAGAGGACAGAGATACTAGAGGACAGAGGTACTAGAGGACAGAGATACTAGAGGACAGAGTCATGTACTAGAGGACAGAGATACTAGAGGACAGCGGTACTAGAGGACAGAGGTACTAGAGGACAGCGGTACTAGAGGACAGAGGTACTAGAGGACAAAGATACTAGAGAACATAGATACTATAGGACAGAGATACTAAAGGACAGAGATACTAGAGGACAGAGATACCAGAGGACAGAGATACTAGAGGATAGAAATACTAGAGAAGAAAGATACTAGAGGACAGAAATACTAGAGGACAGAGATACTAGAGGACAGAGATACTAGAGGACTGAGATAATAGAGGACAGAGATACTAGGGGACAGAGATACTAGAGGACAGGGATACTAGAGGACAGAGATACTAGAGGACAGAGATACTAGAGGACACCGATAATAGTGGACAGAGATACTAGAGGACAGAGATACTAGAGGACAGAGATACTAGAGAACAGAGATACTAGAGAACAGAGATACTAGAGGACAGGGATACTAGAGAAGAGAGACAATAGAGGACAGAGATACTAGAGGACAGAGTCATGTACTAGAGGACAGAGATACTAGAGGACAGCGGTACTAGAGGACAGAGGTACTAGAGGACAGCGGTACTAGAGGACAGAGGTACTAGAGGACAAAGATACTAGAGGACATAGATACTATAGGATAGAGATACTAAAAGACAGAGATACTAGAGGACAGAGATACTAGAGGACAGAGATACTAGAGGACAGAAATACTAGAGAAGAAAGATACTAGAGGACAGAAATACTAGAGAAGAAAGATACTAGAGGACAGATATACTAGAGGACAGAGATACTAGAGGACAGAGATACTAGATGACAGGGATAATAGAGGGCAGGGATAATAAAGGACAGAGATACTAGAGGACAGAGATACTAGAGGACAGAGATACTAGATGACTGAGATAATAGAGGACAGAGATACTGGAGGACAGAGATACTAGAGGACAGAGATACTAGAGGACAGGGATACTAGAGGACAGAGATACTAGAGGACAGAGATACTAGAGGACACCGATAGTAGTGGACAGAGATACTAGAGGACAGAGATACTAGAGAACAAAGATACTAGATGACAGGGATAATAGAGGGCAGGGATAATAGAGGACAGAGATACTAGAGGACAGAGATACTAGAGGACAGAGATACTAGATGACTGAGATAATAGAGGATAGAGATACTGGAGGACAGAGATACTAGAGGACAGAGATACTAGAGGACAGGGATACTAGAGGACAGAGATACTAGAGGACAGAGATACTAGAGGACACCGATACTAGTGGACAGAGATACTAGAGGACAGAGATACTAGAGAACAAAGATACTAGAGGACAGAGATACTAGAGTGCAGATATACTAGGGGACAGAGATACTAGAGGACAGAGATACTAGAGGACAGAGACACTAGTGGACAGAGATACTAGAGGACAGAGATACTAGAGGACAGGGATACTAGAGAACAAAGATACTAGAGGACAGATATATTTGAGGACCGAGACACTAGAGGACGGAGATATTAGAGGACAGAGATACTAGAGTGCAGAGATACTAGAGGACAGAGATACTAGAGTGCAGATATACTAGGGGACAGAGATACTAGAGGACAGAGATACTAGAGGACAGGGACACTAGGGTACAGAGATACTAGAGTGCAGAGATACTAGAGTGCAGAGATAATAACGGACAGAGATACTAGAGTGCAGAGATACTAGGGGACAGAGATACTAGAGGACAGAGATACTAGAGGACAGAGATACTAGAGGACAGAGATATTAGAGGACAGATATACTAGAGGACAGAGATTCTATAGGACAGAGATAGTAGAGGACAGAGATACTAGAGGACAGAGATACTAGGGGACAGAAATATTAGAGGACAGAGATACTAGAGGAAAGAGGTACTAGAGGACAGATATACTAGGGGACAGAGGTACTAGAGGACAGATATACTAGAGTGCAGAGATACTAGAGGACAGAGATACTAGGGGACAGAGATACTAGAGGACAGAGATACTAGAGATCAGCGATACTAGAGGACAGATATACTAGAGGACAGATATACTAGAGGACAGAGATACTAGAGGACAGAGATACTAGAGGACAGAGATACTAGAGGACAGAGATACTAGAGGACAGAGATACCAGAGGACAGAGATACTAGAGGACAGATATACTAGAGTACAGAAATACTAGAGAAGAAAGATACTAGAGGACAGAAATACTAGAGGACAGAGATACTAGAGGACAGAGATACTAGAGGACTGAGATAATAGAGACAGAGATACTAGGGGACAGAGATACTAGAGGACAGGGATACTAGAGGACAGAGATACTAGAGGACAGAGATACTAGAGGACACCGATACTAGTGGACAGAGATACTAGAGGACAGAGATACTAGAGGACAGAGATACTAGAGAACAGAGATACTAGAGAACAGAGATACTAGAGGACAGGGATACTAGAGAAGAGAGACAATAGAGGACAGAGATACTAGAGGACAGAGTCATGTACTAGAGGACAGAGATATTAGAGGACAGCGGTACTAGAGGACAGAGGTACTAGAGGACAGCGGTACTAGAGGACAGAGGTACTAGAGGACAAAGATACTAGAGGACATAGATACTATAGGATAGAGATACTAAAAGACAGAGATACTAGAGGACAGAGATACTAGAGGACAGAGATACTAGAGGACAGAAATACTAGAGAAGAAAGATACTAGAGGACAGAAATACTAGAGAAGAAAGATACTAGAGGACAGATATACTAGAGGACAGAGATACTAGAGGACAGAGATACTAGATGACAGGGATAATAGAGGGCAGGGATAATAAAGGACAGAGATACTAGAGGACAGAGATACTAGAGGACAGAGATACTAGATGACTGAGATATTAGAGGACAGATATACTAGAGGACAGAGATTCTATAGGACAGAGATAGTAGAGGACAGAGATACTAGAGGACAGAGATACTAGGGGACAGAAATATTAGAGGACAGAGATACTAGAGGAAAGAGGTACTAGAGGACAGATATACTAGGGGACAGAGGTACTAGTGGACAGATTACTAGAGTGCAGAGATACTAGCGGACAGAGATACTAGGGGACAGAGATACTAGAGGACAGAGATACTAGAGATCAGCGATACTAGAGGACAGATATACTAGAGGACAGATATACTAGAGGACAGAGATACTAGAGGACAGAGATACTAGAGGACAGAGATACTAGAGGACAGAGATACTAGGGGACAGAGAAATTAGATGACAGAGATACTAGAGGACAGAGATACTAGAGGACAAAGATACTAGAGGACAGAGATACTAGGGGACAGAGAAATTAGAGGACAGAGATACTAGAGGGCAAAGATACTAGAGGACAAAGATACTAGAGGACAGAGATACTAGAGAACAGAGATACTAAAGGCCAGAGATACTAGAGGACAGAGATACTAGAGGACAGAGATACTAGAGGACAGGGATACTAGAGGACAGAGATACTAGAGGACAGAGATACTAGAGGACACCGATACTAGTGGGCAGAGATACTAGAGGACAGAGATACTAGAGAACAAAGATACTAGATGACAGGGATAATAGAGGGCAGGGATAATAGAGGACAGAGATACTAGAGGACAGAGATACTAGAGGACAGAGATACTAGATGACTGAGATAATAGAGGACAGAGATACTGAAGGACAGAGATACTAGAGGACAGGGATACTAGAGGACAGGGATACTAGAGGACAGAGATACTAGAGGACAGAGATACTAGAGGACACCGATACTAGTGGACAGAGATACTAGAGGACAGAGATACTAGAGAACAAAGATACTAGAGGACAGAGATACTAGAGTGCAGATATACTAGGGGACAGAGATACTAGAGGACAGAGATACTAGAGGACAGAGACACTAGTGGACAGAGATACTAGAGGACAGAGATACTAGAGGACAGGGATACTAGAGAACAAAGATACTAGAGGACAGATATATTTGAGGACCGAGAGACTAGAGGACGGAGATATTAGAGGACGGAGATATTAGAGGACAGAGATACTAGAGTGCAGAGATACTAGAGGACAGAGATACTAGAGTGCAGATATACTAGGGGACAGAGATACTAGAGGACAGAGATACTAGAGGACAGAGACACTAGGGTACAGAGATACTAGAGTGCAGAGATACTAGAGTGCAGAGATACTAGAGGACAGAGATACTAGAGTGCAGAGATACTAGGGGACAGAAATACTAGAGGACAGAGATACTAGAGGACAGAGATACTAGAGGACAGAGATATTAGAGGACAGATATACTAGAGGACAGAGATTCTATAGGACAGAGATAGTAGAGGACAGAGATACTAGAGGACAGAGATACTAGGGGACAGAAATATTAGAGGACAGAGATACTAGAGGAAAGAGGTACTAGAGGACAGATATACTAGGGGACAGAGGTACTAGAGGACAGATATACTAGAGTGCAGAGCTACTAGAGGACAGAGATACTAGAGGACAGAGATACTAGAGATCAGAGATACTAGAGGACAGATATACTAGAGGACAGATATACTAGAGGACAGAGATACTAGAGGACAGAGATACTAGAGGACAGAGATACTAGAGGACAGAGATACTAGGGGACAGAGAAATTAGAGGACAGAGATACTAGAGGACAGAGATACTAGAGGACAAAGATACTAGAGGACAGAGATACTAGGGGACAGAGAAATTAGAGGACAGAGATACTAGAGGGCAAAGATACTAGAGGACAAAGATACTAGAGGACAGAGATACTAAAGGCCAGAGATACTAGAGGACAGATATACTAGAGGACAGAGATTATATAGGACAGAGATACTAGCGGACAGAGATACTAGAGAACAGAGATACTAGGGGACATACATATTAGAGGACAGTGATACTAGTGGACAGAGGTACTAGAGGACAGATATACTAGGGGACAGAGGTACTAGAGGACAGAGATACTAGAGTGCAGAGATACTAGAGGACAGAGATACTAGCGGACAGAGATACTAGAGGACAGAGATACTAGAGGAAAGAGGTACTAGAGGACAGAAATACTAGGGGACAGAGGTACTAGAGGACAGAGATACTAGAGTGCAGAGATACTAGAGGACAGAGATACTAGGGGACAGATATACTAGAGGACATATATACTAGAGGACAGAGATACTAGAGGACAGAGATACTAGAGGACAGAGATACTAGAGGACAGAGATACTAGTGGACAGAGATACTAGAGGACAGAGATACTGGCGGACAGAGATACTAGAGGACAAAGATACTAGAGGACAGAGATACTAGAGGACAGAGATACTAAAGGACAGAGATACTAGAGGACAGAGATACTAGAGAACAAAGATACTAGAGGACAGATATATTTGAGGACAGAGATACTAGATGACGGAGATACTAGAGGACAGGGATAATAGAGGACAGAGATACTAGAGGACAGATTTAAGAGGACAGAGATACTAGAGGACAGAGATACTAGAGGAAAGAGGTACTAGAGGACAGAAATACTAGGGGACAGAGGTACTAGAGGACAGAGATACTAGAGGACAGGGATAATAGAGGACAGGGATACTAGAGGACAATGATACTAGAGAACAGAGATACTAGAGGACAGAGATACTAGAGGACCGAATACTAGAGGACCGAGATAGTAGGGGACAGAGATATTAGAGGACAGAGATACTAGAGGAAAGAGGTACTAGAGGACAGAAATACTAGGGGACAGAGGTACTAGAGGACAGAGATACTAGAGTGCAGAGATACTAGATGACAGAGACACTAGGGGACAGAGATACTAGAGGACAGATATACTAGAGAACAGAGATACTAGAGAACAGAGATACTAGAGGACAGAGATACTAGAGGACAGATATACTAGAGGACAGAGATTCTATAGGACAGAGATACTAGAGGACAGAGATACTAGAGGACAGAGATACTAGGGGACAGAAATATTAGAGGACAGAGATACTAGAAGAAAGAGGTACTAGAGGACAGATATACTAGGGGACAGAAGTACTAGAAGACAGAGATAGTAGAGTGCAGAGATACTAGAGGACAGAGCTACTAGGGGACAGAGATACTAGAGGGAAGAGATACTAGAGGAAAGAGATACTAGAGGACAAATACTAGGGGACAGATATACTAGAGGACAGATATACTAGAGGACAGAGATACTAGAGGACAGAGATACTAGAGGACAGAGATACTAGAGGACAAAGATACTAAAGGAGAGAGATACTAGAGAACAGAGATACTAAAGGACAGAGATACTAGAAGACATATATACTAGAGGACAGAGATTCTATAGGACAGAGATACTAGAGGACAGAGATACTAGAGGACAGAGATACTAGGGGACATAAATATTAGAGGACAGAGATACTAGAGGACAGAGGTACTAGAGGACAGATATACTAGGGGACAGAGGTACTAGAGGACAGAGATACTAGAGTGCAGAGATACTAGAGGACAGAGATACTAGGGGAGAGAGATACTAGAGGACAGAGATACTAGAGGAAAGAGGTACTAGAGGACAGAAATACTAGGGGACAGAGGTACTAGAGGACAGAGATACTAGAGTGCAGAGATACTAGAGGACAGAGATACTAGGGGACAGAGATACTAGAGGACAGAGATACTAGAGAACAGAGATACTAGAGGACAGATATACTAGAGGACAGAGATACTATAGGACAGAGATACTAGAGGACAGAGATACTAGTGGACAGAGATACTAGAGGACAGAGATACTGGAGGACAGAGATACTAGAGGACAAAGATACTAGAGGACAGAGATACTAGAGGACAGAGATACTAAAGGACAGAGATACTAGAGAACAAAGATACTAGAGGACAGATATATTTGAGGACAGAGATACTAGATGACGGAGATACTAGAGGACAGGGATAATAGAGGACAGAGATACTAGAGGACAGATTTAAGAGGACAGAGATACTAGAGTTCAGATACTAGAGGACAGAGATACTAGAGGAAAGAGGTACTAGAGGACAGAAATACTAGGGGACAGAGGTACTAGAGGACAGAGATACTAGAGTGCAGAGATACTAGAGGACAGAGGTACTAGGGGACAGAGATACTAGAGGACAGAGATACTAGAGAACAGAGATACTAGTGGACAGATATACCAGAGGACATATATACTAGAGGACAGAGACACTAGAGGACAGAGATACTAGAGAGAGATACTAGTGGACAGAGATACTAGAGGACAGAGATACTGGAGGACAGAGATACTAGAGGACAAACATACTATGGGACAGAGATATTAGAGGACAGAGATACTAAAGGACAGAGACACTAGAGGATAGAGATACTAGAGAACAAAGATACTAGAGGACAGATATATTTGAGGACAGAGATACTAGATGACGGAGATACTAGAGGACAGGGATAATAGAGGACAGAGATACTAGAGGACAAACATACTAGAGGACAGAGATACTAGAGGACAGAGATACTAAAAGACAGAGATACTAGAAGACATATATACTAGAGGACAGAGATTCTATAGGACAGAGATACTAGAGGACAGAGATACTAGAGGACAGAGATACTAGGGGACATAAATATTAGAGGACAGAGATACTAGAGGACAGAGGTACTAGAGGACAGATATACTAGGGGACAGAGGTACTAGAGGACAGAGATACTAGAGTGCAGAGATACTAGAGGACAGAGATACTAGGGGAGAGAGATACTAGAGGACAGAGATACTAGAGGAAAGAGGTACTAGAGGACAGAAATACTAGGGGACAGAGGTACTAGAGGACAGAGATACTAGAGTGCAGAGATACTAGAGGACAGAGATACTAGGGGACAGAGATACTAGAGGACAGAGATACTAGAGAACAGAGATACTAGAGGACAGATATACTAGAGGACAGAGATACTATAGGACAGAGATACTAGAGGACAGAGATACTAGTGGACAGAGATACTAGAGGACAGAGATACTGGAGGACAGAGATACTAGAGGACAAAGATACTAGAGGACAGAGATACTAGAGGACAGAGATACTAAAGGACAGAGATACTAGAGAACAAAGATACTAGAGGACAGATATATTTGAGGACAGAGATACTAGATGACGGAGATACTAGAGGACAGGGATAATAGAGGACAGAGATACTAGAGGACAGATTTAAGAGGACAGAGATACTAGAGTTCAGATACTAGAGGACAGAGATACTAGAGGAAAGAGGTACTAGAGGACAGAAATACTAGGGGACAGAGGTACTAGAGGACAGAGATACTAGAGTGCAGAGATACTAGAGGACAGAGGTACTAGGGGACAGAGATACTAGAGGACAGAGATACTAGAGAACAGAGATACTAGTGGACAGATATACCAGAGGACATATATACTAGAGGACAGAGACACTAGAGGACAGAGATACTAGAGGACAGAAATACTAGAGGAGAGAGATACTAGTGGACAGAGATACTAGAGGACAGAGATACTGGAGGACAGAGATACTAGAGGACAAACATACTATGGGACAGAGATACTAGAGGACAGAGATACTAAAGGACAGAGACACTAGAGGACAGAGATACTAGAGAACAAAGATACTAGAGGACAGATATATTTGAGGACAGAGATACTAGATGACGGAGATACTAGAGGACAGGGATAATAGAGGACAGAGATACTAGAGGACAAACATACTAGAGGACAGAGATACTAGAGGACAGAGATACTAAAAGACAGAGATACTAGAGGACAAACATACTAGAGGACAGAGATACTAGAGGACAGCGATACTAAAAGACAGAGACACTAGAAGACAGAGATACTAGAGAACAAAGATACTAGAGGACAGATATATTTGAGGACAGATATACTAGATGACGGAGATACTAGAGGACAGGGATACTAGATGACGGAGATACTAGGGGACAGAGATATTAGATGACAGAGATACTAGAATGCAGATATACTAGAGGACAGAGATACTAGAGGACAAATATACTAGAGTACAGAGATACTAGAGGATAGAGATACTAGGGGACAGAGATACTAGAGGACAAAGATACTAGAGGACAGAGATACTAGAGGATAGAGATACTAGGGGACAGAGATATTAGAGGACAGAGATACTAGAGGACAGAGATACAAGAGGACAGAGATAGTAGAGAACAAAGATACTAGAGGACAGATATACTAGAGGACAGAGATACTAGAGGACAGAGATACTAGAGGACACCGATACTAGCAGACAGGGATACTAGAGGACAGAGATACTAGAGGACAGAGGTACTAGAGGACAGAGATACTAGAGTGCAGAGATACTAGATGACAGAGACACTAGGGGACAGAGATACTAGAGGACAGATATACTAGAGAACAGAGATACTAGAGAACAGAGATACTAGAGGACAGAGATACTAGAGGACAGATATACTAGAGGACAGAGATTCTATAGGACAGAGATACTAGAGGACAGAGATACTAGAGGACAGAGATACTAGGGGACAGAAATATTAGAGGACAGAGATACTAGAAGAAAGAGGTACTAGAGGACAGATATACTAGGGGACAGAAGTACTAGAAGACAGAGATAGTAGAGTGCAGAGATACTAGAGGACAGAGCTACTAGGGGACAGAGATACTAGAGGGAAGAGATACTAGAGGAAAGAGATACTAGAGGACAAATACTAGGGGACAGATATACTAGAGGACAGATATACTAGAGGACAGAGATACTAGAGGACAGAGATACTAGAGGACAGAGATACTAGAGGACAAAGATACTAAAGGAGAGAGATACTAGAGAACAGAGATACTAAAGGACAGAGATACTAGAAGACATATATACTAGAGGACAGAGATTCTATAGGACAGAGATACTAGAGGACAGAGATACTAGAGGACAGAGATACTAGGGGACATAAATATTAGAGGACAGAGATACTAGAGGACAGAGGTACTAGAGGACAGATATACTAGGGGACAGAGGTACTAGAGGACAGAGATACTAGAGTGCAGAGATACTAGAGGACAGAGATACTAGGGGAGAGAGATACTAGAGGACAGAGATACTAGAGGAAAGAGGTACTAGAGGACAGAAATACTAGGGGACAGAGGTACTAGAGGACAGAGATACTAGAGTGCAGAGATACTAGAGGACAGAGATACTAGGGGACAGAGATACTAGAGGACAGAGATACTAGAGAACAGAGATACTAGAGGACAGATATACTAGAGGACAGAGATACTATAGGACAGAGATACTAGAGGACAGAGATACTAGTGGACAGAGATACTAGAGGACAGAGATACTGGAGGACAGAGATACTAGAGGACAAAGATACTAGAGGACAGAGATACTAGAGGACAGAGATACTAAAGGACAGAGATACTAGAGAACAAAGATACTAGAGGACAGATATATTTGAGGACAGAGATACTAGATGACGGAGATACTAGAGGACAGGGATAATAGAGGACAGAGATACTAGAGGACAGATTTAAGAGGACAGAGATACTAGAGTTCAGATACTAGAGGACAGAGATACTAGAGGAAAGAGGTACTAGAGGACAGAAATACTAGGGGACAGAGGTACTAGAGGACAGAGATACTAGAGTGCAGAGATACTAGAGGACAGAGGTACTAGGGGACAGAGATACTAGAGGACAGAGATACTAGAGAACAGAGATACTAGTGGACAGATATACCAGAGGACATATATACTAGAGGACAGAGACACTAGAGGACAGAGATACTAGAGAGAGATACTAGTGGACAGAGATACTAGAGGACAGAGATACTGGAGGACAGAGATACTAGAGGACAAACATACTATGGGACAGAGATACTAGAGGACAGAGATACTAAAGGACAGAGACACTAGAGGATAGAGATACTAGAGAACAAAGATACTAGAGGACAGATATATTTGAGGACAGAGATACTAGATGACGGAGATACTAGAGGACAGGGATAATAGAGGACAGAGATACTAGAGGACAAACATACTAGAGGACAGAGATACTAGAGGACAGAGATACTAAAAGACAGAGATACTAGAAGACATATATACTAGAGGACAGAGATTCTATAGGACAGAGATACTAGAGGACAGAGATACTAGAGGACAGAGATACTAGGGGACATAAATATTAGAGGACAGAGATACTAGAGGACAGAGGTACTAGAGGACAGATATACTAGGGGACAGAGGTACTAGAGGACAGAGATACTAGAGTGCAGAGATACTAGAGGACAGAGATACTAGGGGAGAGAGATACTAGAGGACAGAGATACTAGAGGAAAGAGGTACTAGAGGACAGAAATACTAGGGGACAGAGGTACTAGAGGACAGAGATACTAGAGTGCAGAGATACTAGAGGACAGAGATACTAGGGGACAGAGATACTAGAGGACAGAGATACTAGAGAACAGAGATACTAGAGGACAGATATACTAGAGGACAGAGATACTATAGGACAGAGATACTAGAGGACAGAGATACTAGTGGACAGAGATACTAGAGGACAGAGATACTGGAGGACAGAGATACTAGAGGACAAAGATACTAGAGGACAGAGATACTAGAGGACAGAGATACTAAAGGACAGAGATACTAGAGAACAAAGATACTAGAGGACAGATATATTTGAGGACAGAGATACTAGATGACGGAGATACTAGAGGACAGGGATAATAGAGGACAGAGATACTAGAGGACAGATTTAAGAGGACAGAGATACTAGAGTTCAGATACTAGAGGACAGAGATACTAGAGGAAAGAGGTACTAGAGGACAGAAATACTAGGGGACAGAGGTACTAGAGGACAGAGATACTAGAGTGCAGAGATACTAGAGGACAGAGGTACTAGGGGACAGAGATACTAGAGGACAGAGATACTAGAGAACAGAGATACTAGTGGACAGATATACCAGAGGACATATATACTAGAGGACAGAGACACTAGAGGACAGAGATACTAGAGGACAGAAATACTAGAGGAGAGAGATACTAGTGGACAGAGATACTAGAGGACAGAGATACTGGAGGACAGAGATACTAGAGGACAAACATACTATGGGACAGAGATACTAGAGGACAGAGATACTAAAGGACAGAGACACTAGAGGACAGAGATACTAGAGAACAAAGATACTAGAGGACAGATATATTTGAGGACAGAGATACTAGATGACGGAGATACTAGAGGACAGGGATAATAGAGGACAGAGATACTAGAGGACAAACATACTAGAGGACAGAGATACTAGAGGACAGAGATACTAAAAGACAGAGATACTAGAGGACAAACATACTAGAGGACAGAGATACTAGAGGACAGCGATACTAAAAGACAGAGACACTAGAAGACAGAGATACTAGAGAACAAAGATACTAGAGGACAGATATATTTGAGGACAGATATACTAGATGACGGAGATACTAGAGGACAGGGATACTAGATGACGGAGATACTAGGGGACAGAGATATTAGATGACAGAGATACTAGAATGCAGATATACTAGAGGACAGAGATACTAGAGGACAAATATACTAGAGTACAGAGATACTAGAGGATAGAGATACTAGGGGACAGAGATACTAGAGGACAAAGATACTAGAGGACAGAGATACTAGAGGATAGAGATACTAGGGGACAGAGATATTAGAGGACAGAGATACTAGAGGACAGAGATACAAGAGGACAGAGATAGTAGAGAACAAAGATACTAGAGGACAGATATACTAGAGGACAGAGATACTAGAGGACAGAGATACTAGAGGACACCGATACTAGCAGACAGGGATACTAGAGGACAGAGATACTAGAGGACAGAGATACTAGAGGACAGTGATACTAGCAGACAGAGATACTAGAGGACAGAGATACTAGAGGACAGAGATACTAGAGGACAGAGATACTAGAGGACAGAGATACTAGAGGACAGAGATAGGAAAGGACAGAAATACTAGAGGACAGAGATACTAGAGAACAAAGATACTAGAGGACAGAGATACTAGAGGACAGAGATACCAGAGGACAAAGATACTAGAGGACAGAGATACTAGAGGACAGAGATACTAGAGGACAGAAATACTAGAGGACAGAGATACCAGAGGACACCGATACCAGAGGACAGAAATACTAGAGGACAGGGATAATAGAAGACAGGGATACTAGAGGATAGTGATACTAGAGGACAGAGATACTAGAGGACAGAGATACTAGGGGACAGAGATATTAGAGGACAGAGATACTAGAGGAAAGATGTACTAGAGGACAGAAATACTATTGGACAGATGTACTAGAGGACAGAGATACTAGAGTGCAGAGATACTAGAGGACAGAGACACTAGGGGACAGAGATACTAGAGGACAGAGATACTAGAGAACAGAGATACTAGAGGACAGAGATACTAGAGGACAGAGATACTAGAGGACAGAGATACTAGAGGACAGATACTAGAGGACAGAGATACTAGAGGAAAGAGGTACTAGATGACAGAGATACTAGAGGACAGAGATACTAAAGGACAGAGATACTAGAGAACAAAGATAATAGAGGACAGATATATTTGAGGACAGAGATACTAGATGACGGAGATACTAGAGGACAGGGATAATAGAGGACAGAGATACTAGAGGACAGATTTAAGAGGACAGAGATACTAGAGTTCAGATACTAGAGGACAGAGATACTAGAGGAAAGAGGTACTAGAGGACAGAAATACTAGGGGACAGAGGTACTAGAGGACAGAGATACTAGAGTGCAGAGATACTAGAGGACAGAGGTACTAGGGGACAGAGATACTAGAGGACAGAGATACTAGAGAACAGAGATACTAGTGGACAGATATACCAGAGGACATATATACTAGAGGACAGAGACACTAGAGGACAGAGATACTAGAGGACAGAAATACTAGAGGAGAGAGATACTAGTGGACAGAGATACTAGAGGACAGAGATACTGGAGGACAGAGATACTAGAGGACAAACATACTATAGGACAGAGATACTAGAGGACAGAGATACTAAAGGACAGAGACACTAGAGGACAGAGATACTAGAGAACAAAGATACTAGAGGACAGATATATTTGAGGACAGAGATACTAGATGACGGAGATACTAGAGGACAGGGATAATAGAGGACAGAGATACTAGAGGACAAACATACTAGAGGACAGAGATACTAGAGGACAGAGATACTAAAAGACAGAGATACTAGAGGACAAACATACTAGAGGACAGAGATACTAGAGGACAGCGATACTAAAAGACAGAGACACTAGAAGACAGAGATACTAGAGAACAAAGATACTAGAGGACAGATATATTTGAGGACAGAGATACTAGATGACGGAGATACTAGAGGACAGGGATACTAGATGACGGAGATACTAGGGGACAGAGATATTAGATGACAGAGATACTAGAATGCAGATATACTAGAGGACAGAGATACTAGAGGATAGAGATACTAGGGGACAGAGATACTAGAGGACAAAGATACTAGAGGACAGAGATACTAGAGGATAGAGATACTAGGGGACAGAGATATTAGAGGACAGAGATACTAGAGGACAGAGATACTAGAGGACAGAGATACTAGAGAACAAAGATACTAGAGGACAGATATACTAGAGGACAGAGATACTAGAGGACAGAGATACTAGAGGACACCGATACTAGCAGACAGGGATACTAGAGGACAGAGATACTAGAGTACAGAGATACTAGAGGACAGTGATACTAGCAGACAGAGATACTAGAGGACAGAGATACTAGAGGACAGAGATACTAGAGGACAGACATACTAGAGGACAGAGATACTAGAGGACAGAGATAGGAAAGGACAGAAATACTAGAGGACAGAGATACTAGAGAACAAAGATACTAGAGGACAGAGATACTAGAGAACAAAGATACTAGAGGACAGAGATACTAGAGGACAGAGATACCAGAGGACAAAGATACTAGAGGACAGAGATAATAGAGGACAGAAATACTAGAGGACAGAGATACCAGAGGACACCGATACCAGAGGACAGAAATACTAGAGGACAGGGATAATAGAAGACAGGGATACTAGAGGATAGTGATACTAGAGGACAGAGATACTAGAGGACAGAGATACTAGGGGACAGAGATATTAGAGGACAGAGATACTAGAGGAAAGATGTACTAGAGGACAGAAATACTATTGGACAGATGTACTAGAGGACAGAGATACTAGAGTGCAGAGATACTAGAGGACAGAGACACTAGGGGACAGAGATACTAGAGGACAGAGATACTAGAGAACAGAGATACTAGAGGACAGATATACTAGAGGACAGAGATACTAGAGGACAGATACTAGAGGACAGAGATACTAGAGGAAAGAGATACTAGTGGACAGATATACCAGAGGACATATATACTAGAGGACAGAGACACTAGAGGACAGAGATACTAGAGGACAGAAATACTAGAGGAGAGAGATACTAGTGGACAGAGATACTAGAGGACAGAGATACTGGAGGACAGAGATACTAGAGGACAAACATACTATAGGACAGAGATACTAGAGGACAGAGATACTAAAGGACAGAGACACTAGAGGACAGAGATACTAGAGAACAAAGATACTAGAGGACAGATATATTTGAGGACAGAGATACTAGATGACGGAGATACTAGAGGACAGGGATAATAGAGGACAGAGATACTAGAGGACAAACATACTAGAGGACAGAGATACTAGAGGACAGAGATACTAAAAGACAGAGATACTAGAGGACAAACATACTAGAGGACAGAGATACTAGAGGACAGCGATACTAAAAGACAGAGACACTAGAAGACAGAGATACTAGAGAACAAAGATACTAGAGGACAGATATATTTGAGGACAGAGATACTAGATGACGGAGATACTAGAGGACAGGGATACTAGATGACGGAGATACTAGGGGACAGAGATATTAGATGACAGAGATACTAGAATGCAGATATACTAGAGGACAGAGATACTAGAGGATAGAGATACTAGGGGACAGAGATACTAGAGGACAAAGATACTAGAGGACAGAGATACTAGAGGATAGAGATACTAGGGGACAGAGATATTAGAGGACAGAGATACTAGAGGACAGAGATACTAGAGGACAGAGATACTAGAGAACAAAGATACTAGAGGACAGATATACTAGAGGACAGAGATACTAGAGGACAGAGATACTAGAGGACAGAGATACTAGAGGACAGAGATACTAGAGTACAGAGATACTAGAGGACAGTGATACTAGCAGACAGAGATACTAGAGGACAGAGATACTAGAGTACAGAGATACTAGAGGACAGTGATACTAGCAGACAGAGATACTAGAGGACAGAGATACTAGAGGACAGAGATACTAGAGGACAGACATACTAGAGGACAGAGATACTAGAGGACAGAGATAGGAAAGGACAGAAATACTAGAGGACAGAGATACTAGAGAACAAAGATACTAGAGGACAGAGATACTAGAGAACAAAGATACTAGAGGACAGAGATACTAGAGGACAGAGATACCAGAGGACAAAGATACTAGAGGACAGAGATAATAGAGGACAGAAATACTAGAGGACAGAGATACCAGAGGACACCGATACCAGAGGACAGAAATACTAGAGGACAGGGATAATAGAAGACAGGGATACTAGAGGATAGTGATACTAGAGTACAGAGATACTAGAGGACAGAGATACTAGGGGACAGAGATATTAGAGGACAGAGATACTAGAGGAAAGATGTACTAGAGGACAGAAATACTATTGGACAGATGTACTAGAGGACAGAGATACTAGAGTGCAGAGATACTAGAGGACAGAGACACTAGGGGACAGAGATACTAGAGGACAGAGATACTAGAGAACAGAGATACTAGAGGACAGATATACTAGAGGACAGAGATACTAGAGGACAGATACTAGAGGACAGAGATACTAGAGGAAAGAGGTACTAGAGGACAGAAATACTAGGGGACAGAGGTACTAGAGGACAGAGATACTAGAGTGCAGAGATACTAGAGGACAGAGGTACTAGGGGACAGAGATACTAGAGGACAGAGATACTAGAGAACAGAGATACTAGTGGACAGATATACTAGATGACAGAGACACTAGAGGACAGAGATACTAGAGGACAGAAATACTAGAGGACAGAGATACTAGTGGACAGGGATACTAGAGGACAGAGATACTGGAGGACAGAGATACTAGAGGACAAACATACTAGAGGACAGAGATACTAGAGGACAGAGATACTAAAGGACAGAGACGCTAGAGGACAGAGATACTAGAGAACAAAGATACTAGAGGACAGATATATTTGAGGACAGAGATACTAGATGACGGAGATACTAGAGGACAGGGATAATAGATGACGGAGATACTAGGGGACAGAGATATTAGAGGACCGAGATACTAGAATGCAGAGATACTAGAGGACAGAGATACTAGAGGACAAAGATACTAGAGGACAGAGATACTAGAGGATAGAGATACCAGGGGACAGAGATACTAGAGGACGAAGATACTAGAGGACAGAGATACTAGAGGATAGAGATACTAGGGGACAGAGATATTAGAGGACAGAGATACTAGAGGAAAGAGATACTAGAGGACAGAGATACTAGAGAACAAAGATACTAGAGGACAGATATACTAGAGGACAGAGATACTAGAGGACAGAGAGAATAGAGGACACCGATACTAGCAGACAGGGATACTAGAGGACAGAGATACTAGAGGACAGAGATACTAGAGCACAGAGATACTAGAGGACAAAGATACTAGAGGACAGAGATACTAGAGGACAGAGATACTAGAGGACAGAGATAGGAAAGGACAGAAATACTAGAGGACAGAGATACTAGAGAACAAAGATACTAGAGGACAGAGATACTAGAGGACAGAGATACCAGAGGATAAAGATACTAGAGGACAGAGATACTAGAGGACAGAAATACTTGAGGACAGAGATACCAGAGGACACCGATACTAGCAGACAGGGATACTAGAGGACATGGATAATAGAAGACAGGGATACTAGAGGATAGTGATACTAGAGGACAGACATACTAGAGGACAGAGATACTAGGGGACAGAGATATTAGAGGACAGAGATACTAGAGGAAAGAGGTACTAGAGGACAGAAATACTAGGGGACAGATGTACTAGAGGACAGAGATACTAGAGTGCAGAGATACTAGAGGACAGAGACACTAGGGGACAGAGATACTAGAGGACAGAGATACTAGAGAACAGAGATACTAGAGGACAGAGATACTAGAGGACAGAGATACTAGAGGACAGAGATACTGGAGCACAGAGATACTAGAGGACAAACATACTAGAGGACAGAGATACTAGAGGACAGAGATACTAAAAGACAGAGATAGTAGAGGACAAACATACTAGAGGACAGAGATACTAGAGGACAGCGATACTAAAAGACAGAGACACTAGAGGACAGAGATACTAGCGAACAAAGATACTAGAGGACAGATATATTTGAGGACAGAGATACTAGATGACGGAGATACTAGAGGACAGGGATACTAGATGACGGAGATACTAGGGGACAGAGATATTAGAGGACAGAGATACTAGAATGCAGAAATACTAGAGGACAGAGATACTAGAGGACAAAGATACTAGAGGACAGAGATACTAGAGGATAGAGATACTAGGGGACAGAGATATTAGAGGACAGAGATACTAGAGGACAGAGATAATACAGGACAGAGATACTAGAGAACAAAGATACTAGGGGACAGATATACTAGAGGACAAAGATACTAGAGGACAGAGATAATAGAGGATAGAGATACTAGGGGACAGAGATATTAGAGGACAGAGATACTAGAGGACAGAGATAATACAGGACAGAGATACTAGAGAACAAAGATACTAGAGGACAGATATACTAGAGGACAGAGAGACTAGAGGACAGAGATACTAGAGGACACCGATACTAGCAGACAGGGATACTAGAGGACAGAGATACTAGAGGACACTGATACTAGCAGACAGAGATACTAGAGGACAGAGATACTAGAGGACAGAGATACTAGAGGACAAAGATACTAGAGGACAGAGATACTAGAGGACAGAGATACTAGAGGACAGAGATACTAGAGGACAGAGATACTAGAGGACAGAGATAGGAAAGGACAGAAATACTAGAGAAGAAAGATACTAGAGGACAGAGATACTAGAGGACAGAGATACTAGAGGACAGAGATACTAGAGGACAGAGATACTAGAGGACAAAGATACTAGAGGACAGAGATACTAGAGGACAGAGATACTAGAGGACAGAGATACTAGAGGACAGAGATACTAGAGGACAGAGATAGGAAAGGACAGAGATACTAGAGAACAAAGATACTAGAGGACAGAGATACTAGAGGACAAAGATACTAGAGGACAGAGATACTAGAGGACAGAGATACTAGAGGACAGAGATACTAGAGGACAAAGATACTAGAGGACAGAGATACTAGAGGACAGAGATACTAGAGGACAGAGATACTAGAGGACAGAGATACTAGAGGACAGAGATAGGAAAGGACAGAGATACTAGAGAACAAAGATACTAGAGGACAGAGATACTAGAGGACAGAGATACCAGAGGACAGAAATACTAGAGGACAGGGATAATAGAGGACAGGGATACTAGAGGACAGTGATCCTAGAGGACAGAGATACTAGAGGACAGAGATACTAGAGAACAAAGATACTAGAGGACAGAGATACTAGAGGACAGAGATACCAGAGGATAAAGATACTAGAGGACAGAGATACTAGAGGACAGAAATACTTGAGGACAGAGATACCAGAGGACACCGATACTAGCAGACAGGGATACTAGAGGACACCGATACTAGCAGACAGGGATACTAGAGGATAGTGATACTAGAGGACAGACATACTAGAGGACAGAGATACTAGGGGACAGAGATATTAGAGGACAGAGATACTAGAGGAAAGAGGTACTAGAGGACAGAAATACTAGGGGACAGATGTACTAGAGGACAGAGATACTAGAGTGCAGAGATACTAGAGTACAGAGACACTAGGGGACAGAGATACTAGAGGACAGAGATAATGGAGCACAGAGATACTAGAGGACAAACATACTAGAGGACAGAGATACTAGAGGACAGAGATACTAAAAGACAGAGATACTAGAGGACAAACATACTAGAGGACAGAGATACTAGAGGACAGCGATACTAAAAGACAGAGACACTAGAGGACAGAGATACTAGCGAACAAAGATACTAGAGGACAGATATATTTGAGGACAGAGATACTAGATGACGGAGATACTAGAGGACAGGGATACTAGATGACGGAGATACTAGGGGACAGAGATATTAGAGGACAGAGATACTAGAATGCAGAAATACTAGAGGACAGAGATACTAGAGGACAAAGATACTAGAGGACAGAGATACTAGAGGATAGAGATACTAGGGGACAGAGATACTAGAGGACAGAGATACCAGAGGACAGAGATAATAGAGGACAGAGATAATACAGGACAGAGATACTAGAGAACAAAGATACTAGAGGACAGATATACTAGAGGACAGAGAGACTAGAGGACAGAGATACTAGAGGACACCGATACTAGCAGACAGGGATACTAGAGGACAGAGATACTAGAGGACACTGATACTAGCAGACAGAGATACTAGAGGACAGAGATACTAGAGGACAGAGATACTAGAGGACAAAGATACTAGAGGACAGAGATACTAGAGGACAGAGATACTAGAGGACAGAGATAGGAAAGGACAGAAATACTAGAGGACAGAGATACTAGAGAACAAAGATACTAGAGGACAGAGATACTAGAGGACAGAGATACCAGAGGACAGAAATACTAGAGGACAGGGATAATAGAGGACAGGGATACTAGAGGACAGTGATCCTAGAGGACAGAGATACTAGAGGACAGAGATACTAGGGGACAGAGATATTAGAGGACAGAGATACTAGAGGACAGAGATACTAGAGGACAGAGATACTAGAGAACAAAGATACTAGAGGACAGATATACTAGAGGACAGAGATACTAGAGGACAGAGATACTAAAGGACACCGATACTAGCAGACAGGGATACTAGAGGACAGAGATACTAGAGGACACTGATACTAGCAGACAGAGATACTAGAGGACAGAGATACTAGAGGACAGATATACTAGAGGACAGAGATACTAGAGGACAGAGATACTAGAGGACACCGATACTAGCAGACAGGGATACTAGAGGACAGAGATACTAGAGGACAGAGATACTAGAGGACACTGATACTAGCAGACAGAGATACTAGAGGACAGAGATACTAGAGGACAGAGATACTAGAGGACAGAGATACTAGAGGACAGAGATACTAGAGGACAGAGATAGGAAAGGACAGAAATACTAGAGGACAGAGATACTAGAGAACAAAGATACTAGAGGACAGAGATACTAGAGGACAGAGATACCAGAGGACAAAGATACTAGAGGACAGAGATACTAGAGGACAGAAATACTAGAGGACAGAGATACCAGAGGACACCGATACTAGCAGACAGAGATACTAGTGGATAGGGATAATAGAAGACACGGATACTAGAGGATAGTGATACTAGAGGACAGAGATACTAGAGGACAGAGATACTAGGGGACAGAGATATTAGAGGACAGAGATACTAGAGGAAAGAGGTACTAGAGGACAGAAATACAAGGGGAGAGATGTACTAGAGGACAGAGATACTAGAGTGCAGAGATACTAGAGGACAGAGACACTAGGGGACAGAGATACTAGAGGACAGAGATACTAGAGAACAGAGATACTAGAGGACAGAGATACTAGAGGACAGAGATACTAGAGGACAGAGATACTGGAGCACAGAGATACTAGAGGACAAACATACTAGAGGACAGAGATACTAGAGGACAGAGATACTAAAAGACAGAGATACTAGAGGACAAACATACTAGAGAACAAAGATACTAGAGGACAGATATATTTGAGGACAGAGATACTAGATGACGGAGATACTAGAGGACAGGGATACTAGATGACGGAGATACTAGGGGACAGAGATATTAGAGGACAGAGATACTAGAATGCAGAGATACTAGAGGACATAGATACTAGAGGACAAAGATACTAGAGGACAGAGATACTAGAGGATAGAGATACCAGGGGACAGAGATACTAGAGGACGAAGATACTAGAGGACAGAGATACTAGAGGATAGAGATACTAGGGGACAGAGATATTAGAGGACAGAGATACTAGAGGACAGAGATACTAGAGGACAGAGATACTAGAGAACAAAGATACTAGAGGACAGATATACTAGAGGACAGAGATACTAGAGGACAGAGATAATAGAGGACACCGATACTAGCAGACAGGGATACTAGAGTACAGAGATACTAGAGGAAAGAGGTACTAGAGGACAGAAATACTAGGGGAGAGATGTACTAGAGGACAGAGATACTAGAGTGCAGAGATACTAGAGGACAGAGACACTAGGGGACAGAGATACTAGAGGACAGAGATACTAGAGAACAGAGATACTAGAGGACAGAGATACTAGAGGACAGAGATACTAGAGGACAGAGATACTGGAGCACAGAGATACTAGAGGACAAACATACTAGAGGACAGAGATACTAGAGGACAGAGATACTAAAAGACAGAGATACTAGAGGACAAACATACTAGAGAACAAAGATACTAGAGGACAGATATATTTGAGGACAGAGATACTAGATGACGGAGATACTAGAGGACAGGGATACTAGATGACGGAGATACTAGGGGACAGAGATATTAGAGGACAGAGATACTAGAATGCAGAGATACTAGAGGACATAGATACTAGAGGACAAAGATACTAGAGGACAGAGATACTAGAGGATAGAGATACCAGGGGACAGAGATACTAGAGGACGAAGATACTAGAGGACAGAGATACTAGAGGATAGAGATACTAGGGGACAGAGATATTAGAGGACAGAGATACTAGAGGACAGAGATACTAGAGGACAGAGATAGTAGAGAACAAAGATACTAGAGGACAGATATACTAGAGGACAGAGATACTAGAGGACAGAGATACTAGAGGACAGAGATACTAGAGGACAAAGATACTAGAGGACAGAGATACTAGAGGACAGAGATACTAGAGGACAGAGATAGGAAAGGACAGAAATACTAGAGGACAGAGATACTAGAGAACAAAGATACAAGAGGACAGAGATACTAGAGGACAGAGATACCAGAGGACAAAGATACTAGAGGACAGAGATACTAGAGGACAGAAATACTAGAGGACAGAGATACCAGAGGACACCGATACTAGCGGACAGGGATACTAGAGGACAGGGATAATAGAAGACAGGGATACTAGAGGATAGTGATACTAGAGGACAGAGATACTAGAGGACAGAGATACTAGGGGACAGAGATATTAGAGGACAGAGATACTATAGGAAAGAGGTACTAGAGGACAGAAATACTAGGGGACAGATGTACTAGAGGACAGAGATACTAGAGTGCAGAGATACTAGAGGACAGAGACACTAGGGGACAGAGATACTAGAGGACAGAGATACTAGAGAACAGAGATACTAGAGGACAGAGATACTAGAGGACAGAGATACTAGCGAACAAAGATACTAGAGGACAGATATATTTGAGGACAGAGATACTAGATGACGGAGATACTAGAGGACAGGGATACTAGATGACGGAGATACTAGGGGACAGAGATATTAGAGGACAGAGATACTAGAATGCAGAAATACTAGAGGACAGAGATACTAGAGGACAAAGATACTAGAGGACAGAGATACTAGAGGACAGAGATACTAGAGGACAGATATATTTGAGGACAGAGATACTAGATGATGGAGATACTAGAGGACAGGGATACTAGATGACGGAGATACTAGGGGACAGAGATATTAGAGGACAGAGATACTAGAATGCAGAAATACTAGAGGACAGAGATACTAGAGGACAAAGATACTAGAGGACAAAGATACTAGAGGACAGAGATACTAGAGGAAAGAGATACTAGAGGACAGAGATACTAGGGGACAGAGATACTAGAGGACAAAGATACTAGAGGACAGAGATACTAGAGGATAGAGATACTAGAGGACAGAGATACTAGAGGACAGAGATACTAGGGGACAGAGATATTAGAGTACAGAGATACTAGAGGACAGAGATAATACAGGACAGAGATACTAGAGAACAAAGATACTAGAGGACAGATATACTAGAGGACAGAGATACTAGAGGACAGAGATACTAGAGGACACCGATACTAGCAGACAGGGATACTAGAGGACAGAGATACTAGAGGACAGAGATACTAGAGGACACTGATACTAGCAGACAGAGATACTAGAGGACAGAGATACTAGAGGACAGAGATACTAGAGAACAAAGATACTAGAGGACAGATATACTAGAGGACAGAGATACTAGAGGACAGAGATACTAGAGGACACCGATACTAGCAGACAGGGATACTAGAGGACAGAGATACTAGAGGACAGAGATACTAGAGGACACTGATACTAGCAGACAGAGATACTAGAGGACAGAGATACTAGAGGACAAAGATACTAGAGGACAGAGATACTAGAGGACAGAGATACTAGAGGACACTGATACTAGCAGACAGAGATACTAGCAGACAGGGATACTAGAGGACAGAGATACTAGAGGACAGAGATACTAGAGGACACTGATACTAGCAGACAGAGATACTAGAGGACAGAGATACTAGAGGACAGAGATACTAGAGAACAAAGATACTAGAGGACAGAGATACTAGAGGACAGAGATACTAGAGAACAAAGATACTAGAGGACAGATATACTAGAGGACAGAGATACTAGAGGACAGAGATACTAGAGGACACCGATACTAGCAGACAGGGATACTAGAGGACAGAGATACTAGAGGACAGAGATACTAGAGGACACTGATACTAGCAGACAGAGATACTAGAGGACAGAAACACTAGAGGACAGAGATACTAGAGAACAAAGATACTAGAGGACAGAGATACTAGAGGACAGAAATACTAGAGGACAGGGATAATAGAGGACAGGGATACTAGAGGACAGTGATCCTAGAGGACAGAGATACTAGAGGACAGAGATACTAGGGGACAGAGATATTAGAGGACAGAGATACTAGAGGACAGAGATACTAGAGGACAGAGATACTAGAGAACAAAGATACTAGAGGACAGAGATACTAGAGGACAGAGATACTAGAGGACAAACATACTAGAGGACAGAGATACTAGAGGACAGCGATACTAAAAGACAGAGACACTAGAGGACAGAGATACTAGAGGACAGAGATACTAGAGGACAGAGATACTAGAGGACAGAGATACTAGAGGATAGAGATACTAGAGAACAGAGATACTAGAGGACAGAGATAATACAGGACAGAGATACTAAAGGACAGAGACGCTAGAGGACAGAGATACTAGCGAACAAAGATACTAGAGGACAGATATATTTGAGGACAGAGATACTAGATGACGGAGATACTAGAGGACAGGGATACTAGATGACGGAGATACTAGGGGACAGAGATATTAGAGGACAGAGATACTAGAATGCAGAAATACTAGAGGACAGAGATACTAGAGGACAAAGATACTAGAGGACAGAGATACTAGAGGATAGAGATACTAGAGGACAGAGATACTAGAGGATAGAGATACTAGAGGACAGAGATACTAGAGGACAGAGATACTAGAGGATAGAGATACTAGAGGACAGAGATACTAGAGGACAGAGATACTAGGGGACAGAGATACTAGAGGACAAAGATACTAGAGGACAAAGATACTAGAGGACAAAGATACTAGAGGACAGAGATACTAGAGGACAAAGATACTAGAGGACAGAGATACTAGAGGACAAAGATACTAGAGGACAGAGATACTAGAGGACAGAGATACTAGAGGATAGAGATACTAGAGGATAGAGATACTAGAGGACAGAGATATTAGAGTACAGAGATACTAGAGGACAGAGATACTAGAGGATAGAGATACTAGGGGACAGAGATATTAGAGTACAGAGATACTAGAGGACAGAGATAATACAGGACAGAGATACTAGAGAACAAAGATACTAGAGGACAGATATACTACAGGACAGAGATACTAGAGGACAGAGATAATAGAGGACAGAGATACTAGAGGACAGAGATACTAGAGGATAGAGATACTACAGGACAGAGATACTAGAGGACAGAGATAATACAGGACAGAGATACTAGAGAACAAAGATACTAGAGGACAGATATACTAGAGGACAGAGATACTAGAGGACAGAGATACTAGAGAACAAAGATACTAGAGGACAGATATACTACAGGACAGAGATACTAGAGGATAGAGATAATACAGGACAGAGATACTAGAGAACAAAGATACTAGAGGACAGAGATACTAGAGGACAGAGATACTAGAGGACAGAGATAATAGAGGACAGATATACTAGAGGACAGAGATACTAGAGGAAAGAGATACTAGGGGACAGAGATACTAGAGGACAGAGATACTAGAGAACAAAGATACTAGAGGACAGAGATACTAGAGGACAGAGATACCAGAGGACAGAGATACTAGAGGACAGAGATACTAGAGGACAGGGATACTAGAGGACAGAGATAATAGAGGACAGATATACTAGAGGACAGAGATACTAGAGGAAAGAGATACTAGGGGACAGAGATACTAGAAGACAAAGATACTAGAGGACAGAGATACTAGAGGATAGAGATACTAGGGGACAAAGATACTAGAGGACAGAGATACTAGAGGATAGAGATACTAGGGGACAGAGATATTAGAGTACAGAGATACTAGAGGACAAAGATACTAGAGGACAGAGACACTAGGGGACAGAGATACTAGAGAACAAAGATACTAGAGGACAGATATACTAGAGGACAGAGATACTAGAGGACAGAGATACTAGAGGACAGAGATACTAGAGGACAGAGATACTAGAGAACAAAGATACTAGAGGACAGATATACTAGAGGACAGATATACTAGAGGACAGAGATACTAGAGGACAGAGATACTAGAGGACAGAGATACTAGAGAACAAAGATACTAGAGGACAGATATACTAGAGGACAGAGATACTAGAGGACAGAGATACTAGAGGACACCGATACTAGCAGACAGATATACTAGAGGACAGAGATACTAGAGGACAGAGATACTAGAGGACACCGATACTAGCAGACAGGGATACTAGAGGACAGAGATACTAGAGGACAGAGATACTAGAGGACACTGATACTAGCAGACAGAGATACTAGAGGACAGAGATACTAGAGAACAAAGATACTAGAGGACAGAGATACTAGAGGACAGAAATACTAGAGGACAGGGATAATAGAGGACAGGGATACTAGAGGACAGTGATCCTAGAGGACAGAGATACTAGAGGACAGAGATACTAGGGGACAGAGATATTAGAGGACAGAGATACTAGAGGACAGAGATACTAGAGGACAGAGATACTAGAGAACAAAGATACTAGAGGACAGAGATACTAGAGGACAGAGATACTAGAGGACAGAGATACTAAAGGACACTGATACTAGCAGACAGGGATACTAGAGGACAGAGATACTAGAGGACAGAGATACTAGAGGACACTGATACTAGCAGACAGAGATACTAGAGGACAGAGATACTAGAGGACAGAGATACTAGAGGACAGAGATACTAGAGGACAGAGATACTAGAGGACACCGATACTAGCAGACAGGGATACTAGAGGACAGAGATACTAGAGGACAGAGATACTAGAGGACACTGATACTAGCAGACAGAGATACTAGAGGACAGAGATACTAGAGGACAGAGATACTAGAGGACAAAGATACTAGAGGACAGAGATACTAGAGGACAGAGATACTAGAGGACAGAGATAGGAAAGGACAGAAATACTAGAGGACAGAGATACTAGAGAACAAAGATACTAGAGGACAGAGATACTAGAGGACAGAGATACCAGAGGACAAAGATACTAGAGGACAGAGATACTAGAGGACAGAAATACTAGAGGACAGAGATACCAGAGGACACCGATACTAGCAGACAGAGATACTAGAGGACAGGGATAATAGAAGACAGGGATACTAGAGGATAGTGATACTAGAGGACAGAGATACTAGAGGACAGAGATACTAGGGGACAGAGATATTAGAGGACAGAGATACTAGAGGAAAGAGGTACTAGAGGACAGAAATACTAGGGGACAGATGTACTAGAGGACAGAGATACTAGAGTGCAGAGATACTAGAGGACAGAGACACTAGGGGACAGAGATACTAGAGGACAGAGATACTAGAGAACAGAGATACTAGAGGACAGAGATACTAGAGGACAGAGATACTAGAGGACAGAGATACTGGAGCACAGCGATACTAGAGGACAAACATACTAGAGGACAGAGATACTAGAGGACAGAGATACTAAAAGACAGAGATACTAGAGGACAAACATACTAGAGGACAGAGATACTAGAGGACAGCGATACTAAAAGACAGAGACACTAGAGGACAGAGATACTAGCGAACAAAGATACTAGAGGACAGATAGATTTGAGGACAGAGATACTAGATGACGGAGATACTAGAGGACAGGGATACTAGATGACGGAGATACTAGGGGACAGAGATATTAGAGGACAGAGATACTAGAATGCAGAAATACTAGAGGACAGAGATACTAGAGGACAAAGATACTAGAGGACAGAGATACTAGAGGATAGAGATACTAGGGGACAGAGATACTAGAGGACAAAGATACTAGAGGACAGAGATACTAGAGGACACCGATACTAGCAGACAGGGATACTAGAGGACAGAGATACTAGAGGACAGAGATACTAGAGGACAAAGATACTAGAGGACAGAGATACTAGAGGACAGAGATACTAGAGGACAGAGATACTAGCAGACAGGGATACTAGAGGACAGAGATACTAGAGGACAGAGATACTAGAGGACAAAGATACTAGAGGACAGAGATACTAGAGGACAGAGATACTAGAGGACAGATATACTAGAGGACAGAGATACTAGAGGACAGAGATACTAGAGGACACCGATACTAGCAGACAGGGATACTAGAGGACAGAGATACTAGAGGACAGAGATACTAGAGGACAAAGATACTAGAGGACAGAGATACTAGAGGACAGAGATACTAGAGGACAGAGATAGGAAAGGACAGAAATACTAGAGGACAGAGATACTAGAGAACAAAGATACTAGAGGACAGAGATACTAGAGGACAGAGATACCAGAGGACAGAAATACTAGAGGACAGGGATAATAGAGGACAGGGATACTAGAGGACAGTGATACTAGAGGACAGAGATACTTAGAGGACAGAGATACTAGGGGACAGATATATTAGAGGACAGAGATACTAGAGGAAAGAGGTACTAGAGGACAGAAATGTTAGGGGACAGATGTACTAGAGGACAGAGATACTAGAGTGCAGAGATACTAGAGGACAGAGACACTAGGGGACAGAGATACTAGAGGACAGAGATACTAGAGAACAGAGATACTAGAGGACAGAGATACTAGAGGACAGATATACTAGAGGACAGAGATTCTATAGGACAGAGATACTAGAGGACAGAGATACCAGAGGACAGAGATACTAGAGGACAGAGATAATAGATGACACGGAGACTAGAGGACAGTGATACTAGAGGACAGAGATACTAGAGGACAGAGATACTAGCGGACAGAGATATTAGAGGACAGAGATACTAGAGGAAAGAGGTACTAGAGGACAGAAATACTAGGGGACAGATGTACTAGAGGACAGAGATACTAGCGTGCAGAGATACTAGAGGACAGAGACACTAGGGGACAGAGATACTAGAGGACAGAGATACTAGAGAACAGAGATACTAGAGGACAGAGATACTAGAGGACAGATATACTAGAGGACAGAGATTCTATAGGACAGAGATACTAGAGGACCGAGATACTAGAGGACAGAGATACTAGGGGACAGAAATATTAGAGGACAGAGATACTAGAGGAAAGAGGTACTAGAGGACAGATATACTAGGGGACAGAGGTACTAGAGGACAGAGATACTAGAGTGCAGAAATACTAGATGACAGAGATACTAGGGGACAGAGATACTAGAGGACAAAGATACTAGAGGAAAGAGGTACTAGAGGACAGAAATACTAGAGGACAGAGGGACTAGAGGACAGAGATACTAGAGTGCAGAGATACTGGAGGACAGAGATACTAGCGGACAGAGATACTAGAGGACAGAGATACTAGAGGACAGAGATACTAGAGGACAGAGATACTAGAGGACAGAGATACTAGGGGACAGAGAAATTAGAGGACAGAGATACTAGAGGACAGAGATACCAGAGGACAAAGATACTAGAGGACAGAGATACTAGAGGACAGAAATACTAGAGGACAGAGATACCAGAGGACACCGATACTAGCAGACAGAGATACTAGAGGACAGGGATAATAGAAGACAGGGATACTAGAGGATAGTGATACTAGAGGACAGAGATACTAGAGGACAGAGATACTAGGGGACAGAGATATTAGAGGACAGAGATACTAGAGGAAAGAGGTACTAGAGGACAGAAATACTAGGGGACAGATGTACTAGAGGACAGAGATACTAGAGTGCAGAGATACTAGAGGACAGAGACACTAGGGGACAGAGATACTAGAGGACAGAGATACTAGAGAACAGAGATACTAGAGGACAGAGATACTAGAGGACAGAGATACTAGAGGACAGAGATACTGGAGCACAGCGATACTAGAGGACAAACATACTAGAGGACAGAGATACTAGAGGACAGAGATACTAAAAGACAGAGATACTAGAGGACAAACATACTAGAGGACAGAGATACTAGAGGACAGCGATACTAAAAGACAGAGACACTAGAGGACAGAGATACTAGCGAACAAAGATACTAGAGGACAGATAGATTTGAGGACAGAGATACTAGATGACGGAGATACTAGAGGACAGGGATACTAGATGACGGAGATACTAGGGGACAGAGATATTAGAGGACAGAGATACTAGAATGCAGAGATACTAGAGGACAGAGATACTAGAGGACAAAGATACTAGAGGACAGAGATACTAGAGGATAGAGATACTAGGGGACAGAGATACTAGAGGACAGAGATACTACAGGACAGAGATACTAGAGAACAAAGATACTAGAGGACAGATATACTAGAGGACAGAGATACTAGAGGACAGAGATACTAGAGGACACCGATACTAGCAGACAGGGATACTAGAGGACAGAGATACTAGAGGACAGAGATACTAGAGGACACTGATACTAGCAGACAGAGATACTAGAGGACAGAGATACTAGAGGACAGAGATACTAGAGGACAAAGATACTAGAGGACAGAGATACTAGAGGACAGAGATACTAGAGGACAGAGATAGGAAAGGACAGAAATACTAGAGGACAGAGATACTAGAGAACAAAGATACTAGAGGACAGAGATACTAGAGGACAGAGATACCAGAGGACAGAAATACTAGAGGACAGGGATAATAGAGGACAGGGATACTAGAGGACAGTGATACTAGAGGACAGAGATACTTAGAGGACAGAGATACTAGGGGACAGATATATTAGAGGACAGAGATACTAGAGGAAAGAGGTACTAGAGGACAGAAATGTTAGGGGACAGATGTACTAGAGGACAGAGATACTAGAGTGCAGAGATACTAGAGGACAGAGACACTAGGGGACAGAGATACTAGAGGACAGAGATACTAGAGAACAGAGATACTAGAGGACAGAGATACTAGAGGACAGATATACTAGAGGACAGAGATTCTATAGGACAGAGATACTAGAGGACAGAGATACCAGAGGACAGAGATACTAGAGGACAGAGATAATAGATGACAGGGAGACTAGAGGACAGTGATACTAGAGGACAGAGATACTAGAGGACAGAGATACTAGCGGACAGAGATATTAGAGGACAGAGATACTAGAGGAAAGAGGTACTAGAGGACAGAAATACTAGGGGACAGATGTACTAGAGGACAGAGATACTAGCGTGCAGAGATACTAGAGGACAGAGACACTAGGGGACAGAGATACTAGAGGACAGAGATACTAGAGAACAGAGATACTAGAGGACAGAGATACTAGAGGACAGATATACTAGAGGACAGAGATTCTATAGGACAGAGATACTAGAGGACCGAGATACTAGAGGACAGAGATACTAGGGGACAGAAATATTAGAGGACAGAGATACTAGAGGAAAGAGGTACTAGAGGACAGATATACTAGGGGACAGAGGTACTAGAGGACAGAGATACTAGAGTGCAGAGATACTAGAGGACAGAGCTACTAGGGGACAGAGATACTAGAGGACAGAGATACCAGAGGACAGAGATACTAGAGGACAGAGATACTAGAGGAAAGAGGTACTAGAGGACAGATATACTAGGGGACAGAGGTACTAGAGGACAGAGATACTAGAGGACAGAGATACCAGAGGACAGAGATACTAGAGGACAGAGATACTAGCGGACAGAGATACTAGAGGAAAGAGGTACTAGAGGACAGATGTACTAGAGGACAGAGGTACTAGAGGACAGAGATACTAGAGTGCAGAAATACTAGATGACAGAGATACTAGGGGACAGAGATACTAGAGGACAGAGATACTAGAGGAAAGAGGTACTAGAGGACAGAAATACTAGAGGACAGAGGGACTAGAGGACAGAGATACTAGAGTGCAGAGATACTAGAGGACAGAGACACTAGAGGACAGAGATACTGGAGGACAGAGATACTAGCGGACAGAGATACTAGAGGACAGAGATACTAGAGGACAGAGATACTAGAGGACAGAGATACTAGAGGACAGAGATACTAGGGGACAGAGATACTAGAGGACAGAGATACTAGAGGACAGAGATACTAGAGGACAGAGATACTAGAGGACAGAGATACTAGAGGACAGAGATACTAGAGGAAAGAGGTACTAGAGGACAGAGATACTAGAGGACAGAGATACTAGGGGACAGAGAAATTAGAGGACAGAGATACTAGAGGACAGAGATACTAGAGGACAGAGATATTAGAGGACAGAGATACTAGAGGACAGAGATACTAGAGGAAAGAGGTACTAGAGGACAGAAATACTAGGGGACAGGGATACTAGAGGACAGAGATACTACACCATGGTCATCTTATTAACCCTTTCATGGATGAATTCCCCGTAGCTCATTGCCAAGACAATCATACAGAAAAGCTGTTGAATATTTGGAAATTAATGTGACTGTAAGCCATTGATTGCTGCCTTGGGATTAATTTCAAAATATTCAACAGAATAAGTTATATATTGTAAATAATATCCTTTTTTGTGATTTGTCGGTCAAAAGGTTAATACACAGACATTATCAGTGGCTGTACAAAAAATGCATATGACTCAATCAACCAGGTGCCAGGTGTACCTAGCACATGCGTGGGCATGCACACATGCACGCACGCACGCACGCACATACACAATGCGCTACTCACCACTTTTTAGAATTCTACTCACTGTACATTTATAATTTACCATTTTTCGTGATTTTCAGGATAAAAACCAGCATCTTTTTCAAACAAATTTGAATCAATCGCGGAAACTGGTGACTACCAAATTTCTTGCTAATCTGACTAATACTAACTGAGCGTTAAAACTTTGAGCATGTATGAAAACAATAACAACTGAGCTACTCTAAACCTCCTTGAAATATATGTTAACTTGAGCCGAAATTCCTTTTTCACCTGAATTGCTTAAGAGGACATAAATATAAGAAATCATCTACTATTTACAAATAATCAGTTTAATTCTTTGAAATAGCTTCCATTTGAATATTATTCACAACATTTAACAGTTAGTTAGTGTGTTTCTCATGAGAAGGTGATATTGGTGGTGCCTGGGAGAGACACGTTTAGATATCTGATGTGTTGTGCTCGGTATTCATCAATCTCTTATCTCATACTCGCTACTACTTTTACTAGTTAGTAAAATATTTTAGAAATAATTTGGTTGAACATTCCTGCTACTAATTATATAATTATGTGTGTTTGTTGTGATTTACTATTTAATTAACTAATTATACACAATATTTGGTAAAAAAAAATCACAGTTCAAGAATAGCTATATACTGTCAGTTTAACAGAAGTTCCACACAGATAGCAAAATTACATATAAATTTCAACTACACGGGTAAAAATCTGTCATGCTGAATATTCTACAATGTTATATCACCTATGCAGCATCTGGAATGTTACGTCACCTGTACAGAATCTGGCATTTTGAATATAGACAATGTTGCATCACCTATGCCACATCTGGCATGTTACAACACCTATGCAGAATATGGCATGTTGAATATAGACAATGTTAAATCAACTATGCAGAGTGCAGCATGTTGAAGCATGTATGCAGAATCTGGCATGTTGAATAAAGACAATGTTACAGCACCTATGCAGAATCTGGCAATTTACAACACCTATGCAGAATCTGGCATGTTGAATATACACAATGTTACATCACCTATGCAGAGTGTGACATGTTGCAACGCCTATGCGGAATATGACATGTTGAAATGAGACAACATTACAGCACCTATGCGGAATCTGGCATGTTGAATATAGACAATGTTACATCACCTATGCAGAGTGTGACATGTAACAACGCCTATGCAGAATATGGCATGTTGAAATGAGACAATGTTACAGCACCTATGCATAATCTGGCAAGTTGAAAATACACAATGTTACATCACCTATGCATAATCTGGCAATTTACAACACCTATGCAGAATCTGGCATGATGAATATAGACAATGTTGCATCACCTATGCCGCATCTGGCAAGTTACAACAATTAACTAGGGAACATTTACTGAAGTAACTGTAAATCTGCGGTGTCTGGCCATGAAGAAATAGCATAAGGCCTCTTCTAAGGCCATTGAACACGTCTGATGATGATCTAATACAAAATCTATGTGTAGTCACAGCTCAAAGAACCATGCTTGAAATACCCATAGGTTTAAACTAAAAGGTCACCTTGACCTTAAGGATAAAATAAAGTCTGTCTTCTAACATGATCTTTAAAGTTGCATGATGAAGGGCAGTTAACTTATGCCAAATATGAAAACTGGAGAGCTTTACCTGTGAAGGACCTTGACACCCCCCCCCCCCCCCCAAGGGAGATATAGGAGATAACACTGTGGCAATATTGCTCCCATAGGTTTACTATGGGGATATGTGGCAACCAAAAGCTGATTTTCTCGAAAACTGTTGGTCAGATGGATCAACTTTAAATTTGATACCAAATCAAGTCAATATAAGAGCTAGAGGTTCACCAAATTTCAAGTCGATCGGACCAAAACTCATTTTGGCGGCCATTTTGAAAAAAACTTTAAAAAATCCTTTTTCACCGAGAGTTCATTTCCGCAAAAAAAAAATATTTTTGGTCATTTTGATCCCAAAAGGTGCGCCTGGTCAGCCTTTTTCCCAAAAAAATTAAAAAATGGTTTTTTTCACTGAAGAGTTCATTTCTGCAAAAAAAAATTTTAGGTCATTTTGACCCCAAAAGGTGTGCCTGGTCAGCCTTTTTCCTAAAAAAAAAGAAAAAAAGTTTTCACAATTTTTCATCCTGAGTTTATTTTTGCAAAAAACGAAAACTGGTATTTTTGGCCAAAATTTGTTCACTGTGGCCATTTTGAAAAAAAAAAAAATTTCAAAAATAATCGCTGCCAACATCCTACACAAGTATGGGAGTGATCCAATCAAAACTATAGGTGTAATAGCACTTCAAACATCCATTTGAAATCCCGATACATTTCCTATGGGAGTTTTTTCCATGCATTGTGGGGTCAAAGGTCTGGCAGCCATTTAAAAATTTTTTTTTTTGGCAAAAACAAATCGCCAGTGGTAACATCCTCAGCAAGTATGGCAGTGATCGGTTGAAAACTCTAGCTGTAGTAGCACTTCAAATATTAATTTTGAAAATCCCCATACATTTCCTATGGGACTTTTTTGCCCACTTAAAGATGGATCCAAAATAAAAACAGCACATGATTCCAGCCTGAGCATCAGAAGTTGACCAAATTTGGAGTTGATCGGATGAAAACTGTAGGAGGAGATAGGGTCCAAAATTTTTGACGAAGATTAAAGAAAGCTCCTGAGTGATTTCAATAATCTGCGATTTTTATCGCAGATTAATTAATGCACTAATGGTTACCATTTTAATGGGCCAGCAGCCAAACCTTGCTTCTCTAGTTAACTTGAGCAATGGCCAGTAGCCAAACCTTGCTTCTCTAGTTATCTTGAGCAATGGCCAGCAGCCAAACCTTGCTTCTCTAGTTAACTTGAGCAATGGCCAGCAGCCAAACCTTGCTTCTCTAGTTAACCTGAGCAATGGCCAGCAGCCAAACCTTGCTTCTCTAGTTAACTTGAGCAATGGCCAGTAGCCAAACCTTGCTTCTCTAGTTAACTTGAGCAATGGCCAGTAGCCAAAACCTGCTTCTCTAGTTAACTTCAGCAATGGCCAGCAGCCAAACCTTGCTTCTCTAGTTAACTTCAGCAATGACCAGCAGCCAAAACTTGCTTCTCTAGTTAACTTGAGCAATGGCCAGCAGCCAAAACTTGCTTCTCTAGTTAACTTGAGCAATGGCCAGTAGCAGGCCCAGAGATTGTTTTTTTTAATTTGCCACTGAGATAACCAGCTCAATAACCGATCCAGTCATTCCAGTGATAAATTTTCAAAAATAGTCTTGATTTCCCGCAAATGGTGATTCAGTAAACTAAGCTATAGATATTCCTGATGAATCTCGAGCACTAAAGGGTTAAACTAGAAATATGGAATATTACTCACAATACTGTACATGTCTATAAATTAGATCCATCAAATCACAATATCCTAAGTTCTTTTCTATTTTTGAAATTAATATGACTGGACCATGCGCTACCTGTCGAATTAGTTTCGAAATAAACTGGTGTGTACAAAACAAAATGTGCAAAATCTGACTGACATAGAGACCGGTGTACTAGGGGAAAGTCACCAATAACACATACTGCTTTTCAAATGATAAAGAATTTCTTGTACCTGGTCTATGGTATTGAAAGCGTTAACATAATCATGTCACTCTTACTGCTGATGTCTCCTTGAATTATGACTATCTATATATCTGGTGATATTTTGAACGCCTTTGTAGAAAAAGCACATTCTTATAGCAGTATGAACCTTTTAACCCTTTAATGGCTATATTTGGTCAAGAAAAGCTAAATATTTGCTCATTCAATATCCATTTGCTGGACAAGAAAAGACTATTTTTGAAAATTTACCACTGAAATGACTGGCTCGATAACCGAGCCAGTCATTCCAGTGGTAAATTTTCAAAAATAGTCTCCTGTAGATCTGCAAATTGATATTCCTCAAGACCACTGCAGTGGCTGGATTTGTCTGCATTCATCATGAAAGGGTTAATCTTCCCCAGATGTTGCTGCACAAGCTTTGGGATATAACCTGGTTTTGGATACAGCACTATTATCATGGCTGATGGATCTTCTTAGTGGGACTGGTGTCATGTCATTGTAACATCTCATCATTTCATGACTCTATCTGATAACTATAGATCTATCTGTGTATCTGTCTATCTGCCTGCCTGCCTGCCTGCCTGCCTGCCTGCCTGCCTGCCTGTCTGTCTGTCAGTATGTCTCTATCTACTGCCTGCAACAACTTCCGCCAGAAAAGCAAGATATATTTCTCGTCTTCCTTTTCTCTATTTTCATTTTACTTGCGAATTGCAACTAGTATAAGTTGGTCTATCTGTTGGCTTTCATAATTTTGACATTTCTACCATTGCTGTATAATATACATATATACCATGTACCACTTATCCCGTCTTCCATGTATATAACCAACTTCATATATTTGAAGATACTGGTACTCGGCACAGTGTGCATGCATTTGAAGCAAAACTGGGTTGTCCACATAACCCTGATGTATGTCAAAACAACCCCGGGCAAAGACTTCTCTCATTGGGCTATAGTGCAGAAGACTTCACAAACATTTTAAAGATGCATGTTTTTAGAGGTTTTCATTTAGTGTAGTTCATTTGAAATTGACACCTGTCTGTTAGCCAGCCAGAATGACCAACTGAGCTTATGCTGACAGTCCATCGTCTGTCTGTCATTCATCCATCAAAAACATGGCCGCCATAGACCAGTCAAATTTAGCACATCCGTTCATATTGTGGCTGGCTCGAGAAACAATTGAGTTTCTGGTCAAAGGATCAAAGTTGTAATAAAGTGTGTATGGGAAGACACATTTTTACCATAACTCTGGAATGCAAGAAGAAATAATCACTAGATTTGGTACACTCTTTCGTATTGTTACTGATTTTGATTACTGTGAGTTTGAACTCAAATGGTAAAATATCTATGTCAGGGTGGTCACAAAGTCCATTACAAAACTGTTTAACAGAGTACACATATATCAGTGAGAAGATCCCTGAGCATATTCTAGTTAGTAATCTATGGTTAGTCCAGGAATAAATGGTCCTATCTCTGGATGGCAGACGTATGACAGCCACTGTCCATCATGGGTATGTGTGCTTGAATGGTTCTATCTCTGGATGACAGACGTATGACAGCCACTGTCCATCATGGGTATGTGTGCTTGAATGGTTCTATCTCTGGATGACAGACATATGACAGTCACTGTCCATCATGGGTATGTGTGCTTGAATGGTTCTATCTCTGGATGACAGGCATAGGACAGCAACTGTGTGTCATGTATATGTGTGCTTGAATGGTCCTACATGTATCTGGATGGCAGACATATGACAGTCACTGTCCATCATGGGTATGTGTGCCTCAATGGTCCTATCTCTGGATGACAGATATATGACAGTCACTGTCCACCATGCGTATGTGTGCTTGAATGGACCTATCTTTGGATGACAGATATATGACAGTCACTGTCCACCATGCGTATCTGTGCTTGAATGGACCTATCTCTGGATGAGAGATATATGACAGCCACTGTCCATCATGGGTATGTGTGCTTGAATGGTTCTATCTCTGGATGACGGATGTATGACAGCCACTCTCCGTCATGTGTATGTCTATCATGGGTATGTGTGCTTGAATGATCCTATCTCTGGTTGACAGATATATGACAGTCACTGTCCACCATGCATATGTGTGCTTGAATGGACCTATCTCTGGATGACAGACGTATGACAGCCACTGTCCATCATGGATATGTGTGCTTGAATGGACCTATCTCTGGATGACAGACATATGACAGCCACTGTCCATCATGGATATGTGTGCTTGAATGGACCTATCTCTGGATGACAGACATATGACAGTCACTGTCCATCATGGGTATGTGTGCTTGAATGGTTCTATCTCTGGATGATGGATGTATGACAGCCGCTCCGTCATGTGTATGTCTATCATGGGTATGTGCGCTTGAATGATCCTATCTCTGGTTGACAGATATATGACAGTCACTGTCCATCATGGGTATGTGTGCTTGAATGGTTCTATCTCTGGATGACAGACATATGACAGTCACTGTCCATCATGGATATGTGTGCTTGAATGGACCTATCTCTGGATGACAGACATATGACAGTCACTGTCCATCATGGGTATGTGTGCTTGAATGGTTCTATCTCTGGATGACAGACATATGACAGTCACTGTCCATCATGGATATGTGTGCTTGAATGGACCTATCTCTGGATGACAGACGTATGCCAGCCACTGTCCATCATGGATATGTGTGCTTGAATGGTACTATCTCTGGATGACAGACATATGACAGCCACTCTCTGTCAGGTGTATGTCCATCATGGGTATGTGTGCTTGAATAGACCTATCTCTGGATGACAGACATATGACAGTCACTGTCCATCATGGGTATGTGTGCTTGAATGGTTCTATCTCTGGATGACAGACGTATGACAGCCACTCTCCGTCATGTGTATGTCCATCATGGGTATGTGTGCTTGAATGATCCTATCTCTGGATGACAGATATATGACAGTCACTGTCCGCCATGCGTATGTGTGTTTGAATGGACCTATCTCTGGATGACAGACATATGACAGCCACTGTCCATCATGGATATGTGTGCTTGAATCGTTCTATCTCTGGATGACAGACGTATGACAGCCACTCTGTGTCATGTGTATGTCCATCATGGGTATGTGTGCTTGAATGGACCTATCTCTGGATGACAGACATATGACAGTCACTGTCCGCCATGCGTATGTGTGCTTGAATGGACCTATCTCTGGATGACAGACATATGCCAGCCACTGTCCATCATGGATATGTGTGCTTGAATGGTTCTATCTCTGGATGACAGATGTATGACAGCCACTCTCTGTCAGGTGTATGTCCATCACGGGTATGTGTGCATGAATGGACCTATCTCTGGATGACAGACGTATGCCAGCCACTGTCCATCATGGATGTGCTTGAATGGTTCTATCTCTGGATGACAGACGTATGACAGCCACTCTGTGTCATGTGTATGCCCATCATGGGTATGTGTGCTTGAATGGTTCTATCTCTGGATGACAGACGTAGACAGCCACTCTGTGTCATGTGTATGTCTATCATGGGTATGTGTGCTTGAATGATCCTATCTCTGGTTGACAGATATATGACAGTCACTGTCCACCATGCATATGTGTGCTTGAATGGACCTATCTCTGGATGACAGACATATGACAGTCACTGTCCATCATGGGTATGTGTGCTTGAATGGTTCTATCTCTGGATGAGAGACATATGACAGCCACTGTCCATCATGGGTATGTGTGCTTGAATGGACCTATCTCTGGATGACAGACGTATGACAGCCACTGTCCATCATGGATATGTGTGCTTGAATGGACCTATCTCTGAATGACAGACGTATGACGGCCACTGTCCATCATGGATATGTGTGCTTGAATGGACCTATCTCTGGATGACAGACATATGACAGTCACTGTCCATCATGGGTATGTGTGCTTGAATGGTTCTATCTCTGGATGACAGACATATGACAGTCACTGTCCATCATGGATATGTGTGCTTGAATGGACCTATCTCTGGATGACAGACGTATGCCAGCCACTGTCCATCATGGATATGTGTGCTTGAATGGTACTATCTCTGGATGACAGACGTATGACAGCCACTCTCTGTCAGGTGTATGTCCATCATGGGTATGTGTGCTTGAATAGACCTATCTCTGGATGACAGACATATGACAGTCACTGTCCATCATGGGTATGTGTGCTTGAATGGTTCTATCTCTGGATGACAGACGTATGACAGCCACTCTCCGTCATGTGTATGTCCATCATGGGTATGTGTGCTTGAATGATCCTATCTCTGGATGACAGATATATGACAGTCACTGTCCGCCATGCGTATGTGTGCTTGAATGGACCTATCTCTGGATGACAGACATATGACAGCCACTGTTCATCATGGATATGTGTGCTTGAATCGTTCTATCTCTGGATGACAGACGTATGACAGCCACTCTGTGTCATGTGTATGTCCATCATGGGTATGTGTGCTTGAATGGACCTATCTCTGGATGACAGACATATGACAGTCACTGTCCGCCATGCGTATGTGTGCTTGAATGGACCTATCTCTGGATGACAGACATATGCCAGCCACTGTCCATCATGGATATGTGTGCTTGAATGGTTCTATCTCTGGATGACAGATGTATGACAGCCACTCTCTGTCAGGTGTATGTCCATCACGGGTATGTGTGCATGAATGGACCTATCTCTGGATGACAGACGTATGCCAGCCACTGTCCATCATGGATATGTGTGCTTGAATGGTTCTATCTCTGGATGACAGACGTATGACAGCCACTCTGTGTCATGTGTATGCCCATCATGGGTATGTGTGCTTGAATGGTTCTATCTCTGGATGACAGACGTAGACAGCCACTCTGTGTCATGTGTATGCCCATCATGGGTATGTGTGCTTGAATGGTTCTATCTCTGGATGACAGACGTATGACAGCCACTGTCCATCATGGATATGTGTGCTTGAATGGTTCTATCTCTGGATGACAGACGTATGACAGCCACTCTCTGTCATGTGTATGTCCATCATGGGTATGTGTGCTTGAATGGACATATCTCTGGATGGCATGTTAACCCTTTGATGATGAAGCCAGCCAAAAGTGGCCTCTGTTTTAGAGGAATGTCCATTTGCAGACCAAGAGAAGACTTTTGAAACTTTTTATCACTTGATTGACTGACAAAGTCAGCCATTCCAGTGGCAAATTGTCAAAAATAGTCTTCTATTGGCCGGCAAATGAACATTCAATAAGAAAATATTTAGATTTTCTTGACAAGATTTGGCCATTAAATGGATAAACAATGTGTATTCACAATGCAACATTCACATTAAATGGATAAACAATGTGTATTCACAATGCAACATTCACATTAAAGGGATAAACAATGTGTATTCACAATGTGGCATTCACATTAAAGGGATAAACAATGTGTATTCACATGCAACATTCACATTAAATGGATAAACAATGTGTATTCACAATGCAACATTCACATTAAAGGGATGAACAATGTGTATTCACAATGCAACATTCACATTAAATGGATAAACAATGTGTATTCACAATGCAACATTCACATTAAAGGGATGAACAATGTGTATTCACAATGCAACATTCACATTAAATGGATAAACAATGTGTATTCACAATGCAACATTCACATTAAAGGGATAAGCAATGTGTATTCACATGCAACATTCACATTAAAGGGATAAACAATGTGTATTCACAATGCAACATTCACATTAAAGGGATAAAGAATGTGTATTCACAATGCGACATTCACATTAAAGGGATAAACAATGTGTATTCACAATGCGACATTCACATTAAAGGGATAAACAATGTGTATTCACAATGCGACATTCACATTAAAGGGATAAACAATGTGTATTCACAATGTGGCATTCACATTAAAGCGATAAACAATGTGTATTCACAATGCAACATTCACATTAAATGGATAAACAATGTGTATTCACAATGCAACATTCACATTAAAGGGATGAACAATGTGTATTCACAATGCAACACTCACATTAAATGGATAAACAATGTGTATTCACAATGCAACATTCACATTAAAGGGATAAGCAATGTGTATTCACATGCAACATTCACATTAAAGGGATAAACAATGTGTATTCACAATGCAACATTCACATTAAAGGGATAAACAATGTGTATTCACAATGCAACATTCACATTAAAGGGATAAACAATGTGTATTCACAATGCAACATTCACATTAAAGGGATGAACAATGTGTATTCACATGCAACATTCACATTAAAGGGATAGACAATGTGTATTCACAATGCGACATTCACATTAAAGGGATAAACAATGTGTATTCACAATGCGACATTCACATTAAAGGGATAAGCAATGTGTATTCACATGCAACATTCACATTAAAGGGATAAACAATGTGTATTCACAATGCAACATTCACATTAAAGGGATAAACAATGTGTATTCACAATGCAACATTCACATTAAAGGGATAAACAATGTGTATTCACAATGCGACATTCACATTAAAGGGATGAACAATGTGTATTCACATGCAACATTCACATTAAAGGGATAGACAATGTGTATTCACAATGCGACATTCACATTAAAGGGATAAACAATGTGTATTCACAATGCAACATTCACATTAAAGGGATAAACAATGTGTATTCACAATGTGGCATTCACATTAAAGGGATAAACAATGTGTATTCACAATGTGGCATTCACATTAAAGGGATAAACAATGTGTATTCACAATGCAACATTCACATTAAAGGGATGAACAATGTGTATTCACATGCAACATTCACATTAAAGGGATAGACAATGTGTATTCACAATGCGACATTCACATTAAAGGGATAAACAATGTGTATTCACAATGCAACATTCACATTAAAGGGATAAACAATGTGTATTCACAATGTGGCATTCACATTAAAGGGATGAACAATGTGTATTCACAATGCAACATTCACATTAAATGGATAAACGCATCGAATTTAAGGTCGAACTTTTCGTGTTCAAATGCCTACATGACTTAGCCCCACCGTATTTATCATCACTCATAACTAGACGAATAGCACCGAGAGCACTAAGATCGAGTGAACAGCTACTCTGCGTAGTACCCAATTCCAATCTTGTCATTGGAGAGCGTGCTTTCTCCATAGCTGGACCAAAACTTCGGAACGACCTTCCATCCAACATTCAAAACAGCAACAATGTTGAGGCTTTCAAAACTCTTCTAAAAACCCATTTGTTCCAAAAAGCATATTTCACTATTTTAAATTAGCTTTAACTTTTGTAAAGCGCCTTTGGGCAGTTAATTCTGGAATTGGCGCTATATAAATGCATACATACATACATACATACATATTCACAATGCAACATTCACATTAAAGGGATGAACAATGTGTATTCACAATGCAACATTCACATTAAAGGGATAGACAATGTGTATTCACAATGCAACATTCACATTAAAGCGATAAACAATGTGTATTCACAATGCAACATTCACATTAAATGAATAAACAATGTGTATTCACAATGCAACATTCACATTAAATGAATAAACAATGTGTATTCACAATGCGACATTCACATTAAAGGGATAAACAATGTGTATTCACAATGCAACATTCACATTAAAGGGATAGACAATGTGTATTCACAATGCAACATTCACATTAAATGGATAAACAATGTGTATTCACAATGCAACATTCACATTAAAGGGATAAACAATGTGTATTCACAATGCAACATTCACATTAAAGGGATAAACAATGTGTATTCACAATGTGGCATTCACATTAAAGGGATAAACAATGTGTATTCACAATGCAATATTCACATTAAATGGATAAACAATGTGTATTCGCAATGCAACATTCACATTAAAGGGATGAACAATGTGTATTCACAATGCAACATTCACATTAAAGGGATAAACAATGTGTATTCACAATGCGACATTCACATTAAATGGATAAACAATGTGTATTCACAATGCAACATTCACATTAAAGGGATGAACAATGTGTATTCACAATGTGGCATTCACATTAAAGGGATAAACAATGTGTATTCACAATGTGGCATTCACATTAAATGGATAAACAATGTGTATTCACAATGCAACATTCACATTAAAGGGATGAACAATGTGTATTCACAATGCAACATTCACATTAAAGGGATAAACAATGTGTATTCACAATGCGACATTCACATTAAATGGATAAACAATGTGTATTCACAATGCAACATTCACATTAAAGGGATGAACAATGTGTATTCACAATGTGGCATTCACATTAAAGGGATAAACAATGTGTATTCACAATGCAACATTCACATTAAAGGGATAAACAATGTGTATTCACAATGCAACATTCACATTAAAGGGATAAACAATGTGTATTCACAATGCAACATTCACATTAAATGGATAAACGATGTGTATTCACAATGCAACATTCACATTAAAGGGATGAACAATGTGTATTCACAATGCAACATTCACATTAAAGGGATAAACAATGTGTATTCACAATGCGACATTCACATTAAATGGATAAACAATGTGTATTCACAATGCGGCATTCACATTAAAGGGATAAACAATGTGTATTCACAATGTGGCATTCACATTAAATGGATAAACAATGTGTATTCACAATGCAACATTCACATTAAATGGATAAACAATGTGTATTCACAATGCAACATTCACATTAAAGGGATAAACAATGTGTATTCACAATGCAACATTCACATTAAAGGATAAACAATGTGTATTCACAATGCAACATTCACATTAAAGCGATAAACAATGTGTATTCACAATGTGGCATTCACATTAAAGGGATAAACAATGTGTATTCACAATGCAACATTCACATTAAAGGATAAACAATGTGTATTCACAATGCAACATTCACATTAAAGCGATAAACAATGTGTATTCACAATGTGGCATTCACATTAAAGGGATAAACAATGTGTATTCACATGCAACATTCACATTAAAGGGATAAACAATGTGTATTCACAATGCAACATTCACATTAAAGGGATAGACAATGTGTATTCACAATGTGGCATTCACATTAAATGGATAAACAATGTGTATTCACATGCAACATTCACATTAAAGGGATAAGCAATGTGTATTCACATGCAACAATCACATTAAAGGGATAAACAATGTGTATTCACAATGCAACATTCACATTAAAGGGATAAACAATGTGTATTCACATTAAAGGGATAAACAATGTGTATTCACAATGCAACATTCACATTAAAGGGATAGACAATGTGTATTCACAATGTGGCATTCACATTAAATGGATAAACAATGTGTATTCACATGCAACATTCACATTAAAGGGATAAGCAATGTGTATTCACATGCAACATTCACATTAAAGGGATAAACAATGTGTATTCACAATGCAACATTCACATTAAAGGGATAAACAATGTGTATTCACATGCAACATTTACATTAAAGGGATGAACAATGTGTATTCACAATGCAACATTCACATTAAAGGGATAAACAATGTGTATTCACAATGCGACATTCACATTAAATGGATAAACAATGTGTATTCACAATGCAACATTCACATTAAAGGGATGAACAATGTGTATTCACAATGTGGCATTCACATTAAAGGGATAAACAATGTGTATTCACAATGTGGCATTCACATTAAATGGATAAACAATGTGTATTCACAATGCAACATTCACATTAAAGGGATGAACAATGTGTATTCACAATGCAACATTCACATTAAAGGGATAAACAATGTGTATTCACAATGCGACATTCACATTAAATGGATAAACAATGTGTATTCACAATGCAACATTCACATTAAAGGGATGAACAATGTGTATTCACAATGTGGCATTCACATTAAAGGGATAAACAATGTGTATTCACAATGTGGCATTCACATTAAATGGATAAACAATGTGTATTCACAATGCAACATTCACATTAAAGCGATAAACAATGTGTATTCACAATGCAACATTCACATTAAATGGATAAACAATGTGTATTCACAATGCAACATTCACATTAAAGGGATAAACAATGTGTATTCACAATGCAACATTCACATTAAAGGGATAAACAATGTGTATTCACAATGCAACATTCACATTAAATGGATAAACAATGTGTATTCACAATGCAACATTCACATTAAAGGGATGAACAATGTGTATTCACAATGCAACATTCACATTAAAGGGATAAACAATGTGTATTCACAATGCGACATTCACATTAAATGGATAAACAATGTGTATTCACAATGCGGCATTCACATTAAAGGGATAAACAATGTGTATTCACAATGTGGCATTCACATTAAATGGATAAACAATGTGTATTCACAATGCAACATTCACATTAAATGGATAAACAATGTGTATTCACAATGCAACATTCACATTAAAGGGATAAACAATGTGTATTCACAATGCAACATTCACATTAAAGGATAAACAATGTGTATTCACAATGCAACATTCACATTAAAGCGATAAACAATGTGTATTCACAATGTGGCATTCACATTAAAGGGATAAACAATGTGTATTCACATGCAACATTCACATTAAAGGGATAAACAATGTGTATTCACAATGCAACATTCACATTAAAGGGATAGACAATGTGTATTCACAATGTGGCATTCACATTAAATGGATAAACAATGTGTATTCACATGCAACATTCACATTAAAGGGATAAGCAATGTGTATTCACATGCAACAATCACATTAAAGGGATAAACAATGTGTATTCACAATGCAACATTCACATTAAAGGGATAAACAATGTGTATTCACATTAAAGGGATAAACAATGTGTATTCACAATGCAACATTCACATTAAAGGGATAGACAATGTGTATTCACAATGTGGCATTCACATTAAATGGATAAACAATGTGTATTCACATGCAACATTCACATTAAAGGGATAAGCAATGTGTATTCACATGCAACATTCACATTAAAGGGATAAACAATGTGTATTCACAATGCAACATTCACATTAAAGGGATAAACAATGTGTATTCACATGCAACATTTACATTAAAGGGATAGACAATGTGTATTCACAATGCGACATTCACATTAAAGGGATGAACAATGTGTATTCACATGCAACATTCACATTAAAGGGATAAACAATGTGTATTCACATGCAACATTCACATTAAAGGGATAGACAATGTGTATTCACAATGCAACATTCACATTAAAGGGATAAACAATGTGTATTCACAATGCAACATTCACATTAAAGGGATAAACAATGTGTATTCACATGCATCATTCACATTAAAGGGATAAACAATGTGTATTCACAATGCAACATTCACATTAAAGGGATGAACAATGTGTATTCACAATGCGACATTCACATTAAAGGGATAAACAATGTGTATTCACAATGCAACATTCACATTAAAGGGATAAACAATGTGTATTCACAATGCAACATTCACATTAAAGGGATAAACAATGTGTATTCACATGCAACATTCACATTAAATGGATAAACAATGTGTATTCACATGCAACATTCACATTAAAGGGATAAGCAATGTGTATTCACATGCAACATTCACATTAAAGGGATAAACAATGTGTATTCACAATGCAACATTCACATTAAAGGGATAAACAATGTGTATTCACAATGCGACATTCACATTAAAGGGATAAACAATGTGTATTCACAATGCGACATTCACATTAAAGGGATAAACAATGTGTATTCACAATGTGACATTCACATTAAAGGGATAAACAATGTGTATTCACAACGCAACATTCACATTAAAGGGATAAACAATGTGTATTCACAATGTGGCATTCACATTAAATGGATAAACAATGTGTATTCACATGCAACATTCACATTAAAGGGATAAACAATGTGTATTCACAATGTGGCATTCACATTAAAGGGATAAACAATGTGTATTCACAATGCAACATTCACATTAAAGGGATAAGCAGTGTGTATTCACAATGCGACATTCACATTAAATGGATAAACAATGTGTATTCACAATGCAACATTCACATTAAAGGGATGAACAATGTGTATTCACAATGCAACATTCACATTAAAGGGATAAACAATGTGTATTCACAATGCGACATTCACATTAAATGGATAAACAATGTGTATTCACAATGCAGCATTCACATTAAAGGGATAAACAATGTGTATTCACAATGTGGCATTCACATTAAATGGATAAACAATGTGTATTCACAATGCAACATTCACATTAAAGGGATAAACAATGTGTATTCACAATGTGGCATTCACATTAAATGGATAAACAATGTGTATTCACAATGCAACATTCACATTAAAGGGATAAACAATGTGTATTCACAATGCAACATTCACATTAAAGGATAAACAATGTGTATTCACAATGCAACATTCACATTAAAGCGATAAACAATGTGTATTCACAATGTGGCATTCACATTAAAGGGATAAACAATGTGTATTCACAATGCAACATTCACATTAAAGGATAAACAATGTGTATTCACAATGCAACATTCACATTAAAGCGATAAACAATGTGTATTCACAATGTGGCATTCACATTAAAGGGATAAACAATGTGTATTCACATGCAACATTCACATTAAATGGATAAACAATGTGTATTCACATGCAACATTCACATTAAAGGGATAGACAATGTGTATTCACAATGTGGCATTCACATTAAATGGATAAACAATGTGTATTCACATGCAACATTCACATTAAAGGGATAAGCAATGTGTATTCACAATGCAACATTCACATTAAAGGGATAAACAATGTGTATTCACAATGCAACATTCACATTAAAGGGATGAACAATGTGTATTCACAATGCAACATTCACATTAAAGGGATAAACAATGTGTATTCACAATGCGACATTCACATTAAATGGATAAACAATGTGTATTCACAATGCAACATTCACATTAAAGGGATGAACAATGTGTATTCACAATGTGGCATTCACATTAAAGGGATAAACAATGTGTATTCACAATGTGGCATTCACATTAAAGGGATAAACAATGTGTATTCACAATGCAACATTCACATTAAAGCGATAAACAATGTGTATTCACAATGCAACATTCACATTAAATGGATAAACAATGTGTATTCACAATGCAACATTCACATTAAAGGGATAAACAATGTGTATTCACAATGCAACATTCACATTAAAGGGATAAACAATGTGTATTCACAATGCAACATTCACATTAAATGGATAAACAATGTGTATTCACAATGCAACATTCACATTAAAGGGATGAACAATGTGTATTCACAATGCAACATTCACATTAAAGGGATAAACAATGTGTATTCACAATGCGACATTCACATTAAATGGATAAACAATGTGTATTCACAATGCGGCATTCACATTAAAGGGATAAACAATGTGTATTCACAATGTGGCATTCACATTAAATGGATAAACAATGTGTATTCACAATGCAACATTCACATTAAATGGATAAACAATGTGTATTCACAATGCAACATTCACATTAAAGGGATAAACAATGTGTATTCACAATGCAACATTCACATTAAAGGGATAAACAATGTGTATTCACAATGCAACATTCACATTAAAGCGATAAACAATGTGTATTCACAATGTGGCATTCACATTAAAGGGATAAACAATGTGTATTCACAATGCAACATTCACATTAAAGGGATAAACAATGTGTATTCACAATGCAACATTCACATTAAAGGGATAAACAATGTGTATTCACAATGTGGCATTCACATTAAAGGGATAAACAATGTGTATTCACATGCAACATTCACATTAAAGGGATAAACAATGTGTATTCACAATGCAACATTCACATTAAAGGGATAGACAATGTGTATTCACAATGTGGCATTCACATTAAATGGATAAACAATGTGTATTCACATGCAACATTCACATTAAAGGGATAAGCAATGTGTATTCACATGCAACAATCACATTAAAGGGATAAACAATGTGTATTCACAATGCAACATTCACATTAAAGGGATAAACAATGTGTATTCACATTAAAGGGATAAACAATGTGTATTCACAATGCAACATTCACATTAAAGGGATAGACAATGTGTATTCACAATGTGGCATTCACATTAAATGGATACACAATGTGTATTCACATGCAACATTCACATTAAAGGGATAAGCAATGTGTATTCACATGCAACATTCACATTAAAGGGATAAACAATGTGTATTCACAATGCAACATTCACATTAAAGGGATAAACAATGTGTATTCACATGCAACATTTACATTAAAGGGATAGACAATGTGTATTCACAATGCGACATTCACATTAAAGGGATGAACAATGTGTATTCACATGCAACATTCACATTAAAGGGATAAACAATGTGTATTCACAATGCAACATTCACATTAAAGGGATAGACAATGTGTATTCACAATGCAACATTCACATTAAAGGGATAAACAATGTGTATTCACATGCAACATTCACATTAAAGGGATAAACAATGTGTATTCACATGCAACATTCACATTAAAGGGATAAACAATGTGTATTCACAATGCAACATTCACATTAAAGGGATAAACAATGTGTATTCACAATGCGACATTCACATTAAAGGGATAAACAATGTGTATTCACAATGCAACATTCACATTAAAGGGATAAACAATGTGTATTCACAATGCAACATTCACATTAAAGGGATAAACAATGTGTATTCACAATGCAACATTCACATTAAAGGGATAGACAATGTGTATTCACAATGTGGCATTCACATTAAATGGATAAACAATGTGTATTCACATGCAACATTCACATTAAAGGGATAAGCAATGTGTATTCACATGCAACATTCACATTAAAGGGATAAACAATGTGTATTCACAATGCAACATTCACATTAAAGGGATAAACAATGTGTATTCACAATGCGACATTCACATTAAAGGGATAAACAATGTGTATTCACAATGCGACATTCACATTAAAGGGATAAACAATGTGTATTCACAATGCAACATTCACATTAAAGGGATAAACAATGTGTATTCACAACGCAACATTCACATTAAAGGGATAAACAATGTGTATTCACAATGTGGCATTCACATTAAATGGATAAACAATGTGTATTCACATGCAACATTCACATTAAAGGGATAAACAATGTGTATTCACAATGTGGCATTCACATTAAAGGGATAAACAATGTGTATTCACAATGCAACATTCACATTAAAGGGATAAGCAATGTGTATTCACAATGCGACATTCACATTAAATGGATAAACAATGTGTATTCACAATGCAACATTCACATTAAAGGGATAAACAATGTGTATTCACATGCAACATTCACATTAAAGGGATAAACAATGTGTATTCACAATGCAACATTCACATTAAATGAATAAACAATGTGTATTCACAATGCGACATTCACATTAAAGGGATGAACAATGTGTATTCACAATGCAACATTCACATTAAAGGGATAAACAATGTGTATTCACAATGCACCATTCACATTAAAGGGATAAGCAATGTGTATTCACATGCAACATTCACATTAAACGGATAAACAATGTGTATTCACATGCAACATTCACATTAAAGGGATAAACAATGTGTATTCACAATGCAACATTCACATTAAAGGGATAAACAATGTGTATTCACAATGCGACATTCACATTAAAGGGATAAACAATGTGTATTCACAATGTGACATTCACATTAAAGGGATAAACAATGTGTATTCACAATGCGACATTCACATTAAAGGGATAAACAATGTGTATTCACAATGCAACATTCACATTAAAGGGATAAACAATGTGTATTCACAATGCAACATTCACATTAAAGGGATAAACAATGTGTATTCACAATGTGGCATTCACATTAAATGGATAAACAATGTGTATTCACAATGCAACATTCACATTAAAGGGATGAACAATGTGTATTCACAATGCAACATTCACATTAAATGGATAAACAATGTGTATTCACAATGCAACATTCACATTAAAGGGATAAACAATGTGTATTCACAATGCAACATTCACATTAAAGGGATAAACAATGTGTATTCACAATGCGACATTCACATTAAAGGGATAAACAATGTGTATTCACAATGCAACATTCACATTAAAGGGATGAACAATGTGTATTCACAATGCAACATTTACATTAAAGCGATAAACAATGTGTATTCACAATGTGGCATTCACATTAAAGGGATAAACAATGTGTATTCACAATGCAACATTCACATTAAAGGATAAACAATGTGTATTCACAATGCAACATTCACATTAAAGCGATAAACAATGTGTATTCACAATGTGGCATTCACATTAAAGGGATAAACAATGTGTATTCACATGCAACATTCACATTAAATGGATAAACAATGTGTATTCACATGCAACATTCACATTAAAGGGATAGACAATGTGTATTCACAATGTGGCATTCACATTAAATGGATAAACAATGTGTATTCACATGCAACATTCACATTAAAGGGATAAGCAATGTGTATTCACAATGCAACATTCACATTAAAGGGATAAACAATGTGTATTCACAATGCAACATTCACATTAAAGGGATAAACAATGTGTATTCACAATGCAACATTCACATTAAAGGGATAAACAATGTGTATTCACAATGCAACATTCACATTAAAGGGATAAACAATGTGTATTCACATGCAACATTCACATTAAAGGGATAGACAATGTGTATTCACAATGCGACATTCACATTAAAGGGATGAACAATGTGTATTCACATGCAACATTCACATTAAAGGGATAAACAATGTGTATTCACATGCAACATTCACATTAAAGGGATAGACAATGTGTATTCACAATGCAACATTCACATTAAAGGGATAAACAATGTGTATTCACAATGCAACATTCACATTAAAGGGATAAACAATGTGTATTCACATGCATCATTCACATTAAAGGGATAAACAATGTGTATTCACAATGCAACATTCACATTAAAGGGATGAACAATGTGTATTCACAATGCGACATTCACATTAAAGGGATAAACAATGTGTATTCACAATGCAACATTCACATTAAAGGGATAAACAATGTGTATTCACAATGCAACATTCACATTAAAGGGATAAACAATGTGTATTCACAATGCAATATTCACATTAAAGGGATAGACAATGTGTATTCACAATGTGGCATTCACATTAAATGGATAAACAATGTGTATTCACATGCAGCATTCACATTAAAGGGATAAGCAATGTGTATTCACATGCAACATTCACATTAAAGGGATAAACAATGTGTATTCACAATGCAACATTCACATTAAAGGGATAAACAATGTGTATTCACAATGCGACATTCACATTAAAGGGAAAAACAATGTGTATTCACAATGCGACATTCACATTAAAGGGATAAACAATGTGTATTCACAATGCGACATTCACATTAAAGGGATAAACAATGTGTATTCACAATGCAACATTCACATTAAAGGGATAAACAATGTGTATTCACAATGTGGCATTCACATTAAAGGGATAAACAATGTGTATTCACAATGTGGCATTCACATTAAATGGATAAACAATGTGTATTCACATGCAACATTCACATTAAAGGGATAAACAATGTGTATTCACAATGTGGCATTCACATTAAAGGGATAAACAATGTGTATTCACAATGCAACATTCACATTAAAGGGATAAGCAATGTGTATTCACAATGTGACATTCACATTAAATGGATAAACAATGTGTATTCACAATGCAACATTCACATTAAAGGGATAAACAATGTGTATTCACATGCAACATTCACATTAAAGGGATAAACAATGTATTCACAATGCAACATTCACATTAAAGGGATAAACAATGTGTATTCACAATGCAACATTCACATTAAAGGGATAAACAATGTGTATTCACAATGCAACATTCACATTAAAGGGATAGACAATGTGTATTCACAATGTGGCATTCACATTAAATGGATAAACAATGTGTATTCACATGCAACATTCACATTAAAGGGATAAGCAATGTGTATTCACATGCAACATTCACATTAAAGGGATAAACAATGTGTATTCACAATGCAACATTCACATTAAAGGGATAAACAATGTGTATTCACAATGCGACATTCACATTAAAGGGATAAACAATGTGTATTCACAATGCGACATTCACATTAAAGGGATAAACAATGTGTATTCACAATGTGACATTCACATTAATGGGATAAACAATGTGTATTCACAATGCAACATTCACATTAAAGGGATAAACAATGTGTATTCACAATGCACCATTCACATTAAAGGGATAAGCAATGTGTATTCACATGCAACATTCACATTAAAGGGATAAACAATGTGTATTCACATGCAACATTCACATTAAAGGGATAAACAATGTGTATTCACAATGCAACATTCACATTAAAGGGATAAACAATGTGTATTCACAATGCGACATTCACATTAAAGGGATAAACAATGTGTATTCACAATGTGACATTCACATTAAAGGGATAAACAATGTGTATTCACAATGCAACATTCACATTAAAGGGATAAACAATGTGTATTCACAATGCAACATTCACATTAAAGGGATAGACAATGTGTATTCACAATGTGGCATTCACATTAAATGGATAAACAATGTGTATTCACATGCAACAGTCACATTAAAGGGATAAGCAATGAGTATTCACATGCAACATTCACATTAAAGGGATAAACAATGTGTATTCACAATGCGACATTCACATTAAAGGGATAAACAATGTGTATTCACAATGCGACATTCACATTAAAGGGATAAACAATGTGTATTCACAATGCGACATTCACATTAAAGGGATAAACAATGTGTATTCACAATGCAACATTCACATTAAAGGGATAAACAATGTGTATTCACAATGTGGCATTCACATTAAAGGGATAAACAATGTGTATTCACAATGTGGCATTCACATTAAATGGATAAACAATGTGTATTCACATGCAACATTCACATTAAAGGGATAAACAATGTGTATTCACAATGTGGCATTCACATTAAAGGGATAAACAATGTGTATTTACAATGCAACATTCACATTAAAGGGATAAGCAATGTGTATTCACAATGCGACATTCACATTAAATGGATAAACAATGTGTATTCACAATGCAACATTCACATTAAAGGGATAAACAATGTGTATTCACATGCAACATTCACATTAAAGGGATAAACAATGTGTATTCACAATGCAACATTCACATTAAATGAATAAACAATGTGTATTCACAATGCGACATTCACATTAAAGGGATGAACAATGTGTATTCACAATGCAACATTCACATTAAAGGGATAAACAATGTGTATTCACAATGCACCATTCACATTAAAGGGATAAGCAATGTGTATTCACATGCAACATTCACATTAAACGGATAAACAATGTGTATTCACATGCAACATTCACATTAAAGGGATAAACAATGTGTATTCACAATGCAACATTCACATTAAAGGGATAAACAATGTGTATTCACAATGCGACATTCACATTAAAGGGATAAACAATGTGTATTCACAATGTGACATTCACATTAAAGGGATAAACAATGTGTATTCACAATGCGACATTCACATTAAAGGGATAAACAATGTGTATTCACAATGCAACATTCACATTAAAGGGATAAACAATGTGTATTCACAATGCAACATTCACATTAAATGGATAAACAATGTGTATTCACAATGCGCCATTCACATTAAATGGATAAACAATGTGTATTCACAATGCAACATTCACATTAAAGGGATGAACAATGTGTATTCACAATGCAACATTCACATTAAATGGATAAACAATGTGTATTCACAATGCAACATTCACATTAAAGGGATAAACAATGTGTATTCACAATGCAACATTCACATTAAAGGGATAAACAATGTGTATTCACAATGCGACATTCACATTAAAGGGATAAACAATGTGTATTCACAATGCAACATTCACATTAAAGGGATGAACAATGTGTATTCACAATGCAACATTTACATTAAAGCGATAAACAATGTGTATTCACAATGTGGCATTCACATTAAAGGGATAAACAATGTGTATTCACAATGCAACATTCACATTAAATGGATAAACAATGTGTATTCACAATGCAACATTCACATTATTCTCAAAGGTAGTTAACCCTGTAGTGGTCAAGATCTGTCAAAATTATTTATATAAATATTGGCTCATTGGCTCATTGTCCATTTGGCGGACACAAGAAAACTTTTTTTTTTTAATTTACCACTGAAATGACTGGTGTTGATATATCAGTAATATTTCTTGGTCTATAAATGGCCACCTATCAAGGCCATTGCAGAGGTCATTTTTAGTCAGCTTTACCCTTAGATGGTTAAACTCTGATCGATAAATCCATCATGGATGTTCTACGCCATTCCTTTCCTGTAATATAGTGGTTGTGGTGTTTTATATGTCTGCTCATAAAGGCTTCAGTCTCTATCATCAAACTGTATTATTAGTTTATATATCACTTTATAGACATATACACATCCGAGTTTGAATGAATATTGTGTTCAGTTGTATGGAACCTCGAACATCAATCACAAATATTGCACGTCTTTGGAGAAAAGATACTACAATGGCGGCCGCTGACCCTAGAGGCAAACAAAGGTCACCTCAAAGTCTAACATCTCTGAAGAAATGTGCCATAGAACTTATAAATGCAACATCAAAGTAGTTAATTGTTGATGTTATTATGATATAGTAATATCACAAATATTGCAAGGCACTTCAGAGAAAAGATACTACAATGGCGGCTGCTCAATACTAAAGGCAAACAAAGGTCATCATCAAAGTCTAACATCTATAAGGAAATGTGCCATAGAACTTATACATGCAAAATCAAAGTAGTCAATTGGTGATGTTATTATGATATACAAATATTTGTGCAGTATTCCACAGTATTTGCACAGATTCCAGTCAACTTAATTTCAAAATATTCAATAGTTTTTGTGTATGTTTGCCTTGAAAATGAGATATGGTGAATTCATCGATGAAAGGTTAGCAACCAAATGGAATAATCAATATTTACCCTTTAATGGTCAAGATTTGTCAGGCAAATTTACATTTTTTCTTGGCGAATAGCCATTTGCAGGCCAAGAAAGGGACTATTTTTTTTTAATTGACCACTGTAATGACTGGCTCGTTTATCGAACCAGTCATTCCAGTAATAATATTTTTTTAATGGTATTCTCTTGGCCTGCAAATGGCCATTACTCAGGACCATTACAGAGGTCTCTGTTGATCTGATTGAGCAGCTAAGTGTTAATGTTTATTTCATGGCAGATTAAGCCCTGAAGAAAAATTGTTTAATTCAAAGTGATGTTAATCATGGCAATGAGCCTGGCTACCATTGCTCCAGGTAATATACATGTAATTAACACGCATTAAGTCAATAAATTGATTTCCAGCGAGTGTATTGACCCACATGTCAATACAGGTGTGCATTAAAAAACAAGTCTGGTCTGCAAACAGAGTAATGGCAGATAGATCTGATGCTCAGGGATTCTGCTATATGCAAGATGAGAGAGTGCTGATGACAGACATCACAGATATTGATAGGCAGCCAGGTAGCGCATGTGTGCTGGACATGATGCTTCTGATGGTATGACTGGCACAGATGTTGGGAGATATGTGTTTGTTTAGGATGGAATCTGAAATTCCCTCAGGCAATGATCTGTGTACACATTGTATGGCTTTGTCGATCCAAGCTTAGACTCCAGAGATGATCTAGCTCTTAATCTCTGGACTGTAGGAAGATTGACAGCATTTGTAATACATTCTCACCAAATGACACAGACATGAAGACATTTTAAATTTGAGAAATGAACAAAAAAGAATCATTGGTACAGATCCGATACAGCGGTCTCTTGAGGGCATTGCAACCACTTCAGACAAATTATTGTTGAAATTCTCAAGTTTTTTCTGTTTGCTTGCATTTAAATTGAGACAATTGTGTTTTCATTGGTGACTGTATTAAGATATCATCGCATTTATTGATACGGTGATGGTCGCAACATTCCATATCATCATGTCACATTTATTGATAGAGTGATGGTCACATGTTCCATATAATGACATCACATTTATTGATAGAGTGATGGTTGCATGTTCTGTATCATGATGTCACATTTATTGATAGAGTGATGTTGCATGTTCCGTATCATAACATCACATTTATTGATAGAGTGATGTTGCATGTTCTGTATCATGACATCACATTTATTGATAGAATGATGGTTGCATGATCCATATCATGACATCACATTTATTGATAGTATGATCGTTGCATGTTCCATGTCATGATGTCACATTTATTGATAGCGTGATGGTCACATGTTCCATATAATGACATCATATTTCTTGATAAAGTGATGATCGCATGTTCTGTATGCTGACATCACATTTATTGATAGAGTAAGGGCGCATGTTCAGTATCATGATGTCAGATTTATTGATAGCATGATGGTCGCATATTCTGTATCATGATGTCACATTTATTGATAGAGTGATGGTTGCATGTTCTGTATCATGACATCACATTTATTGATAGAGTGATGGTTGCATGTTCCATATCATGATGTCACATTTATTGATAGAGTGATGGTCGCATGTTCTGTATCATGATGTCACATTTATTGATAGCGTGATGGTCGCACATTCCGTATCATGATGTCACATTTATTGATAGAGTGATGGTCATGTGTTCCCTATCATGACATCACATTTATTGATAGAGTGATGGTCGCATGTTCCGTATCGTGACATCACTATGTAGATATCGGATTGTCTTCTGGGGGGTCATGACCCCGGCGACATCTTATATTTGCAGTCTAAGACCTCAGTGGATTACTATATTTGAATACCAGGCGAGCTAAGGAACGGATAACACATTGGGCAGGGATGTAATAGCGCGATCTAGTGTGTGCATCAAGTCGATGCAAAACTGACACGAAAATGTAGCTGAAACAATAAGTGAAATTGGAATAGAATAGACTAAGACTTAGGGCAGTGAGCTGATGGAGTCTGTCGGTGGTTGAAAGATGAAAGTTATTGCTGCAGTCGTGGCATAACCTTTTATAGTATTCAGCAGAATTTACGACCAATAGTTTTCTAAATATTCAAGCGAGAGCGTCGGTAGGGTGCTACGGACGGAGTGTACGTAGCACAGACTGAATGACTCATAGAATGACGTAGTAACGTGGTGACGACCGACTTACCATAGGACCGTGATAATGTGACCAAGTTTCGATATTTCTATAGAGGCGACCCACGACACCAGATGTTGGTGAATCAGATGGGCCACATGGTCACTACGTCAAGGCACCCTTGTAAAATGCAGGCGCAAGCCTAATAAGCAAGGGGGCGGACGAGGACGAGGTAGCATCTGGCGCCAAGAAGATTAGAAAACCAGACGAAAAGTTGACAGAAGACGTCCATCAGAATAAGATATTGAGAAAAGATTAACAACGATTGTCGAAACAATGTCCATCACTGTCAAGTTTGGGGGAGGTTATCGGATAGAATTCCACACTCATGAGTCGACTAAACTGCCTTAACTTGTTCGGTGTTCCTTTCCTAAGAGAGAAAGTCGGAGTTTGATTAGTCAGGATGACGTCACAATCAATGAGCATCGAATCAAACTCTGGAAAGAAGAACCCAAACGAACATGGTAAAGAGCTCCAGAGAAGTATAAAAAGTGGACTTTAACTTTAATCGAGAGTCCGGTCCGCCTCGCACCTCGTACAACTTCTTGCTGAATGTATTTTCAGTAGACAAGAGATAAGTTTGGATAAGTATAGCAATTGGGAAAAAGTGAAGTGTCTGACTAGTCGCGAAACGTAGCATTATTCAAAATATAGGAACCAGTAATCATATTTATAAATTAACTGTATAGAATACTGAATCAACGAGTAAGTTTGTTTTTACAAATTCTATTGTGACAGTATAAGTCACTTTCATTAAAGTACATAGTTAGAATTAGGAGAATAAAGCTATCACCTTGATACTTTACCTCAAGGCACGAGTTCGTGTTTTTAAATAGTATTTACTCTGGCACCTACGGGAGACCACCGTAACTTACCAACATCTTCCGAAATCAGATTAGGCCCAGATTACCAAGTACAAATATCGTCATAATCATCTTCCGACGAGGCGAGCTGGTAATCACGCTACCTCCTCTTTGGAAAGACCGGTTGTCGCAGCAACCACAACATCATAGTCTTGCCGAAGATAGTAGTGAATAACAAATAGGAAGTATTAGAAACGGAAATCTTCAACATGTATTGATAGAGTGAAGATCGCATGTTCCATATCATGATGTCACATTTGTTGATAGAGTGATGGGCGCATGTTCCATATCATGACATCTCATTTATTGATAGAGTGATGGTTGCATGTTCTGTATCATGACATCACATTTACTGATAGAGTGATGGTCGCATGTTCCATATCATGACATCACATTTATTGATAGAGTGATGGTCACATGTTCCATATCATGATATCACATTTATTGATAGAGTGATGGTCGCATGTTCTGTATCATGATGTCACATTTATTGATAGAATGATGGTTGCATGTTCCGTATCATGATGTTACATTTATTGATAGAGTAATCACATGTTCCATATCATGACATCACATTTATTGATAGAGTGATGGTCGCATGTTCTGTATCATGACATCACATTTATTGATAGAGTGATGGTCACATGTTCCATATCATGATATCACATTTATTGATAGAGTGATGGTCGCATGTTCCATATCATGACATTACATTTATTGATAGAGTGATGGTCACGTGTTCCGTATCATGACATCAGAGTTATTGATAGAGTGATGGTCACATGTTCCATATCATGATGTCACATTTATTGATAGAGTGATGGTTGCATGTTCTGTATCCTGACATCACATTTATTGATAGAGTAAGAGTCGCATATTCTGTATCATGATGTCACATTTATTTCTAGAGTGATGGTTGTATTTTCTGTATCATGACATCACATTTATTGATTGAGTGATGGTCGAATATTCTCTATCATGACATCACATTTATGGATAGAGTAATGGTCGCATGTTCCGTATCATGATGTCACACTTATTGATAGAGTGATGGTTGTATTTTCTGTATCATGACATCACATTTATTGATAGAGTGATGGTTGTATTTTCTGTATCATGGCATCACATTTGTTGATAGTGTGATGGTCGCATGTTCCATATCATGATGTCACATTTATTGATTGAGTGATCACATGTTCCATATTATGACCTCACATTTGTTGATAGTGTGATGGTTCCATGTTCCATATCATGATGTCACATTTATTGATAAAGTGATGGGCGCATGTGTAGTATCATGATGTCATATTTATTGATAGAATGATGGTCGCATATTCCATATCATGACATCACATTTATTGATAGAGTTATGGGCACATGTTCAGTATCATAATGTCACATTTATTAATAGAGTGATGGTCGCATATTTTGTTTCATGATGTCACATTTATTGCTAGAGTGATGGTCGCATGTTCCATATCATGATGTCACAGTTATTGGTTATCTAGTCAGTAATTCCAATGAAAAATATTTTCCTCCACTTACAGACATTCATTAATAGAAAATGTATATTTTCTTTGCTAATTTTTATCACAGGTGATTTGGGAGCAGTAACTTCCAGTCCAAGTATCTTCTGAATATTTAACAGTTTAAGCATAAGGCTCTTCTGTACTGAATGCTTTAATAGCTACAACAGCATGGAGAGAGATATTGTCTATTATTATGCTTGTGCAATGTTTGCTGGGATGTTTAACGGATGCTTCACGACATGATAATGGCTGCTTTATGGCATGATAATGGGGATGTTATGATCTCCTCACCAGCAAATGTTAAATGTCAAGATGATTATAGTCAGGGCCCAGCAAGCCCTCATCCAATAAAGCAGCTTTTAATTATAATGGATTATATCAATATTTCAGGGCTCACAATATTGCGATTAGCTTATTACTCTACATACTAAATCTGTTATAACGCACTAGAAATCATTTATGACAATCTATTTATTTTGTAAAATACTGTTCTAGATGTAGGTGTAGCTGTTATTTGTCAAATAAGAAAAAAAAAAAAAATATATATATATATATACATAAATCCTCCCCTCAAGAGGCAACTGTAATTCTTGTGTTGTTTTGTGGTGGGTCACAGATCCTGCATTAAGGGGTGGGAGAGGTGGGTCACAGAACCTGTATTAAGGGGTAGGAGAGGTGGTTCACAGAGCCTGTATTAAGGGGTGGGAGAGTTGGATCACAGATCCTGCATTAAGGGGTGGGAGAGGTGGGTCACAGAACCTGTATTAAGGGGTGGGAGAGGTGGATCACAGACCTGCATTAAGGGGTGGGAGAGGTGGATCACAGAGCCTGCATTAGGGGGTGGGAGAGGTGGGTCACAGAGCCTGCATTAGGGGGTGGGAGAGGTGGGTCACAGAACCTGTATTAAGGGGTGGGAGAGGTGGATCACAGAGCCTGCATTAAGGGGTGGGAGAGGTGGATCACAGAGCCTGCATTAAGGGGTCGGAGAGTTGGGTCACAGATCCTGCATTAAGGGGTGGGAGCGGTGGGTCACAGAACCTGTATTAAGGGGTGGGAGAGGTGGGTCACAGAACCTGTATTAAGGGGTGGGAGAGGTGGATCACAGAGCCTGCATTAGGGGGTGGGAGAGGCGGATCACAGAGCCTGCATTAGGGGGTGGGAGAGGTGGGTCACAGATCCTTCATTAACCCTTTCATGCCGAAGCCGGCCAAAACCGACATCTCAGTGGTCTTGGAGATTGTACATTTACAGCCCAATAGAAGACTATTTTTGAGAATTTACCACTAGAATGACTGGCTCGGTAACCGAGCCAGCCATTCCAGTGGTAAATTTTCAAAAAAGGTCTTCTTGACCTACAAATTGACATTGAATAAGCTAGCATTTGGATTGTTTTATAAAATTTAGGCAGTAAGGGGTTAAGGGGTGGGAGCGGTGGGTCACAGATCTTAGATTAAGGGGTGCAAGAGGTGGGTCACAGATCCTACATTACGGGTGGAAGAGATGTGGTACAGACCCTACATTAAGGGGTGGGAGAGGTAGGGCACAGATCCTAGATTAAGGGGTGGGAGAGATGGGTCACAGATCCTGCATTAAAGGGTGGGAGAGTTGGGTCACAGATCCTGCATTAAGGGGTGGGAGAGCTGGGTCACAGATCCCGTATTAAGGGGTGGGAGAGGTGGATCACAGATCCTACATTAAGGGGTGGGTGAGGTAGGTCAAAGATCCTACATTAAGTGGTGGGAGAGGTGGGTAAGATATCCTACAGTAAGGGGTGGGAGAGGTGGGTCACATATCCTACATTAAGGGATTCACGAGGTGGGTCACAGATCCTACATTAAGGGGTGGGAGAGGTGGGTCAAAGATCCTACATTAAGGGTGGGAGAGGTGGGTAACAGATCCTACCATAAGGGGTGGGAGAGGTGGGTCACATATCCTTCATTAAGGGGTGGGAGAGGTGGGTCACAGAACCTGTATTAAGGGGTGGGAGAGGTGGATCACAGAGCCTGCATTAGGGGGTGGGAGAGGTGGATCACAGAGCCTGCATTAGGGGGTGGGAGAGGTGGGTCACAGATCCTGCATTAAGGTGTGAGAGAGATGGGTCACAGATCATACATTAAAGGGTGGGAGAGGTGGGTCACAGATCCTGCATTAAGGGGTGGGAGAGGTGGATCACAGAGCCTGCATTAGGTGGTGGGAGAGGTGGGTAACAGATCCTACATTAAGGGGTGGGAGAGGTGGGTCACAGATCCTGCATTAAAGGGTGGGAGAGTTGGGTCACAGATCCTGCATTAAGGGGTGGGAGAGGTGGATCACAGAGCCTGCATTAGGGGGTGGGAGAGGTGGATCACAGAACCTGTATTAAGGGCTGGGAGAGGTGGGTCACAGATCCTGCATTAAGGGGTGGGAGAGGTGGGTCACAGAACCTCTATTAAGGGGTGGGAGAGGTGGGTCACAGAACCTGTATTAAGGGGTGGGAGAGGTGGATCACAGAGCCTGCATTAGGGGGTGGGAGAGGTGGATCACAGAGCCTGCATTAGGGGGTGGGAGAGGTGGGTCACAGATCCTTCATTAACCCTTTCATGCCGAAGCCGGCCAAAACTGACATCTCAGTGGTCTTGGAGATTGTACATTTACAGCCCAATAGAAGACTATTTTTTAAAATTTACCACTAGAACGACTGGCTCGGTAACCGAGCCAGCCATTCCAGTGGTAAATTTTCAAAAATAGTCTTCTTGACCTGCAAATTGACATTGAATAAGCTAACATTTGGATTGTTTTATAAAATTTAGGCAGTAAGGGGTTAAGGGGTGGGAGCGGTGGGTCACAGATCCTACATTAAGGGATTCAAGAGGTGGGTCACAGATCCTACATTAAGGGGTGGGAGAGGTGGGTCAAAGATCCTACATTAAGGGGTGGGAGAGGTCGGTAACAGATCCCACCGCAAGGGGTGTGAGAGGTGGGTCACATATCCTACATTAAGGGGTGGGAGAGGTGGGTAACAGATCCTACATTAAGGGGTGGGAGAGATGGGTCACAGATCCTGCATTAAGGGGTGAGAGAGATGGGTCACAGATCCTACATTAAAGGGTGGGAGAGTTGGGTCACAGATCCTGCATTAAGGGGTGGGAGAGGTGGGTCACATATCCTACATTAAGGGGTAGGAGAGGTGGGTCACATATCCTACATTAAGGGGTGGGAGAGGTGGGTAACAGATCCTACATTAAGGGGTGGGAGAGGTGGGTCACAGATCCTACATTATGGGGTGGGAGAGTTGGGTCACAGATCCTGCATTAAGGGGTGGAAGAGTTGGGTCACAGATCCTGCATTAAGGGGTGAGAGAGATGGGTCGCAGATCCTACAATAAGGGGTGGAAGAGGTGGGTAACAGATCCTACATTAAGTGGTGGGAGAGTTGGGCCACAGATCTTGCATTAAGGGGTGAGAGAGATGGGTCACATCCTTCATTAAGGGGTGGGAGAGGTGGGTCACAGATCCTACATTAAGAGGTGGGAGAGGCGGGTCTCAGACCCTACATTAAAGGGTGGGAGAGGTGGGTCACAGATCTTAGATTAAGGGGTGCAAGAGGTGGGTCACAGATCCTACATTACGGGTGGAAGAGGTGTGGTACAGACCCTACATTAAGGGGTGGGAGAGGTAGGGCACAGATCCTAGATTAAGGGGTGGGAGAGGTGGGTCAAAGATCCTACATTAAGGGGTGGGAGAGGTGGGTAAGAGATCCTACCATAAGGGGTGGGAGAGGTGGGTCACATATCCTACATTAAGGGGTGGGAGAGGTGGGTAACAGATCCTACATTAAGGCCTGGGAGAGATGGGTCACAGATCCTAGATTAAAGGGTGGGAGAGGTGTGTCATATCCTACATTAAGGGGTGGGAGAGATGGGTCACAGATCCTAGATTAAGGGGTGGGAGAGGTGATTCACAGCTCCTGCATCAAATGATCTTTTTATTTACTGCTTGTATAATAATGGCATTATATAGAAACCTAGACACTTTGTTATTATAGTTAGGAGGTAATCCTCTCATAACATCTAATTATAGCTGTTAGGGGTGCCTGGGGAATACCCCTTGACTGACCCTCCCTCTCCCAGTTCTGAGGCCCTAGACTGTATTCCCATCACATTCTGTTTACAGTGGTCACCATCAATCCAGCTATGTATGGACTCATTTGATAGTCTATCTGTCTATTCATCACTCATCTGTCTGCCCATCCATTGATCTACCTTCTCCATCCATTGATGCATCACTTTCAGATATGTTCAAAATAGCTGCTAATTTCAATAATGTCCATTTGCATGCCAAAAGAAAAATATTTTTGATTTTCCGTTTTCACGGTAGCCATCCCAGTGGCAAATTTCCAAAAATACTCTTTTCTTGTCCTGCAGATGGACATTGCTCAAGAGAACTGCTGAGGGTGGTCTGTTTTGGCCAGTGTTGGACAGTTTGACCAGTGACCAGAATGACATTACATGGTAGCCGTGTCTTCTCAAAGTTTAATAGGACATTGCTTAACAATTTAATTGTCATGTTGATCAAGAATGCCTTCTGTAGGTATCTATTGAAATGTCTATTTATAGGCCAAGATAATACTATTTTTGAAACTGTACATCTGAAGTGACTGTGTCAATGACCGAACTAGTCATTCAAGTCGTAATTTGTAAAAAAAAAACCTATCCTCTTGGCCTGCAAAAAAGCAAACATTTCACATTTCTTGACCAGTGGTGACAATGGATCATAGAACGCCTTGACTATCAATTTCTAGAAAACTATACAGGTAAGCTGTTGAATATTTTGAAACTAATTTCACGGACTGCTGTTGCTGCCCATGCCGGCAACAGCCCCCAGCCAAATTAGTTTCAAAATAGCCAACAGCATGTTTATTAAATAGTAAAGACATGTACAATTCATCTACATCATTCATTATATCATTAATTATGACATCATCCTACACATCGCATAGTTGAATATGGCATTATATGATGGATGGATAAACTGGATAGATCCATTGCATGGTTATATAAGATCTGTGTATTTTCTCTTGCTTAGGGTATCTTCTCACAAGTGTTTGATCTCTCTGCCAGTGACTTTGACAACGATGATTCATACAACAGAGAGGGGTATGTAATGCATATAATATATTTCTCTACATCGTAATAGTTATATACTATATCTGTTTATATTATAGAGTTGTATTGTTAAAGTCCAAGCTTTAGTGGTTCTACTTATACATATAGTCATCAGTGCCGTGTTGAACCCCTGCATCACACATAGTTTCAGGGGAGGGGGAGCAGGGACAAGGGGGTGCAAATAATGATTTTGAACCCCTCCTCTATTGCAGGAATGGTGGTGGTCACAGCATCCCCTATTGCAGGGTGTGTGTGTGTGTGTGCACGTGCGTGTGTGCCTGCGTGCGTGTGCATGCGCGCGCGTGCGTGTATATGAGCGTGAGCGCACGCAAGCGAGAGTGTGTGCAACATCGCTAGACATACTACTAGTGGTCATAAGTCCACCTGTAGTAAGGAACCACCATCTATTGTGAGTCACCTGTATTAAGAGACCACCTGTCTATTGTGACTGCTTATTCGTGTTGTGTATTAGGTGATCACTTTAACACACGTTTTACTGTATGTACAAACCTAAAGTACAACTCAGAAATAACTCAGAATGTTTACAAAGTAAAACAAAAATTACTGTTGGATATTTTGAAGTTAATTTTATTGGAAGCCATTGCTGCCTTAGGCAGGCAAGCAAATTAAGTTCAAACTATTCAATAGAACATTTCTTACCTGGTGTACAGCATTGTACTGACTAACATGCTTCTGTTTTTGTTTTGGAAACACAGTAACTTATTTATGTGCTGTACTGTACAATTATACTGGCTTTGTTATGCATACCTTAGTAAACATATTCTGTGTCCACACACACACACACGCACTCACACGCACACATGCACGCACACACACACGCATGCACGCACACACACGCACGCACGCACACACACACACGCATACACGCGCACACGCACACGCACACACACACACATACACACACACACACACACACACACACACACACACACACACACACACACACACACACACACACACACACACAGCTATATATGCATTCTACTGGTAGATGATATTTCATATGCCGCCTTTTCTCCCCTGTCTCAGTTTGACCATACATCATGTTGTTCTCAGATATATACACCAAACCCACATCCCTATTGGCACATTCCTTCTTAGGTTATCTCGGCTTATATTCTCTAATCGTACACCTGAGAACAGATCACATAATCATCTATCAAGATAATCCTAACATTTCTATGCATTATTTATTTATACCATGATCATCCATTATCTTGGCATGACGATGTCCTTGTGGAACGTTGTGTCTTCATAATATTCCTCTAACTATACTGCCTCTGAAATGTCCTAATGTCATGACATTGATCTGTCCAACCTAATAAGCTCAGACATCCTATGTAACTTAATTATACACACTCATGGGATTGACCTCATTTATGGTATCATTATTTTTTAAATTGTTATCTCTGGAAGAACATGATTATCACCATACTTTGTATACACACACGCGCACATGCACGCACAGGCGCACATGCATGCACACATACACATGCACGCATGCACACACGCATGCAATTGTGCACAATTACACATGCAAACACATACATGCAGAGTTATTACAGACACACATGCATGCATGCACACAGACACACTATGTCATGTGTGTTGTTTTGTATTTGCAGGATACACGAGCCACGATTTCCAGTCAACATTGGTATTACTGGTTTTGTGGCAGCTACAGGACAGGTTAGCGCTATACAATCAATAGACCAGATGCTGCTTCATTAAGACCATGTGACAATTCATTCTTGTGAAGCATTACTGAGTTATTGTCACCATGTATTACATTGAATGTGTTCATATGAACTACTTTATCTCTGTCCATCTGTCTGTCCACCCATCCATCCACCCACCCTCCTGCCCATCCACCTGCCCACCAGCTCACCCATGATAAGGTTTTTAATTATTTATATTTATGTCCTTATTTTTACAGACTCTTAATATTCCAGATGCTTATGAAGACTCTAGGTTTGACCCAGCTGTAAGTTACACACACGCACACGCATGCACACACGCATGCACGCACGCACGCATGCACGCACACACACACACACACGCACACATGCATGCACACACATGCACATATATGCATGTACACACAAACATACACACGCATGCATGCATGTATGCACACATTGAAAGCACATGCATGAACACATGCCACTCATGCACACACACACAGGCACGTACACATGCATGCATTCATGCATGCACACATGCATTCAGGCACTCGCTCATTCACTCACTCACTCACTCACTCACTCACTCACTCACTCACTCACTCACTCACTCACTCACTCACTCACTCACAAAGTTAGCTTTTTGTTTGCATGTACACACACAATGCGTGCACGCACATATGCCTGCACACACATGCATGCACACACACGCACACACTCACGCACACACGCACACACACATGCACACACACGCACGCACCCATGCACACACACACCCACTCATGCACGCATGCACTGTACTATCTCAGTAATATAAGCCTTTTGTGACAATCAGCCCACCATTAATGTAAGAAATATTCTGTTGTTTTGAAACTAATTTGACTATGAGCAGGTGCAGCCTCATTTCCCCACATTTTGCCATTCAATTAGCTAGTCTCAAGATCTGCCATTCAATTAGCTAGTCTCAAGACCTGCCATTCAACTAGCTAGTCTTAAGATCTACCATTCAATTAGCTAGTTTCAAGATCTGCCATTCAATTAGCTAGTCTTATGATCTGCCATTCAATTAGCTAGTCTCAAGGTCTGCCATTGAAATAGCTAGTCTCAAGATCTGCCAATCAGTTAGCTAGTGTTATGGTGCTTTTAGACCAGATATAGAAAATTATGTGGATTACATTATATCAGTGGTTTTACATATAATGCTGTTAATTATGACCACCAGAACCATGTGAAATCAAGCGTGACGATTCCTGTAGACTATAGCCCAGAGAACAATAGTCTTATTAACAACACTTAAGCAGCCCACACTGGTCTTGAGGACAACATATTTCAACCATGCTTATACCTGAATATTTATTTATAAAGCTTCCATTCTGCGTTTACTAAATTGTATGTTGATAATCTGATAACTCCTTTCCTTCTGAATACCCATAAATATAGTTTCAACACATTTCTATAAGAAACCTACTGAGTATTTTGGAAATAATTTGACTGAAAGTTGTTGCTGCCTATGGCAGAAACAACTTTCGCTTTGATTGTTTTCAAAATAGTCATCAGGAATTACTTAACTTAGTAGATTAAAATACTCTTAACATGTATATGGAATGGAAGCGGTTAAATTGATTTGTTTCATTGAATTGCATAATCCTGTATTCATAAAAGTATTATTATTAACAATTTGATATTTTCTGACAAATTAGAAATGGTTTTAGACATGTTTTGAATTTATGTGTAACATGTTTCTTAACTACATATCTGTTTACTATAGATACAACTAGGTATAAAATGTGAATGAGTTTGTATATTAGATATATAGAATTAGAGAGATATATGTGGCGTGACTAGAGTGACAGACAGATAGATTTAGAGATACATATAAAGATTTAATGACAGATTGTTAGAGAAAATTAGAGATAAATAATTATTGTTTGTAAAGTTTCATATCATCAGTATATCTTTTGAAGCAAAGTTTGGAATCATTAAAAGCTCAGTATCAGTAATATTTGAAGAAGCGTCTTGCTTATTGTCTATTAGAGTGTCTTCACCTGTCGTCTCATCCTGAAGTGTAGCAGAGCTATTTCCACCCAGCTAATCCCCTGTATTCAGAAATAGGTGGAAAATAGCCCAATAACACTAGTCTCAAGATCTGCCATTCAATTAGCTAGTCTCAAGATCTGCCATTCAATTACCTAGTCTCAAGATCTGCCATTCAATTACCTCGTCTCAAGATCTGCATCAACCTCTCTATGCTCATTTGCTTGGCTATGGGAATGAAGCTTCTCTTCTCAGGCTAAAGCTAATAGGTGAAAACACATGCTTAAAATATTGGCACTAATAATTGGTCTATGGTCATTAACAACTATGGTACTGGTCTTAGTTTGGACAGTGGTCATTGAATATAATGATGCTGACTTGTGCATAGTCCGCTGTCATGTGACCATTGCTGTCCGAGCTATCATCCATTCTTCTAAAGACAGTAGTCTCCTAAATATGCTGAAACAATGCTTAAAATACTTCATTCTCTTGCCAGGTCGATGCTCAGTCCGACTTCCGGACACGATCTATATTATGTATGCCAATCAAAAATGCAGTCGGACAAGTTATAGGTGTTAGTCAGCTAGTTAACAAATTGGACGGAACAACATTTAATAAGAATGATGAAAACCTTTTTGAGGTAAGTCCTTATAATTCATCCTGTGCTTATCTAATGTTGACAGTGGTGCTGGCTTATTTTCATTTATGTCAAACAGTTCACACAGTTCAGTGGAATTTTTTATTTATTTTTAATGTTTTGAAAACCTACGATCTTTATAATTTTGCATTCACTTTCGTTATAGTAATTTTATGAAAGATGAATATCTATAAGTATTTTACATTGATACATCCAAATTAGGTAATTAAGGTATTAAGAACGTGCATGCATTCATGCATGCATGTGTCCATGCATGTGTGCGCGCGCGTGTTTGAGTGCATGCATGCATGCCTGTGTGATGTGTGTTTGTGTGCACATCCATGTATATGTTTGCCTGTGTATGTATATGTGTGCATGCATGCATGTGTGGTGTGTGTGTGCGTGCGTGTGTGTGTGTGTGTGTGTGTGTGTGTGTGTGTGTGTGTGCACGCGTGCCTGTCCGTGTGCATGTGTGATCCAATGCATATCTCTCTATGGTGGCACATCTTTGCAAAAACCCACATTTTACTTTTCAGGCCTTCTCAATATTCTGTGGTATGGGTATTAACAACACAAAGATGTATGAGAAAGCAATCCAAGCAATGGCCCGCCAGCGTGTGGCTATCGAGGTCATGTCATACCATGCTATAGCACCTGTAGAGGAGGCAGAGAGAATTAAGGTCAGTGAACAGTCAGCTGTCAACATATCCACTAATAAACCATTCATTAGGATTAAACTGGTCAAGCTATAATAGCTTCACCAGTGGTCTTGGGGAATATCAATTTGGAAAGAGAGAAAAGAATAGCTGTAGAATAGACCGACTACTTTGCCTTACACCTGACACAACTAACCGCCTATCAGGTACTAGAATGGACATTTTTTTAAACTATAGCCTTGACACAGCTATTTGTGACTGTAGAATTGACCTATTGCTTGACCATATCCTTGACACAGCTATTTGTGACTGTAGAATTGACATATTGCTTGACCATAGCCTTGACCCAGCTATTAGTGACTGTAGAATTGACCTATTGTTTGACCATAGCCTTGACACAGCTATTGGTGACTGTAGAATTGACCTATTGTTTGACCATAGCCTTGACACAGCTATTAATGACCGTAGAATTGACCTATTGTTTGACCATAGCCTTGACACAGCTATTGGTGACTGTATAATTGACATTTTGCTTGACCATAGCCTTGACACAGCTATTAGTGACTGTAGAATTGACCTATTGTTTGACCATAGCCTTGACACAGCTATTTGTGACTGTAGAATTGACATATTGCTTGACCAATAGCCTTGACACAGCTATTTGTGACTGTAGAATTGACCCATTGCTTGACCAGAGCCTTGACACAACTATTTGTGTTGTGTAGAATTTACACATTGCTTGACCAGAGCCGTGACACAGCTATTTATGACTAGAATTTACCTATTGCTTGACCATAGTGTTGACACAGCTATTGGTGACTGTAGAATTGACCTATTGTTTGACCATAGCCTTGACACAGCTATTGGTGACTGTAGAATTGACCTATTGCTTTACCATAGCCTTGACACAGCTATTTGTGACTGTAGAATTGACATATTGCTTGACCAATGGCCTTGACACAGCTATTTGTGACTGTAGAATTGACCCATTGCTTGACCAGAGCCTTGACACAACTATTTGTGTTGTGTAGAATTTACACATTGCTTGACCAGAGCCATGACACAGCTATTTATGACTAGAATTTACCTATTGCTTGACCATAGTGTTGACACAGCTATTGGTGACTGTAGAATTGACCTATTGCTTGACCAGAGCCTTGACACAATTATTTGTGTTGTGTAGAATTTACACATTGCTTGACCAGAGCCATGACACAGCTATTTATGACTAGAATTTACCTATTGCTTGACCATAGTGTTGACACAGCTATTGGTGACTGTAGAATTGACCTATTGCTTGACCATAGCCTTGACACAGCTGTTAGTTTCCGGGTCTAAAACAGAACAGCAACAGCTTTTATCAACAATTTTCAAGATAAACATTTTTCCGTATACTTCAATAACTCCGGTCCTACTGGCGCAATCTTCTCCAACCTTGGCTGAAAGCGGGTCCATATGGACTCGAGCACTTATATCCCAATTTTGGGGTCTAAAACACAACAGCAACAACTTGTAGCAACAGTTTGCAAAATAAATATTTTGCACATTCTTCAATAACTCAGGTTCTACTGTTGCAATCTTCTCCAAACTTTGGTGTAAACTTCTTGCCCATGTGGTCCCGAACATGTGTGTGCCAATTGTGTGGCCAAATGATAAAACACAGCTTTCCGCAAGATTGTTTCCAAAATAGTCACTTTTGAACTTAGGGCAGCCCAACTGAAAAATATATCAACAAGGCGGGTATTGGACAAATTTGTACCACGGAGACTAACACAGCTCTCTCTGTTATAATCCAGTGTATTATGCCCATCGCTCTCCTTTAGCCACACATTGTCAGGTCTCAGCTAATAATAATCATGCCAAGTCAAACTCAGATAGGCTTTATCACAGGATGATACTCAAATTGTCATCAGAATTATATTTTGGCTTATTGAGTCACACTTTGAGAGTCAAACATGTTTATGTAACCACCTTATATAGCCACAGCAAAACCTGGCTTAAATGACCACCTTATGAAACCACAGTAAGACCTTATGTGACCACCTTATGGAGTAACAGTAAAACCTGTCTTAAGTGACCACCTTATGGTGCCACAGTAAAACCTGTCTTAAGTGACCACCTTTTGGTGTCACAGTAAAACCTGTTTTAATAGACCACCTTATGAAACCACAGTAAAACCTTAAGTGACCACATTATGGAGCCACATCAAAGCATGGCTTAAGTGGCCACCTTATGGAGCCACAGTAAAGTCTGTCTTAAGGGACCACCACATGATGCCACAGTAAAGGCTGTTTTATATGACCACCTTATGGATCAATGGTAAAACCTGTCTTAAGTGACCACCTTATGTAGTCACAGTAAAACCTGTCTTAAGTGACCACCTTATGGAGCCACAGTAAGTCCTGTCTTAAGTTACCACCTTATGGAGCCATATTAAGACCTGTCTTAAGTGACCAGCTCATGAAGTCACAATAAAACCTGTCTTGAATGACCACCTTATGGATCCACAGTAAAACCTGTCTTAAGTGACCACCTTATGGAGTCACAGTAAAACCTGTCTTAAGTTACCACCTTATGGATCCACGCTAAAACCTGTCTTATGTGACCACCTTATGGAGCCACAGTAAAGACTGTCTTAAGTGACCATCTTATGGATCCACAGTGAGACCTGTCTTAAGTTACCACCTTATGGATCCACACTAAAACCTTATGTGACCACCTTATGGAGCCACATCAAAGCATGTCTTAAGTGGCCACCTTATGGAGCCACAGTAAAGTCTGTCTTAAGGGACCACCATATGATGCCACAGTAAAGGCTGTTTTATATGACCACCTTATGGATCAATGTTTAAACCTGTCTTAAGTGACCACCTTATGTAGTCACAGTAAAACCTGGCTTAAGTGACCACCTTATGGAGCCACAGTAAGTCATGTCTTAAGTTACCACCTTATGGAGACATATTAAGACCTGTCTTAAGTGACCAGCTCATGAAGTCACAATAAAACCTGTCTTAAATGACCACCTTATGGATTCACAGTAAAACCTGTCTTAAGTGACCACCTTATGTAGTCACAGTAAAACCTGGCTTAAGTGACCACCTTATGGGGCCACATCAAAGCATGTCTTAAGTGGCCACCTTATGGAGCCACAGTGAAGTCTGTCTTAAGGGACCACCATATGATGCCACAGTAAAGGCTGTTTTATATGACCACCTTATGGATCAATGGTAAAACGTGTCTTAAGTGACCACCTTATGGTGCCACAGTAAAACCTGTCTTAAGTGACCACCTTTTGGTGTCACAGTAAAACCTGTTTTAATAGACCACCTTATGAAACCACAGTAAAACCTTAAGTGACCACATTATGGAGCCACATCAAAGCATGGCTTAAGTGGCCACCTTATGGAGCCACAGTAAAGTCTGTCTTAAGGGACCACCACATGATGCCACAGTAAAGGCTGTTTTATATGACCACCTTATGGATCAATGGTAAAACCTGTCTTAAGTGACCACCTTATGTAGTCACAGTAAAACCTGTCTTAAGTGACCACCTTATGGAGCCACAGTAAGTCCTGTCTTAAGTTACCACCTTATGGAGCCATATTAAGACCTGTCTTAAGTGACCAGCTCATGAAGTCACAATAAAACCTGTCTTGAATGACCACCTTATGGATCCACAGTAAAACCTGTCTTAAGTGACCACCTTATGGAGTCACAGTAAAACCTGTCTTAAGTTACCACCTTATGGATCCACGCTAAAACCTGTCTTATGTGACCACCTTATGGAGCCACAGTAAAGACTGTCTTAAGTGACCATCTTATGGATCCACAGTGAGACCTGTCTTAAGTTACCACCTTATGGATCCACACTAAAACCTTATGTGACCACCTTATGGAGCCACATCAAAGCATGTCTTAAGTGGCCACCTTATGGAGCCACAGTAAAGTCTGTCTTAAGGGACCACCATATGATGCCACAGTAAAGGCTGTTTTATATGACCACCTTATGGATCAATGTTTAAACCTGTCTTAAGTGACCACCTTATGTAGTCACAGTAAAACCTGGCTTAAGTGACCACCTTATGGAGCCACAGTAAGTCATGTCTTAAGTTACCACCTTATGGAGACATATTAAGACCTGTCTTAAGTGACCAGCTCATGAAGTCACAATAAAACCTGTCTTAAATGACCACCTTATGGATTCACAGTAAAACCTGTCTTAAGTGACCACCTTATGTAGTCACAGTAAAACCTGGCTTAAGTGACCACCTTATGGGGCCACATCAAAGCATGTCTTAAGTGGCCACCTTATGGAGCCACAGTGAAGTCTGTCTTAAGGGACCACCATATGATGCCACAGTAAAGGCTGTTTTATATGACCACCTTATGGATCAATGGTAAAACGTGTCTTAAGTGACCACCTTATGTAGTCACAGTAAGTCCTGTCTTAAGTTACCACCTTATGGAGCCATATTAAGACCTGTCTTAAATGACCAACTTATGGATCCACAGTAAAATCTGTCTTAAGTGACCACCTTATGGAGTCACAGTAAAACCTGTCTTAAGTGACCACCTTATGGAGTCACAGTAAAACATGTCTTAAGTGACCACCTTATGGAGCCACAGTAAGACCTATGTTAAGTGACCACCTTATGGAGTCACAGTAAACCCTGTCTTAAGTGACCACGTTGTGGCGTACAGTAAAACCTGTCTTAAGTGACCACCTTATGGAGCCACAGTGAGACCTGTCTTAAGTTACCACCTTATGGATCCATGCTAAAACCTGTCTTATGTGACCACCTTATGGAGCCACAGTAAAGACTCTTAAGTGACCACCTTATGGATCCACAGTGAGACCTGTCTTAAGTTACCACCTTATGGATCCACAGTGAGACCTGTCTTAAGTTACCACCTTATGGATCCACACTAAAACCTTATGTGACCACCTTATGGAGCCACAGTAAAAACTCTTAAGTGACCACCTTATGGATCCACAGTAAAACCTGTCTTAAGTGACCACCTTATAGAGCCACAGTGAGACCTGTCTTAAGTGACCACCTTATGGAGCCACAGTCAGACCTGTCTTAAGGTACCACCTTATGGATCCACACTAAAACCTTATGTGACCACCTTATGGAGCCACAGTAAAACCTGTCTTAAATGACCACCTTATGGATCCACAGTGAAACCTGTCTTAAGTGACCACCTTATGGAGCCACAGTCAGACCTGTCTTAAGGTACCACCTTATGGAGCACACATTATTAGTGGATACAGAGAGATGGTCTCTTAATACAGGTGACCTGCTTTTATAGGGTATGCCATTTTGAGGCCAAGTGATTGTGGTTCCTTAAGATAGGTGGTCTTCGAGTGACATGTTTTAAGGAACCAGCATCATTGTCTCCATAAGCCAGAGATTAGCATTCAATGAAACCCATCTGCAAATGATGGCTGATAAAATTGATGAACAAATTATTCAATTTGTATTTTTGTTTTATCCGCTAGAAAATGCACATTCCCTCCGCAAGCCATTACCGCTTACTTGACTATAGATTCAGTGACTTTGCCCTGGATGACGATGACACACTCAAGGCATGCGTCCGGATGTTCACAGACTTGAATCTTCTCGACAGATTCCGGATAAAATATGAGGTAACTCTTTAACTGCCTGTGTGTTTGACACTGATGGATGGGTATGTTGTCTTTGAACAGGCGGTGTGTTTTTGTACCAGTGGACTTGATCGATCACTATGGTAATCATAGAGACATCATTTCAGTTTGATAGATGCAGTAGTTGTCATGCTTTGAAAAGTATGAATAAAAGTTGGCTTCCCAAACTTGTACCAAACTGTTTGTGACAGTTTAGGCATTCACAGCCGAATAGATGGGATAGAGGTGGGTGTAATGGGAATATGTATAATGAGGATAATGGGATGTGTGGAATATGAGGGACATGCTGGCAAGGATGAGGAATGGGCATAGAGAATTAGACATATGGGAGAGACAAGCATGGGTGGTGAAGGAGGCATGAATGCGTATGGGAGGGACAAGCATGGGAGGGACAAGCATGGTGGTGAAGGAGGCATGGATGCATATGGGAGGGACAGGCATAGGTGGTGAAGGAGGCATGGATGTGTATGGGAGGGACAAGTATGGGACGGATAAGCATGGTGGTGAAGGAGGCATGGATGCATATGGGAGGGACAAGCATGGTGGTGAAGGAGGCATGGATGTGTATGGGAGGGACAGGCATAGGTGGTGAAGGAGGCATGGATGTGTATGTAAGGAGGAAGTGGTGAGGATTGGGAGAATGGATGGGGTTGGGAGTGATGTATGGGTTTACTGAATATCTTCTCTCCATTTTGCAGGTGTTATGTCGCTGGTTACTGAGCGTCAAGAAGAATTACCGTAATGTGACATACCACAACTGGAGACATGCCTTCAATGTTGCTCAGACAATGTTCTGCATGATTAAGGTAAGTACCATAACTACAGACACACCCCTTCAACATTGATTAGATGATGTTTGCATGCTCAACATATGTAGCACTGGTGGAGATGCGCCTTCACCATCCCTCAAATGCTTTGTATGATTAAACCACGATCAGTAACACAAGTGGAGACATCTGCACCATCCCTAATGCTATCCGGGTATGTATGAGCAAGCTAAGTTGAATACCACAACTGGAAAATGCCTTCACCAACCATCAGGCATCATCAAGTTGCTTACCACAACTGGAGACACACCTTCCCCATCCCTCAGATGTTGTGGGGTGGTGGTCTTTATCATCAAGTTACTTACCACAACTGGAGACACACCTTCAAAATCTATCTGGGGAAGTTCTCTATGTTTAAGATACCTACCACAACTGGACACACCCCTTAGCCATCTCTCAGGGAGCGTCTGTATCATCAAGGTTCCTACCACAATTAGAAACACCATCACGATCCCTCTGGGAAAGTTTTGTATTATCAAGGTACTTAGCACAACTGGAGACTGTCACTCAAACAATGGTCTGTATGACCAAGGCACATAGTTCTCTGTTTCTTTACTATGCTTCTATCAAGTTATGGCAGAAGACCGGTAATCACAGTATAGTGTTGTTTACATGAACTGTAACATCAACCCCCATAACCACTGAAATCTCTGAATTATAAATTCCATTCCATTTCATGGGATTCCTCGTATTCTTATACTAACACTATAAACTATGCTACGGCAATTTCTATGTCACTGTAAACTGTAAACAGACTGGTGGTATGGGTCTGGTGCTCTCATGTTCTATGTTCTGTAAACAGACTGGTGGTATGGGCCAGGTGCTTTCATGTTCTATGTTCTATAAACAGACTGGTGGTATGGGCCGGATGCTTTTATGTTCTATGTTCTGTAAACAGACTGGTGGTATGGGCCGGGTGCTTTCATGTTCTATGTTCTGTAAACAGACTGGTGGTATGGGCCGGGTGCTTTCATGTTCTATGTTCTGTAAACAGACTGGTGGTATGGACCGGGTGCTTTCATGTTCTATGTTCTATAAACAGACTGATGGTATGGGCCGGATGCTTTTATGTTCTATGTTCTGTAAACAGACTGGTGGTATGGGCCGGGTGCGTTCATGTTCTATGTTCTGTAAACAGACTGGGGGTATGGGCCGGGTGCTTTCATGTTTTATGTTCTGTAAACAGACTGGTGGTATGGACTGGGTGCTTTCATGTTCTATAAACAGACTGGTGGTATGGGCCGGGTGCTTTCATGTTCTATGTTCTGTAAACAGACTGGTGGTATGGGCCGGGTGCTTTCATGTTCTATGTTCTGTAAACAGACTGGTGGTATGGGCCAGGTGCTTTCAGACCAGGAGATTGTTGCTTTGATGATAGGATGTCTGTCACATGATCTGGACCATCGAGGAACCAATAACCAATTCCAAGCAAAGTAAGTCATTCTCTTTGAGTGCACATGTATGTGTGGTGAATCTTGCATGCATGTGTGTGCGTGCGTGCGTGTGTGGAGGCATGGTGCATACAAGCGTGTGTGCTTGCATGTGTGTGTGTGTGTGTGTGTGTGTGTGTGTGTGTGTGTGTGTGTGTGTGCGTGCGTGTGTGCATGCGCTCGTGTGCGTGCATGCGTATGTGTGTGCATGGTGTGTGTGTGTGTGTGTGTGTGTGTGTGTGTGTGTGTGTGTGTGTGTGTGTGTGTGTGTGTGTGTGTGTGTGTGTGTGTGTGTGTGTGTGTGTGTGTGTGTGTGTGTGTGTGTGTGTGTGTGTGTGTGTGTGTGTGTGTGTGTGTGTGTGTGTGTGTGTGTGTGTGTGTGTGTGTGTGTGTGTGTGTGTGTGTGTGTGTGTGTGAGAGAGCATGCTTGTATGGTAGACCTGTCCATTATCTCATCTGAGTGAGTGAGGACTACCTTATGCTTGAGTTAAGCCATATCACATTACTAATTCATACTCTGTAGGTAACTGCACATAGGACCCCTGTTTCATGTCTCCTGCAAAGTGGCAGCTTATGTGGCAGGGTATCCAGGCAATATTACCTATCACTCACTGTATCTTAACTTATATGAGGTATTTCTTGTTTTGTTCTAATTATGTACTCTGTAAGGAGAAGAGGGTATTGCATTTGTGTGCATGCATGTGTGTATGTGCATAAATGAGTGTGGGAATACTAGCATGCATGAGTGTGTGCATGTGCTCCTGCATGGGTATGTTTGTATGCAGAGCTGATCTGATTTTGTTAAAATTTTAACACAATGATGGATGTTATCATCAAACAGAATTTTGAAACTTAGACAGTGATCCAGATTTAAAAACGGATTCATGTCCGATCAAATTGTGGCTCTATTGATTTCTCAAAAACTGTTAGTATGATGTGTTTCAAATCTTAACACGAGAACGTGAGGGGGGGTATATGCTAAGGTTTCCCCACCTTTTTGTATCCCTTGAGCAAATCCATATGATATGGAAACATATGAGACACAAAAAATGGGTGGAGGGTGGGAGGGGCAGGGGTGCTGATTGCTCTTGGTAGGTAATATTTTCTGTTTGTGAGTAAATTGTATTTGGTGGCTGACTTTTGACCTTGTATTTTCAGAATCATGTCTCCCTTGGCACAGCTATACTCCACATCAACAATGGAACATCACCACTTTGATCAGTGTATTATGTTACTCACTGCCAAGGTAAGATAACATGGCTGTCATGATGGAATAAATACTGTTCTTTTGTCCATTCATCTATTTGAGTGTTCCCTATCAGAACTGTTAGGACATGTTAAGCTTCTCATTTCCTATGGACACCAATTTCAATAGTGTTCTTTAGGATGCTAATGGGAACATGCACATCGAATTTGTGAAGATCCATGTCATCAGTAAATGACACAATATTGCCTTAAATATGTCACCATGTTGCTGACTGTTTCCCAATCTTAGGGTTCTTCTGGTAAGCGTGAGTAACCACCATCCTAAGTGTAGTGATGATTCCTGTAGAAGACATTCAATAAAATGCTCAGCACAATGTTGACCTGTGACCAAAATGAATAGCTTTGTTGGTCAGGATTGTACTGATTCATATGTTCAAATTGAGATTCCAATGGGTAACTAAACTTCAAACTAAACCAGACTTGGTATATCCTTAGTGGGTGCAGTTTATTGGAAAATGGCCTTCAGAAAACTGTGTGTGAGATTGCGGTGAAGTGATCATGGGTGGGTGGGTAGGGTGAAGTGTAGTGTGCGGGGGTGGCATTCATCTGCAATTTCTCAGTGTAATCCATGTTTCTATGAGATTTTGTCATCAGGCAAACAATGATATGAAAGTGTAGAGGCTTGGATCAGTAATCTTGGAGTGTCTTTATGTGTGTGTGTGTTGTTCACATGTAATTAGTCTTGAGTGCAGTGTCACTATTGTAATCACTCATGTGTTCGAAGTAATAACTCAATTACTACTGGAAGGATCTGCAACAAATTAGGATGGAGGTCATCATTGGAATCATGAAATTGCCATTTGATTCTGTCATTTCGGGGTATCATGAACAATGCACATTGTGGGATACCTTCCATTTCCATATCACACAGCATGTGTCTTCCTTTGCATTAAATCATCCACAAGTGATGTTCATGTGAGAGGATCACCTGACCCCAGTGTTACTCAACCATGTAACCCACACACCCACCCATGTCAATGATATATTCATCTGAGAGGATCACTTGACCCCAGTGTTACTGAACCTTGTAAGCCACTCACCATGTCAACGATATATTCATGTGAGAGGATCACTCGACCCCAGTGATACTCAACCCTGTAACCAACCAACCCACCCACCCACCCACCCATGTTAATGATATATTCATGTGAGAGGATCACCCGACCCCAGTGGTACTCGACCCTGTAACCCACCCACCCATCCACCCACCCACCCACCCATGTCAATGATATATTCATGTAAGAGGATCACCAGACCCCAGTGGTACTCGACCCTGTAACCAACCCACCCACCCACCCACCCACCCACCCACCCACCCACCCACCCACCCATGTAATGATATATTCATGTAAGAGGATCACCCGACCCCAGTGTTACTCGACCATGTAACCCACACACCCACCCACCCACCTATCCACCCACCCACCCACCCATGTCAATGATATGTTTCTTTCCACATCATACTTTGCATCTGCTTAACCCTTAACCCTTGAATTTGTTCAAGAAAATTACAATTTTCTCATAGAAAATTCTCAAAATTTTCAAAGGTAATCGCTTTGTCAGCAAGTGGACATTTCTCAAGACTACTGCAGACGCCGTTTTGGGATGATATGAGTGTTAAAGCGGTTAGAGGACCAAGGGGTCCATATTGTGGATAATAATAAGCATACTAGATCCATCAACTCACCTTGTTTATTCATTGAGACTACCTGCCTATTTAACATGGTCTGTCTTTCTAATTGTCCAGTCAGATAGCTTTATTATGCTGATTATTTGCATAATGTTTATTTTGTCAATCATCTAGCAGTCCTATATGTGTCTGACTTTCAGGGTAATGAGGTGTTTGGCAATGTGAGTCAGGAAGAAAGAGAACAGGTGACTCAAATTATAGAGAGTGCTATCCTGGCCACAGACCTGGCACGATACTTCAGGTAACAACATACAGTATGGCAAGTATGGTAAGTGGTGGTTGGTTGTGATGGTGGTGGATGTGGTGGTGGTGGGTGGGTGATGGTGGTGGTGGGTGGGTGGTGGTCGCGGCGACGGTGGGTGGTGGTGGTGTCGTCCTGATTTTAAATGTTTGTACACTCAATAACTTGGTGACGGTTGACAGGACACCATATTTCCTGGATCATGGATCAATGGTTGCTCTTGTATTCATGAAAAGCATTTGTGGTCAAAATACCTAATATATATGTACATATATACCTGTCTTGATTAAGCCATATAATGTTTGTGTTATCCTCAGGTTTCGTGGACACTTTCTGGAACTCATCAAATCAAATCCATCCTGGAACTGTGAACATGAAAAAGATCTCTTGCGGTAAATTAACTATTGTCATTTGCATTTCATGTTGTCTAACCAAGCTTTCGATCCTGGCATTGTCATTTGCGTTCCATGTTATCTAACCAAACTCTCGCTCCTGGTATTGTCATTTGCATTTCATGTTATCTAACCAAACTCTCGCTCCTGGCATTGTCATTTGAATTTCATGTTGTCTAACCAAGCTCTCGATCCTGGCATTGTCATTTGCATTTCATGTTGTCTAACCAAGCTCTCGCTCCTGGCATTGTCATTTGCATTTCGTGTTGTCTAACCAAGCTCTCGATCCTGGCATTGTCATTTGCATTTCATGTTGTCTAACCAAGCTCTCACTCCTGGCGTTGTCATTTGCATTTCATGTTATCTAACCCAGCTCTCGATCCTGGCATTGTCATTTGCATTTTATGTTGTCTAACCAAACTCTCACTCCTGGCTTTGTCATTTGCATTTCATGTTATCTAACCAAGCTCTCGATCCTGGCATTGTCATTTGCATTTCATGTTGTCTAACCAAACTCATTTCATGTTATCTAACCCAGCTCTCGGTCCTGGCATTGTCATTTGCATTTCATGTTGTCTAACCAAACTCTCGCTCTTGGCATTGTCATTTGCATTTCATGTTATCTAACCCAGCTCTCGATCCTGGCATTGTCATTTACATTTCATGTTCTCTATCCAAGCTCTCGATCCTGGCATTGTCATTTGCATTTCATGTTGTCTAACCAAGCTCTCAATCCTGGCATTGTCATTTGCATTTCATGTTGTCTAACGCAGCTCTCGCTCCTGGCATTGTCATTTGCATTTCATGTTGTCTAACCAAGCTCTCGATCCTGGCTTTGTCATTTGCATTTCATGTTGTCTAACCCAGCTCTCGCTCCTGGCATTGTCATTTGCATTTCATGTTGTCTAACGCAGCTCTCGCTCCTGGCATTGTCATTTGCATTTCATGTTGTCTAACCCAGCTCTTGCTCCTGGCATTGTCATTTGCATTTCCTGTTATCTAACCCAGCTCTTGATCCTGGGATTGTCATTTGCATTTTATGTTGTCTAACCCAGCTCTCGCTCCTGGCATTGTCATTTGCATTTCATGTTATCTAACCCAGCTCTCGATCCTGACATTGTCATTTGCATTTCATGTTGTCTAACCAAGCTCTCAATCCTGGCATTGTCATTTGCATTTCATGTTGTCTAACGCAGCTCTCGCTCCTGGCATTGTCATTTGCATTTCATGTTGTCTAACCCAGCTCTTGCTCCTGGCATTGTCATTTGCATTTCCTGTTATCTAACCCAGCTCTTGATCCTGGGATTGTCATTTGCATTTTATGTTGTCTAACCCAGCTCTCGCTCCTGGCATTGTCATTTGCATTTCATGTTATCTAACCCAGCTCTCGATCCTGACATTGTCATTTGCATTTCATGTTGTCTAACCAAGCTCTCAATCCTGGCATTGTCATTTGCATTTCATGTTGTCTAACCCAGCTCTTGATCCTGGGATTGTCATTTGCATTTTATGTTGTCTAACCCAGCTCTCGCTCCTGGCATTGTCATTTGCATTTCATGTTATCTAACCCAGCTCTCGATCCTGACATTGTCATTTGCATTTCATGTTATCTAACCAAGCTCTCGCTCCTGGCATTGTCATTTGCATTTCATGTTGTCTAACAAGTGCCTGGGTTTAGGATTGATTATGGCACAAGTGTCTGGGGCTTGGAATAGATTATGGTATGAGTTTCTGGATTTGCAATGGATTGTGGGACATGTGTCTGGGGGTAGGAATGGATTATGGGACAATGTCGGGTTAGATGCCGTTAATGTTTCACAAGATGCTACAATAATAAATCTGACTTTTAGAATCATAATTATCTATTACTAAGGTCCTTGTTGCTATTCCAGGTCTATGATGATGACTGCCTGTGATGTCGCCGCCATTACAAAACCATGGGAAGTACAAAAACAGGTCAGTGAATGAATGTAATCTTCACTGTTCTAGTGTTATATTTCAGTACATTCTGGTCACGGGTCAGTACATTCTGGTCACGGGTCAGTACATTCTGGTCATGGGTCAGTACATTCTGATCATGGGTCAGTACATTCTGATCATGGGTCAGTACATTCTGATCATGGGTCAGTACATTCTGATCATGGGTCAGTACATTCTGATCATGGGTCAGTACATTCTGATCACAGGTCAGTACATTCTGGTCACTGGTCCGTACATTCTGATTACGGGTCAGTACATTCTGATCATGGGTCAGTACATTCTGGTCACGGGTCAGTACATTCTGGTCATGGGTCAGTACATTCTGATCATGGGTCAGTACATTCTGATCATGGGTCAGTACATTCTGGTTATGGGTCAGTACATTCTGAGTCATGGGTCAGTACATTCTGGTCATGGGTCAGTACATTCTGGTCATGGGTCAGTACATTCTGGTCACAGGTCAGTACATTCTGATCATGGGTCAGTACATTCTGGTCACTGGTCTGTACATTCTGATCATGGGTCAGTACATTCTGATCACGGGTCAGTACATTCTGATCATGGGTCAGTACATTCTGGTCACGGGTCAGTACATTCTGAGTCATGGGTCAGTACATTCTGATCATGGGTCAGTACATTCTGATCACGGGTCAGTACATTCTGATCATGGGTCAGTACATTCTGATCATGGGTCAGTACATTCTGGTCATGGGTCAGTACATTCTGGTCATGGGTCAGTACATTCTGGTCATGGGTCAATACATTCTGGTCACGGGTCAATCAGTACATTCTGGTCACAGGTCAGTACATTCTGATCATGGGTCAGTACATTCTGATCATGGGTCAGTACATTCTGGTCATGGGTCAGTACATTCTGATCATGGGTCAATACATTCTGGTCATGGGTCAGTAGATTCTGATCATTAATATTTAATGAGTTGCTTGCTTTCCCATCATTATTGACATAGTACAATGCAGCCTGACTGTTCAAATGATGAAGAAGATTGCTTCTGTATGTGCATGGCTGAATGTGTGTGTATGTGCGTGCATGCATGTGTGAGAATACGTTGTGGGTTCATTCATGTGTTTGTGTATCTATTTGCTTTCTTGTGGTTGATGACTTATATTTGCATTCACCCATGTCACACACTCACGCACACACACACTGAATGTTTGTTATTGTCCATGGATGTGGGAGTGTAACATGGATTATGTGATGATGTACATACAGCCACATTAAGCGCTGTTACCTTCAGAATTAATACTATGACCATTGTGTTTGTTCTTGGAGCAGGTTGCTGTGCTGATAGCAGATGAATTCTTCCAGCAAGGTGACATCGAGAAGGAGGAACTGAATCTCAAACCTCAGGTAAGATTCAGATTACACATGGTCAGTGACAGATTCTAATCTCAGTTAACCTACACCTGGTCAGTGACAGATTCTGATCTCAGGTAACATACACCTTGTCAGTGACAGATTCTGATCTCAGGTAACCTACACCTGGTCAGTGACAGTTTCTGATCTCAGGTAACCTACACCTGGTCAGTGACAGATTCTGATCAAAAGGTAACCATGTGTCCAAGTTGGGTTCCGGTATATAAATGAATTGTCATGGGCTAAAGGTAACCATGTGTCCAAGTTTGGTTCCTGTAGCATTAAGCAATCCTTAAATCAACAGTGATTTGCTAAACGCAAAAACTTAACGTTGTCGCCGTTGTCGGAAAAGTGATCCCTGTCTCGCGTTTTCTTCGCAGACAAGGCAAAAAGCATCATTTTATGTATGACCACAAGAATCATTCACACAGTGATGTCATACCACAACAATCATTCACATGATGATGTCATACCACAAGAATCATTCACACAGTGATGTCATACCACAACAATCATTCACATGATGATGTCATACCACAACAATCATTCACACAGTGATGTCATACAACAACAACAATCATTGACATGATGATGTCATACCACAACAATCATTCACACAGTGATGTCATACCACAACAATCATTCACATGATGATGTCATACCACAACAATCATTCACATGATGATGTCATACCACAACAATCATTCACATGATGATGTCATACCACAACAATCATTCACACAATGATGTCATACCACAACAATCATTCACACAGTGATGTCATACCACAACAATCATTCACATGACGATGTCATACCACAAGAATCATTCACACAGTGATGTCATACCACAACAATCATTCACATGATGATGACATACCACAACAATCATTCACATGATGATGTCATACCACAACAATCATTCACATGATGATGTCATACCACAACAATCATTCACACAATGATGTCATACCACAACAATCATTCACACAGTGATGTCATACCACAACAATCATTCACACAGTGATGTCATACCACAAGAATCATTCACACAGTGATGTCATACCACAACAATCATTCACATGATGATGTCATACCACAAGAATCATTCACACAGTGATGTCATACCACAACAATCATTCACATGATGATGTCATACCACAACAATCATTCACATGATGATGTCATACCACAACAATCATTCACACAGTGATGTCATACCACAACAATCATTCACACAGTGATGTCTTACCACAACAATCATTCACATGATGACGTCATACCACAACAACCATTCACATGATGATGTCATACCACAACAATCATTCACACAGTGATGTCATACCACAACAATCATTCACACAGTGATGTCATACCACAAGAATCATGCATGCAGTGATGTCATACCACAAGAATCATTCACGCAGTGATGTCATACCACAAAAAACATTCACATGATGATGTCATACCACAACAATCATTCACACAGTTATGTCATACCACAACAATCATTCACATGATGATGTCATACCACAACAATCATTCACATGATGATGTCATACCACAACAATCATTCACATGATGATGTCATACCACAACAACCATTCACACAGTGATGTCATACCACAACAATCATTCACATGATGATGTCATACCACAACAATCATTCACATGATGATGTCATACCACAACAATCATTCACATGATGATGTCATACCACAACAATCATTCACACAATGATGTCATACCACAACAATCATTCACATGATGATGTCATACCACAACAATCATTCACATGATGATGTCATACCACAACAATCATTCACATGATGATGTCATACCACAACAATCATTCACACAATGATGTCATACCACAAATCATTCACGTGATGATGTCATACCACAACAATCATTCACATGATGATGTCATACCACAACAATCATTCACACAGTGATGTCATACCACAACAATCATTCACATGATGATGTCATACCACAACAACCATTCACACCGTGATGTCATACCACAACAATCATTCACACAGTGATGTCATACCACAATAATCATGCACATGATGATATGTCATACCACATCAATCATTCACATGATGATGTCATACCACAACAACCATTCACACGGTGATGTCATACCACAACAATCATTCACACAGTGATGTCATTCCACAATAATCATTCACATGATGATATGTCATACCACAACAATCATTCACATGATGATGTCATACCACAACAACCATTCACACAGTGATGTCATACCACAACAATCATTCACACAGTGATGTCATACCACAACAATCATTCACACAGTGATGTCATACCACAACAATCATTCACACAGTGATGTCATACCACAACAATCATTCACACAGTGATGTCATACCAAAATAATCATTCACCTGATGATATGTCATACCACAACAATCATTCACATGATAATGTCATACCACAACAACCATTCACACAGTGATGTCATACCACAACAATCATTCACACGGTGATGTCATGCCACAATAATCATTCACATGTTGATATGTCATACCACAACAATCATTCACATGATGATGTCATCCCACAACAACCATTCACACAGTGATGTCATACCACAACAATCATTCACACAGTGATGTCATACCACAGCAATCATTCACACAGTGATGTCATGCCACAATAATCATTCACATGTTGATATGTCATACCACAACAATCATTCACATGATGATGTCATCCCACAACAACCATTCACACAGTGATGTCATACCACAACAATCATTCACACAGTGATGTCATACCACAGCAATCATTCACACAGTGATGTCATGCCACAATAATCATTCACATGTTGATATGTCATACCACAACAATCATTCACATGATGATGTCATCCCACAACAACCATTCACACAGTGATGTCATACCACAACAATCATTCACACAGTGATGTCATACCACAGCAATCATTCACACAGTGATGTCATACCACAACAATCATTCACATGATGATGTCAAACCACAACAACCATTCACACAGTGATGTCATACCACAACAATCATTCACATGATGATGTCATACCACAACAATCATTCACACAATGATGTCATACCACAACAATCATTCACATGATGATGTCATACCACAACAATCATTCACATGATGATGTCATACCACAACAATCATTCACATGATGATGTCATACCACAACAATCATTCGCACAATGATGTCATACCACAAATCATTCACGTGATGATGTCATAACACAACAATCATTCACATGATGATGTCATACCACAACAATCATTCACACAGTGATGTCATACCACAACAATCATTCACATGATGATGTCATACCACAACAACCATTCACACCGTGATGTCATACCACAACAATCATTCACACAGTGATGTCATACTACAACAATCATTCACACAGTGATGTCATACCACAATAATCATTCACATGATGATATGTCATACCACAACAATCATTCACATGATGATGTCATACCACAACAACCATTCACACGGTGATGTCATACCACAACAATCATTCACACAGTGATGTCATTCCACAATAATCATTCACATGATGATATGTCATACCACAACAATCATTCACATGATGATGTCATACCACAACAACCATTCACACAGTGATGCCATACCACAACAATCATTCACACAGTGATGTCATTCCACAATAATCATTCACATGATGATATGTCATACCACAACAATCATTCACATGATGATGTCATACCACAACAACCATTCACACAGTGATGCCATACCACAACAATCATTCACACAGTGATGTCATACCACAACAATCATTCACATGATGATGTCATACCACAACAACCATTCACACAGTGATGCCATACCACAACAATCATTCACACAGTGATGTCATACCACAACAATCATTCACACAGTGATGTCATACCACAACAATCATTCACACAGTGATGTCATACCACAACAATCATTCACACAGTGATGTCATACCACAATAATCATTCACATGATGATATGTCATACCACAACAATCATTCACATGATGATGTCATACCACAACAACCATTCACACAGTGATGTCATACCACAACAATCATTCACACGGTGATGTCATGCCACAATAATCATTCACATGTTGATATGTCATACCACAACAACCATTCACACAGTGATGTCATACCACAACAATCATTCACACAGTGATGTCATACCACAGCAATCATTCACACAGTGATGTCACACCACAGCAATCATTCACACAGAGATGTCATACCACAACAATCATTCACACAGTGATGTCATACCACAACAATCATTCACACAGTGATGTCATACCACAGCAATCATTCACACAGTGATGTTATACCACAAGAATCACTCACACAATGATGTCATACCACAACAATCATTCACGCGATGACGTCATGCCACAAGAATCACTCACACGATGACATCATGCCACAAGGATCAATCACACGATGATGTAATACCACAAAAATCATTCACACGATGACATCATACCACAAGAATCACTCACACAATGATGTCATACCACAACAATCATTCACGCGATGACGTCATGCCACAAGAATCACTCACACGATGACATCATGCCACAAGGATCAATCACACGATGATGTAATACCACAAAAATCATTCACACGATGACATCATACCACAAGAATCACTCACACGATGATGTCATACCACAAGAATCATTCACACGACACCAATACTCTGGGATTCTCTTGGAAAATTGAAGAAAATGACTTTCCGTGATGAAATTTCATACTTAGGAATGTGAAAATATGGCAATAATGTATTTTATTTTGTCTGAGTTATAAAACAATAATTGCACGGAATTAAATGTCTCGCCTGTCTCCCGTTTGTCACAGTTACCTTGGCCTTATGACCTCAATGTTATCATTCTGCTTTCATGATGACCTTTGACCTAGTGATGTCGCTATCAGCAGGCAGCTTCCTTATGGTAAAGGGAACCATGTGTCCAAGTTTACTTCTGGTAGTATTAAGCAATTCTGAAATATAAATGTAAATGTTTTGCTAAACAGAAAAAATTAACATTGAAAAAGCAGAGATCAAATAGCAATGTCAGAATGACCTTTGACCTAATGACCTCACTATCATCATGCTGTCCAGGTTTGGTTCCAGTAGGTTTAAGCAATAGTAAAATATAGCCAAATATGACGTGCTATATGCAAACGGTTAGTGTTGGCAATACAGACATGACAGGGGTCAAATATCAAGGCTATGATGACCTTTGACCTAGTGACCTCAATATCATCATGTTGCCTCCTTATGGCATAGGCAACCATGTGTCCCCAAGTTTGGTTCCAGTAAGCTTAAGCAATCTTAAAATATACGCAAATATTTGCTAAACACAAAAACTTATTGTTGGAAATACAAATATGACAGAGGTCAAATATCAAGGATACAATGACCTTGACCTAGCAATGTCATTATCAGCACTTGTTCCAGTAGGATTAAGCTATCCTAAAATATAGGTAACAATGTTTTGCTAAATGCAAAAACTTGTCACCATTGTTGAAAATGTGACCTTATTCTCGCTTTTGCTTCGCAGATGAGACAAAAAACATCATTTGGTGTGTTATGATGATTTTCCGTGTGTGCTCGCTTTAAATAATTTATGTGCTGTTTGTTAGTTTATGGGCACTATAAACTAACTAGAGGTGTGGATAACATGTTAGATTCATTGTTGCATCACCGTATTATTTGAACTTATTGTCTTGGCTGTTTGGAATTTCTTGTAAAAATCTTAACATCCTGGACTAGGTCGGTCATTCACATGCAAGATTATGGACAGTAAACATGTACCTACTCAGTCAATCTCTTCAATTGGTCAATCTGTTCAATCGGCCAATCTGTTCAATCAGTCAATCTATTCAATCGGTCAATCTGTTCAATCAGTCAATCTGTTCAATCAGTCAATCTGTTCAATCAGTCAATCTATTCAATTGGTCAATCTCTTCAATTGGTCAATCTATTCAATCAGTCAATCTGTTCAATCAGTCTATCTATTCAATCAGTCAATCTGTTCAATCAGTCAATCTGTTCAAAAGGTCACTCTGTTCAATCGGTCAATCTATTCAATCGGTCAATCTGTTCAATCGGTCAATCTGCTCAATCAGTCAATCTGTTCAATCAGTCAATCTGTTCAATCAGTCAATCTGTTCAATCAGTCAATCTATTCAATCGGTCAATCTGTTCAATCGGTCAATCTATTCAATCGGTCAATCTGTTCAATCGGTCAATCTGTTCAATCAGTCAATCTATTCAATCCGTCAATCTGTTCAATCAGTCAATCTGTTCAATCAATCAATCTATTCAATCGGTCAATCAGTCAATCTGTTCAATTGGTAAATCTGTTCAATCAGTCAATCTGTTCAATCGGTCAATCTGTTCAATCGGTCAATCTGTTCAATCGGTCAATCTGTTCAATCAGTCAATCTGTTCAATCAGTGAATCTGTTCAATCAGTCAATCTGTTCAATCGGTCAATCTGTTCAATCAGTCAATCTGTTCAATCAGTCAATCTATTCAATCGGTCAATCTGTTCAATCAGTCAATCTGTTCAATCAGTCAATCTATTCAATCGGTCAATCTGTTCAATCAGTTCAATCGGCCAATCTGTTCAATCAGTCAATCTGTTCAATCAGTCAATCTGTTCAATTGGTCAATCTGTCCAATCAGTCAATCTGTTCAATCAGTCAATCTGTTCAATCAGTCAATCTGTTCAATCAGTCAATCTGTTCAATCAGTCAATCTGTTCAATCAGTCAATCTGTTCAATCGGTCAATCTGTTCAATCGGTCAATCTTTTCAATCGGTCAATCAGTCAATCTGTTCAATCGGTCAATCTGTTCAATCGGCCAATCTGTTCAATCGGTCAATCTATTCAATCGGTCAATCTGTTCAATCAGTCAATCTGTTCAATCAGTCAATCTATTCAATCGGTCAATCTGTTCAATCAGTCAATCTGTTCAATCAGTCAATCTGTTCAATCGGCCAATCTGTTCAATCAGTCAATCTGTTCAATCAGTCAATCTATTCAATCGGTCAATCTGTTCAATCAGTCAATCTGTTCAATCTGTTCAATCGGTCAATCTGTTCAATCAGTCAATCTGTTCAATCGGCCAATCTGTTCAATCAGCCAATCTGTTCAATCGGTCAATCGGTCAATCTGTTCAATCAGTCAATCTGTTCAATTGGTCAATCTGTTCAATCGGTCAATCTGTTCAATCTATTCAATCTGTTCAATCTATTCAATCAGTCAATCTGTTCAATCGGTCAATCAGTCAATCTGTTCAATCAGTCAGTCAGTCAATCTGTTCAATCAGTCAATCTGTTCAATCCGTCAATCTGTTCAATCAGTCAATCTGTTCAATCGGTCAATCTGTTCAATCGGTCAATCTGTTCAATCGGTCAATCTGTTCAATCGGTCAATCTGTTCAATCAGTCAATCTGTTCAATCGGTCAATCTGTTCAATCAGTCAATCTGTTCAATCAGTCAATCTGTTCAATCAGTAAATCTGTTCAATCAGTCAATCTATTCAATCAGTCAATCTGTTCAATTGGTCAATCTGTTCAATCAGTCAATCTGTTCAATCGGTCAATCAGTCAATCTATTCAATTGGTCAATCTATTCAATCAGTCAATCTGTTCAATCTGTTCAATCGGTCAATCTGTTCAATCGGTCAATCTGTTCAATCGGTCAATCTGTTCAATCGGTCAATCTGTTCAATCGGTCAATCTGTTCAATTGGTCAATCTGTTCAATTGGTCAATCTGTTCAGTCGGTCAATCTGTTCAATCAGTCAATCTGTTCAATCGGTCAATCTGTTCAATCGGTCAATCTGTTCAATCGGTCAATCTGTTCAATCGGTCAATCTGTTCAATCAGTCAATCTGTTCAATCAGTCAATCTGTTCAATCAGTCAATCTGTTCAATTAGTCAATCTGTTCAATCGGTCAATCTGTTCAATCGGTCAATCTGTTCAATTGGTCAATCTGTTCAATCAGTCAATCTGTTCAATTGGTCAATCTGTTTACATGTGTTGCATATAAAACTAATTAAATTAATAGTCAAAATTAATTAACCCTTTAATGCTTAAATTTGTTTAAGAAAATTTTAATTTTCTCAGCTTTGCAGACCAAGAGAATTTTTTTTTTTAATTTAAATTTTCAAAAACACTTCTCTTGATCTGCAAATAAACATTTCTCAAGACAATTAGTGAAGCCATTTTTGGCTGCTTTGAGTGTTAAAGGGTTAAAGTCAGTGTTTCTTTTCTTAATTTATGAGAAGCTTGTGATTTTGTCCAGTTACTCTCGAACGAGATCCTCTTTAAATTGTGCTATTATTATTGTGCTCGGTCTATCTCTTTGTACCCTGTTTATGTTTTCAGGACATGATGGACCGTGACAAGAAAGATCAATTTCCTAGTATGCAAGTCGGTTTCATTGATGCAATTTGCATGCCTGTTTATGAGGTAAGATTTGTAATCTTATAATGTGAATGTTTAGTAGTCACGGTTATGTTAACAAAATATGACCAACGCTTGAGACAGTTTGGTAAAATGACAACTGTTATAGCCTGTTTCCTAGCACATTATCATCGTCATCGTCATTATTCTCTTTGTCGTCATCATCATCACTTAAGGGGCATGAGCCATTGTCTTGTTGTTGCCTCAGATGAGCCTCTGTTGATTTGTAGAGGCCAGAACCTGTATTGTTCATAGCATTTTCTGAATTTCTCAATACTTGAGTCGTCTCTATATTATATGGAAAGCAGTGACATATGTATGTAGCCATGAAAAGTAGTGACATATCTATGTGACCATGGAAAGCAGTGACATATATATGTGGCCATGGAAAGCAGTGACATATCTATGTAGCCATGAAAAGCAGTGACATATCTATGTGGCCATGGAAAGCAGTGACATATCTATGTGGCATTGGAAAGCAGTGACATATCTATGTAGCCATGAAAAGCAGTGACATATCTATGTAGCCATGAAAAGCAGTGACATATCTATGTAGCCATGAAAAGCAGTGACATATCTATGTAGCCATGGAAAGCAGTGACATATCTATGTAGCCATGGAAAGCAGTGACATATCTATGTAGCCCTGAAAAGCAGTGACATATCTATGTGGCCATGGAAAGCAGTGACATATCTATGTGGCCATAAAAAGTAGTGACATATCTATGTAGCCATGAAAAGTAGTGACATATCTATGTGCCCATGGAAAGCAGTGACATATCTATGTAGCCATGGAAAGTAGTGACATATCTATGTAGCCCTGAAAAGCAGTGACATATCTATGTAGCCATGAAAAGCAGTGACATATCTATGTAGCCATGAAAATAGTGACATATCTATGTGGCCATGGAAAGCAGTGACATATCTATGTAGCCATGAAAAGTAGTGACATATCTATGTAGCCATGGAAAGCAGTGACATATCTATGTAGCCATGGAAAGCAGTGGCATTTATGTAGCCCTGAAAAGCAGTTACATATCTATGTAGCCATGGAAAGCAGTGACATATCTATGTAGCCCTGAAAAGCAGTGACATCTATGTAGCAATGAAAGGTAGTGATATATCTATGTAGCCATGAAAAGTAGTGACATATCTATGTGACCATGGAAAGCAGTGACATATCTATGTAGCCATGGAAAGCAGTGACATATCTATGTAGCCATGGAAAGCAGTGACATATCTATGTGGCCATGGAAAGCAGTGACATATCTATGTGGCCATGGAAAGCAGTGACATATCTATGTAGCCATGAAAAGTAGTGACATATCTATGTGGCCATGGAAAGCAGTGACATATCTATGTGGCCATGGAAAGCAGTGACATATCTATGTAGCCATGAAAAGTAGTGACATATCTATGTAGCCATGAAAAGTAGTGACATATCTATGTGGCCATGGAAAGCAGTGACATATCTATGTGGCCATGGAAAGCAGTGACATATCTATGTAGCCATGAAAGGGAGTGACATATCTATGTGGCCATGGAAAGCAGTGACATATCTATGTGGCCATGAAATGCAGTGACATATCTATGTAGCCATGGAACGCAGTGACATGTATATGTGGCCATGGAAAGCAGTGACATATCTATGTGGCCACAGAAAGCAGTGACATATCTATGTAGCCACGGAAAGCAGTGACACATATATGTGGCCATGGAAAGCAGTGACATATCTATGTGGCCTTGGAAAGCAGTGACATATCTAATCGGCATCCAAGATCATGCCATCTCGGAACATGATTCTGAATCCGAGCTGTATGAAGACAGTGCATGACTGGTTCCCTGCCCATGTTAGCTGTATAAATACAATACATGACTGGGTTCTTGCCCATGTTAGCTGTATGAAGTCAGCACATGACTGGTTCCTATATTATATGGAAAGCAGTGACATATGTATGTAGCCATGAAAAGTAGTGACATATCCATGTAGCCATGAAAAGTAGTGACATATATATGTGGCCATGGAAAGCAGTGACATATCTATGTAGCCATGAAAAGTAGTGACATATCTATGTAGCCATGAAAAGTAGTGACATATCTATGTGGCCATGGAACCCAGTGACATATCTATGTAGCCATGGAAAGTAGTGACATATCTATGTAGCCCTGAAAAGCAGTGACATATCTATGTAGCCATGAAAAGAAGTGACATATCTATGTAGCCATAAAAAGTAGTGACATATCTATGTGGCCATGAAAAGTAGTGACATATCTATGTGCCCATGGAAAGCAGTGACATATCTATGTAGCCATGGAAAGTAGTGACATATCTATGTAGCCCTGAAAAGCAGTGACATCTATGTAGCCATGGAAAGCAGTGACATATCTATGTGGCCATGGAAAGCAGTGACATATCTATGTGGCCATGGAAAGCAGTGACATATCTATGTAACCATGAAAAGTAGTGACATATCTATGTGGCCATGGAAAGCAGTGACATATCTATGTGGCCATGGAAAGCAGTGACATATCTATGTGGCCATGGAAAGCAGTGACATATCTGTGTAGCCATGGAAAGCAGTGACATATCTATGTAGCCATGAAAAGTAGTGACATATCTATGTAGCCATGGAAAGCAGTGACATATCTATGTAGCCATGGAAAGCAGTGGCATTTATGTAGCCCTGAAAAGCAGTTACATATCTATGTAGCCATGGAAAGCAGTGACATATCTATGTAGCCCTGAAAAGCAGTGACATCTATGTAGCAATGAAAGGTAGTGATATATCTATGTAGCCATGAAAAGTAGTGACATATCTATGTGACCATGGAAAGCAGTGACATATCTATGTAGCCATGGAAAGCAGTGACATATCTATGTAGCCATGAAAAGTAGTGACATATCTATGTGGCCATGGAAAGCAGTGACATATCTATGTAGCCATGGAAAGCAGTGACATATCTATGTAGCCATGGAAAGCAGTGACATATCTATGTGGCCATGGAAAGCAGTGACATATCTATGTGGCCATGGAAAGCAGTGACATATCTATGTAGCCATGGAAAGCAGTGACATATCTATGTGGCCATGAAAAGTAGTGACATATCTATGTGGCCATGGAAAGCAGTGACATATCTATGTAGCCATGGAAAGCAGTGACATATCTATGTGGCCATGGAAAGCAGTTACATATCTATGTAGCCATGAAAAGTAGTGACATATCTATGTGGCCATGGAAAGCAGTGACATATCTATGTGGCCATGAAAAGCAGTGACATATCTATGTAGCCATGAAAAGAAGTGACATATCTATGTAGCCATAAAAAGTAGTGACATATCTATGTGGCCATGAAAAGTAGTGACATATCTATGTGCCCATGGAAAGCAGTGACATATCTATGTAGCCATGGAAAGTAGTGACATATCTATGTAGCCCTGAAAAGCAGTGACATATCTATGTAGCCATGAAAACTAGTGACATATCTATGTGGCCATGGAAAGCAGTGACATATCTATGTAGCCATGAAAAGTAGTGACATATCTATGTGGCCATGGAAAGCAGTGACATATCTATGTGGCCATGGAAATCAGTTACATATCTATGTAGCCATGAAAAGCAGTGACATATCTATGTAGCCATGAAAACTAGTGACATATCTATGTGGCCATGGAAAGCAGTGACATATCTATGTAGCCATGAAAAGTAGTGACATATCTATGTGGCCATGGAAAGCAGTGACATATCTATGTAGCCATGAAAAGTAGTGACATATCTATGTGGCCATGGAAAGCAGTGACATATCTATGTAGCCATGGAAAGCAGTGACATATCTATGTGGCCATGGAAAGCAGTGACATATCTATGTGGCCATGGAAAGCAGTGACATATCTGTGTAGCCATGGAAAGCAGTGACATATCTATGTAGCCATGGAAAGCAGTGACATATCTATGTAGCCATGGAAAGCAGTGACATATCTATGTGGCCATGGAAAGCAGTGACATATCTATGTAGCCATGAAAAGTAGTGACATATCTATGTGGCCATGGAAAGCAGTGACATATCTATGTAGCCATGGAAAGCAGTGACATATCTATGTGGCCATGGAAAGCAGTGACATATCTATGTGGCCATGGAAAGCAGTGACATATCTGTGTAGCCATGGAAAGCAGTGACATATCTATGTGGCCATGGAAAGCAGTGACATATCTATGTAGCCATGGAAAGCAGTGACATATCTATGTGGCCATGGAAAACAGTAACATATCTATGTAGCCATGAAAAGCAGTGACATATCTATGTAGCCATGAAAATAGTGACATATCTATGTGGCCATGGAAAGCAGTGACATATCTATGTAGCCATGAAAAGTAGTGACATATCTATGTAGCCATGGAAAGCAGTGACATATCTATGTAGCCATGGAAAGCAGTGGCATTTATGTAGCCCTGAAAAGCAGTTACATATCTATGTAGCCATGGAAAGCAGTGACATATCTATGTAGCCCTGAAAAGCAGTGACATCTATGTAGCAATGAAAGGTAGTGATATATCTATGTAGCCATGAAAAGTAGTGACATATCTATGTGACCATGGAAAGCAGTGACATATCTATGTAGCCATAGAAAGCAGTGACATATCTATGTAGCCATGGAAAGCAGTGACATATCTATGTGGCCATGGAAAGCAGTGACATATCTATGTGGCCATGGAAAGCAGTGACATATCTATGTAGCCATGAAAAGTAGTGACATATCTATGTGGCCATGGAAAGCAGTGACATATCTATGTGGCCATGGAAAGCAGTGACATATCTATGTAGCCATGAAAAGTAGTGACATATCTATGTAGCCATGAAAAGTAGTGACATATCTATGTGGCCATGGAAAGCAGTGACATATCTATGTGGCCATGGAAAGCAGTGACATATCTATGTAGCCATGAAAGGGAGTGACGTATCTATGTGGCCATGGAAAGCAGTGACATATCTATGTGGCCATGAAATGCAGTGACATATCTATGTAGCCATGGAACGCAGTGACATATCTATGTGGCCATGAAATGCAGTGACATATCTATGTAGCCATGGAACGCAGTGACATGTATATGTGGCCATGGAAAGCAGTGACATATCTATGTGGCCACAGAAAGCAGTGACATATCTATGTAGCCACGGAAAGCAGTGACACATATATGTGGCCATGGAAAGCAGTGACATATCTATGTGGCCTTGGAAAGCAGTGACATATCTAATCGGCATCCAAGATCATGCCATCTCGGAACATGATTCTGAATCCGAGCTGTATGAAGACAGTGCATGACTGGTTCCCTGCCCATGTTAGCTGTATAAATACAATACATGACTGGGTTCTTGCCCATGTTAGCTGTATGAAGTCAGCACATGACTGGTTCCTATATTATATGGAAAGCAGTGACATATGTATGTAGCCATGAAAAGTAGTGACATATCCATGTAGCCATGAAAAGTAGTGACATATATATGTGGCCATGGAAAGCAGTGACATATCTATGTAGCCATGAAAAGTAGTGACATATCTATGTAGCCATGAAAAGTAGTGACATATCTATGTGGCCATGGAACCCAGTGACATATCTATGTAGCCATGGAAAGTAGTGACATATCTATGTAGCCCTGAAAAGCAGTGACATATCTATGTAGCCATGAAAAGAAGTGACATATCTATGTAGCCATAAAAAGTAGTGACATATCTATGTGGCCATGAAAAGTAGTGACATATCTATGTGCCCATGGAAAGCAGTGACATATCTATGTAGCCATGGAAAGTAGTGACATATCTATGTAGCCCTGAAAAGCAGTGACATCTATGTAGCCATGGAAAGCAGTGACATATCTATGTGGCCATGGAAAGCAGTGACATATCTATGTGGCCATGGAAAGCAGTGACATATCTATGTAACCATGAAAAGTAGTGACATATCTATGTGGCCATGGAAAGCAGTGACATATCTATGTGGCCATGGAAAGCAGTGACATATCTATGTGGCCATGGAAAGCAGTGACATATCTGTGTAGCCATGGAAAGCAGTGACATATCTATGTAGCCATGAAAAGTAGTGACATATCTATGTAGCCATGGAAAGCAGTGACATATCTATGTAGCCATGGAAAGCAGTGGCATTTATGTAGCCCTGAAAAGCAGTTACATATCTATGTAGCCATGGAAAGCAGTGACATATCTATGTAGCCCTGAAAAGCAGTGACATCTATGTAGCAATGAAAGGTAGTGATATATCTATGTAGCCATGAAAAGTAGTGACATATCTATGTGACCATGGAAAGCAGTGACATATCTATGTAGCCATGGAAAGCAGTGACATATCTATGTAGCCATGAAAAGTAGTGACATATCTATGTGGCCATGAAAGGGAGTGACATATCTATGTGGCCATGGAAAGCAGTGACATATCTATGTAGCCATGGAAAGCAGTGACATATCTATGTGGCCATGGAAAGCAGTGACATGTATATGTGGCCATGGAAAGCAGTGACATATCTATGTAGCCATGGAAAGCAGTGACATATCTATGTGGCCATGAAAAGTAGTGACATATCTATGTGGCCATGGAAAGCAGTGACATATCTATGTGGCCTTGGAAAGCAGTGACATGATTCTGAATCCGAGCTGTATGAAGACAGTGCATGACTGGTTCCCTGCCCATGTTAGCTGTATAAATACAATACATGACTGGGTTCTTGCCCATGTTAGCTGTATGAAGTCAGCACATGACTGGTTCCTTGCTCATGTTAATGTATAAAGACAGTGCATGACTGGTTCCTTGCTCATGTTAATGTATAAAGACAGTGCATGACTGGTCCCTTGCTCATGTTAATGTATAAAGACAGTGCATGACTGGTCCCTTGCTCATGTTAATGTATAAAGACAGTGCATGACTGGTCCCTTGCTCATGTTAATGTATAAAGACACTACATGACTGGTTTCTTGCCCATGTTAGCTGTATAAAGACAGTACATGGCTGGTCCCTTGCTCATGTTAATGTATAAAGACAGTACATGGCTGGTCCCTTGCTCATGTTAATGTATAAAGACAGTGCATGACTGGTCCCTTGCTAATGTTAATGTATAAAGACAGTGCATGACTGGTCCCTTGCTCATGTTAATGTATAAAGACAGTGCATGACTGGTTCCTTGCTCATGTTAGCTGTATAAAGACAGTACATGACTGGGTTCTTGCTCATGTTAATGTATAAAGACAGTGCATGACTGGTTCCTTGCTCATGTTAATGTATAAAGACAGTACATGACTGGTTCCTTGCTCATGTTAATGTATAAAGACAGTACATGACTGGGTTCTTGCTCATGTTAATGTATAAAGACAGTGCATGACTGGTTCTTTGCTCATGTTAATGTATAAAGACAGTGCATGACTGGTTCCTTGCTCATGTTAATGTATAAAGACAGTGCATGACTGGTTCCTTGCTCATGTTAATGTATAAAGACAGTACATGACTGGTTCCTTGCTCATGTTAATGTATAAAGACAGTACATGACTGGGTTTTTGCTCATGTTAATGTATAAAGACAGTGCATGACTGGTCCCTTGCTCATGTTAATGTATAAAAACAGTGTATGACTGGTTCTTTGCTCATGTTAATGTATAAAGACAGTGCATGACTGGTTCCTTGCTTATGTTAGCTGTATAAAGACAGTGCATGACTGGTTCCTTGCTCATGTTAGCTGTATAAAGACAGTGCATGACTGGTTCTTTGCTCATGTTAATGTATGAAGACAATGTATGACTGGTTCCTTGACCATGTTAGTTGTATGAAGACAGTGCATGACTGATTCCTTGCCCATATTAGCTGTATGAAGACAGGGTATGACAGGTTCCTTACCCATGTTAGCTGTATGAAGGCAGTGCACGACTGGTTCCTTTCCCATGTTAGCTGTATGAAGACAGTGTATGCCTGATTCCTTGGCCATGTTAGCTGTATGAAGACAGTGAATGACTGGTTACTGGCTCATGTTAGCTGTATGAAAACAGTGAATTGACTGGTTACTGGCTCATGTTAGCTGTATGAAGACAGTGAATGATTGGTTACTGGCTCATGTTAGCTGTATGAAGACAGTGAATGACTGGTTACTGGCTCATGTTAGCTGTATGAAGACAGTGACTGACTGGTTACTGGACCATGTTAGCTGTATGAAGACAGTGAGTGACTGGTTACTGGCTCATGTTAGCTGTATGAAGACAATGAATGACTGGTTACTGGCTTATGTTAGCTGTATGAAGACAGTGAATGACTGGTTACTGGCTCATGTTAGCTGTATGAAGACAGTGAGTGATTGGTTACTGGACCATGTTAGCTGTATGAAGACAGTGAATGACTGGTTACTGGCTCATGTTAGCTGTATGAAGACAGTGAATGACTGGTTACTGGACCATGTTAGCTGTATGAAGACAGTGAGTGACTGGTTACTGGACCATGTTAGCTGTATGAAGACAGTGAGTGACTGGTTACTGGCTCATGTTAGCTGTATGAAGACAGTGAATGACTGGTTACTGGCTTATGTTAGCTGTATGAAGACAGTGAATGACTACTGGTTACTGGCTCATATTAGCTGTATGAAGACAGTGAGTGATTGGTTACTGGACCATGTTAGCTGTATGAAGACAGTGAATGACTGGTTACTGGCTCATGTTAGCTGTATGAAGACAGTGAATGACTGGTTACTGGACCATGTTAGCTGTATGAAGACAGTGAGTGACTGGTTACTGGCTCATGTTACCTCAATGAAGACAGTGAATGATTGGTTACTGGCTCATGTTAGCTCTATGAAGACAGTGAATGACTGATTACTGGCTCATGTAGCTGTATGAAGACAGTACATGACTGGTTACTGGCTCATGTTAGCAGTATGAGGGCAGTGAATGACTGGTTACTGGTTCATGTTAGCTGTATGAAGGCAGTGAATGACTGGTTACTGGCTCATGTTAGCTGTATGAAGACAGTGAATGACTGGTTACTGGACCATGTTAGCTGTATGAGGACATTGAATGACTGGTTACTGGCTCATGTTAGCTGTATGAGGACAGTGAATGACTGGTTACTGGTGCATGTTAGCTGTATGACGACAGTGAATGACTGGTTACTGGCTCATGTTAGCTGTATGAGGACAGTGAATGACTGGTTACCTGCTCATGTTAGCAGTATGAGGGCAGTGAATGACTGGTTACTGGTTCATGTTAGCTGTATGAAGACAGTGAATGACTGGTTACTGGCTCACGTTAGCTGTATGAAAACAGTGAATTGACTGGTTACTGGCTCATGTTAGCTGTATGAAGACAGTGAATGATTGGTTACTGGCTCATGTTAGCTCTATGAAGACAGTGACTGGTTGGTTACTGGCTCATGTTAGCTCTATGAAGACAGTGAATGACTGATTACTGGCTAATGTTAGCTGTATGAAGACAGTGAATGACTGGTTACTGGCTCATGTTAGCTGTATGAAGACAGTGAGAGTGACTGGTTACTGGACCATGTTAGTTGTATGAAGACAGTGAGTGACTGGTTACTGGCTCATGTTAGCTGTATGAAGACAGTGAATGACCGGTTACTGGCTTATGTTAGCTCTATGAAGACAGTGAATGACTGGTTACTGGCTCATGTTAGCTGTATGAAGACAGTGAGTGATTGGTTACTGGACCATGTTAGCTGTATGAAGACAGTGAATGACTGGTTACTGGCTCATGTTAGCTGTATGAAGACAGTGAATGACTGGTTACTGGACCATGTTAGCTGTATGAAGACAGTGAGTGACTGGTTACTGGCTCATGTTAGCTGTATGAAGACAGTGAGTGACTGGTTACTGGACCAGGTTAGCTGTATGAAGACAGTGAGTGACTGGTTACTGGCACATGTTAGCTCTATGAAGACAGTGAATGATTGGTTACTTGCTCATGTTAGCTCTATGAAGACAGTGAAGGACGGATTACTGGCTCATGTAGCTGTATGAAGACAGTACATGACTGGTTACTGGCTCATGTTAGCTGTATGAAGACAGTGAATGACTGGTTACTGGCTTATGTAAGCTGTATGAAGACAGTGAATGACTGTTTACTGGCTCATGTTAGCTGTATGAAGACAGTGAGTGATTGGTTACTGGACCATGTTAGCTGTATGAAGACAGTGAGTGATTGGTTACTGGACCATGTTAGCTGTCCGAAGACAGTGAATGACTGGTTACTGGCTCATGGTAGCTGTATGAAGACAGTGAATGACTGGTTACGGGACCATGTTAGCTGTATGAAGACAGTGAATGACTAGTTACTGGACCATGTTAGCTGTATGAAGAAAGTGAGTGACTGGTTACTGGCTCATGTTAGCTGTATGAAGAGAGCGAATGACTGGTTACTGGCCCATGTTAGCTGTATGAAGACAGTGAGTGACTGGTTACTGGCTCGTGTTAGCTGTATGAAGACAGTGAATGACTGGTTACTGGCTCATGTTAGCTGTATGAAGACAGTGAGTGACTGGTTAATGGCCCATGTTAGCTGTATGAAGACAGTGAGTGACTGGTTACTGACTCATGTAGCTGTATGAAGACAGTGAATGACTGGTTACTGGATCATGTTAGCTGTGTGAAGACAGTGAATGACTGGTTACTGGCTCATGTTAACTGTATGAAGACAGAACATGATGGGATCCATTACATACTATCTTGCATAGTCCCACTATTCTCTAAGGGTCTATTCATCTACTGATGATCCTGTCATCCTGATTAAATAGATTATTGAATTTTGTGTTCACTTCTGTAGGGCCATGTGATCTGGCAGGTGATAGTACACGTAAATAGGACCATTGACTGCAATGATTTGACAGATTAAGCTCATGTAACAAATAACATTGTCAGACAAAATGGAAAACAGCATCCTTTAAGTCAATATTTGTTCATTAAAATAATGGACTATTCACATAGAAATGTTTTCTGGAAACAAATCTCACACGATTATGAAGCACACAAATCTTGGTACCATTTAAGATGTTAAATATAATATTTACTGAATCAAATGAACATCTTGAATCGTAGAAGACCGATATTATAAAGTTTGTGAAACATGTGAGATGATTTGTGCTGCTGCAAATATATGCTTGTCATGCGAACATGCACAAAACAAATGTCATGAGAGTGTCTGCAGGATGATGTGATGTGCACAGTCATTTCTATGTTGAAGATGATAGGCAATGTGATGTGATCTCATTGCATTGTGGTCCAGGTGAGCGGCACAGGCCCTAGGGTCTCTATTTATGCACTACTGAGGGGCAGTGTGTGTGCATGTGTATATACATACATGATTGTGTGTGCATGCATGTGTTACGCGCATGTGTGTGCTTGCATGCATGTGTATGTGTACACATACATGAGTGTGTATGTGCAATAATCATACGTGTCACATGTGGTGTGCATGTGTGCGTGCATGTATGCGCGCGCTATGAAGTACAATGTACAGTTATTTCTTTATTGATCACCATATAGCATGCTAGTTGTAATTATAATCTGCTGTTATTCTTATTGATGTATCTTGTCTTGTCAGCATGCTGCTTGTTAGTGTGCTATGGTTACGTCTCTCTGTGTAATCTTGTACAATTCAGCACGCATCGTCTCGCATGTCATACATACTTTATCTTTGATTCCTGTTCTGTCTGGATAATAATTTTAACGATTCCTTTTTAGTCAATAAACCCGCTAACTTTGTTGTCATGGCAATGAGGATAAATGTATTTGGTTCTACGCCAAATATGGATTTTAGGAATCATTATCATGGCATGTCTTTGGCTTTTCTTTACACTGATAAAAAAATACTGTGTCATTTTATAGTCAGATGTTTTATTTCAGTGTCTTTGCAAAACACTGAGGAGACTTGTTGGCAGTAATCATGGCTAATATTGCTGTCTGTCGAACATGAGATAATCTGGAATTAAGAATCATAAATGTAGAATCAGACAATCCAATATTTATGTTATTCATTTGTCTAACTAAAGACCTAGCCTGTGTGTCTGTCTATGAGGGTATTAACTTCACATTGACGGTGCGGCTGGTGGTGAGTCACATGTCAGGGAAGTGGTGTCTGTTAACCTGACTGGTTGCCTGGTCTGCACATCAGACACAGAGAACACCAACTCCACCATTTGGAGAAGGCAAAAAGAGAGCCACTGGATGTATCAGCTCCACACTATGGAGCAGATAGGCATCAAGCAGTCAGGCCACCACTTCCCTGACACACGGCTCACCATCAGCTGCCCCAACAACATGTAGTTAGTACCCTTTTAATGATAGACTGGTGGCTGCAACACACTCATATATTAAGGCTACTATTAGACTCTCGACAATCTTACTAAGCTCGAGAATCCAACAGACACTATGTCCTTCACCAGCAAAATACCACATCATCTATGTATTATCCTCATCTACCATGTTCCCAGCATGCAGTATACCTCTTCATCGCCAGTATTTACACAAGACATTAAAACTCTCAAAACAAAAACAACATGATTTTGTTATAGGTTCCACCCAGCTCCCCACAACCCAAGCCACTAAGAACCCTGGTTCCAGCTCCCCACAACCCAAGCCACTAAGAACCCTGGTTCCTGCAGACATTATTACTGCACCTCTGATGAGTTCTACACAAGAATGAAATGCCATGAAGTCTGAAGCAATTGCATAGTGAAGTGTGATAAACAACTGATCTTTATACACAAAGAGGTACCACCCTAGCCCTTGAAAATAACAACTTCAAGTTTTTCTGACCAACATAAAACTCCACACCACATAATTTTATGTGCACCGCCAAAAAACAGGTTGCACCGCCGAAAGTTTCTGCACCGACAAAATATGATGTACAGGCCAAAAAAAAATTTTCCACCACCAAAAATGGTTGCAGTGCCAAAAAATGGCTGCACCGCCAAGCATGGTGCACCACCAAAAAATGTACTGCCAAAGAGACCAAATCTAGCACTGCCAAAAAATGTTGCACCGGCAGAAAAGGTACAAAAATGCTTATATTTGGACATGCCCCACTGTTCCGGTCAATGAGAGGCAGAGTATAAAAGAAGCAGACTCACAGTGCTCAGATCATTAAGACTTTTGCTCTCACTAAGAGAACAAGCGTCAGGCATACTACGGAAATCAATCATAGACTACATAGTTAGTACCCCATGTCTGTGTATGACAGGATTTATGGGAATGATGATGATGATGATTGATGATTTTAATGGAAATAAAATGATTATAAAATCATGAAACTGTTGCTTCCTAATTGTTGCAGGCAATGGCTAAAGTGAGTCGTGGTATGAAACCATTGTGGGATGGTTGCCAGGATAATCGTAATCGCTGGCAAGCCCTGGCCAGTCGTGAGAAGATGGACACCGAACAACAACATTCGGAAGATAAAAATAAACGTCGTGCCACGACGGATAACGCGGAGAACATGGATGAGGGGTGACTGGCGGCCGGTCTGGAGAGTGACGTAAACATCGACAACATTCATCTAGATCATCAACAACAACAAACTCCATTAGCGACAAGACGTATACGCTGGTTTCGTAGCATGAGAAGCAGACTGTGGCAATCATTGCCAGATTGGTGCAAACGAAGACTTCTACGTGAAAACAGATAACGGTAGCTAAGCGCATGTCCACATGACTTAGTCATGTGACTCGCTTATCATATCACAAGTGCTCAATACATACCAGAATACTATTGTTATGCAAATTAACAGATGTTTCTAGGTTACTATATTTATGCTAAATTAGCATCTTTTTTATGAGTTATAGATGGAGTTTGTTTCTCAGAGAAGACTGTCGTCAATAAGACTGCCTTCTAGATGTTGATA